>JAVIAB010000091.1:30433093-30528093 GCA_032433765.1 Megaustenia siamemsis
TGCTTCTAATCTCAGTGATCCTCGGTGGATGAGTAGTTAGTGCGCTGGCTACAAGATCAGATGGGTCCAGGTTTAGTTCATATTTTTTTTCCCCGGACCAATAAGGCTTTGGGGTTCACACAATCTCTTTAAAAAATAAAAAATACTAATTCCAGAGATTTATTTGTCTTTAAAGAAAGTGCTGTCTTGCTTCTTCTTCTCTTCTACTTCTTCTTCTTCTCTTCTACCTCTTCTTCTTCTCTTCTACTTCTTCTTCTTCTCTTCTACCTCTTCTTCTTCTCTTCTACTTCTTCTTCTTCTTCTTCTACTTCTTCTTCCTCTTCTCTTCTTCTTCCTCTTCTTTTCTTCTACTTCTTCTTCTTCTCTTCTACTTCTTCTTCTTCTACTTCTTCTACTTCTTCTACTTCTTCTTCTTCTTCTCTTCCTCTTCTATTTCTTCTTCTTCTACTTCTTCTTCTTCTACTTCTTCTTCTTCTCCTTCTTCTACTTCTTCTACTTCTTCTTCTACTTCTTCTACTTCTTCTTCTTCTTCTCTTCCTCTTCTATTTCTTCTTCTTCTACTTCTTCTTCTTCTACTTCTTCTTCTTCTCCTTCTTCTACTTCTTCTACTTCTTCTTCTACTTCTCCTTCTTCTACTTCTTCTACTTCTTCTTCTACTTCTTCTTCATCTTCTACTACTTCTTCTTCTTCTACTTCTTCTTCTACTTCTTCTACTTCTTCTACTTCTTCTTCTTCTACTTCTTCTACTTCTTCTACTTCTTCTTCTTCTACTTCTACTACTTCTTCTACTTCTTCTACTTCTTCTTCTACTACTTCTTCATCTTCTACTACTTCTTCTTCTTCTACTTCTTCTTCTTCTCTTCTTCTTCTTCTTCTTCTTCCTCTTCTTCCTCTTTTTCTGCTTCTTCCCTTTGTCCTCCATATTCTTCTACTTCTTCTACTTCTTCTACTTCTTCTTCTTCCTCTTTTTCTGCTTCTTCCCTTTGTCCTCCATATTCTTCTACTTCTTCTTCATCTTCTACTTCTTCTTCTTCTTCTTCTTCTTCTTCCTCTTCTTCCTCTTTTTCTGCTTCTTCCCTTTGTCCTCCATATTCTTCTACTTCTTCTACTTCTTCTACTTCTTCTACTTCTTCTACTTCTTCTTCTTCTTCTTCTTCTTCTTCTTCTTCTTCCTCTTCTTCCTCTTTTTCTGCTTCTTCCCTTTGTCCTCCATATTCTTCTACTTCTTCTACTTCTTCTTCTTCCTCTTTTTCTGCTTCTTCCCTTTGTCCTCCATATTCTTCTACTTCTTCTTTATCTTCTACTTCTTCTTCTTCCTCTTTTTCTGCTTCTTCCCTTTGTCCTCCATATTCTTCTACTTCTTCTTCATCTTCTACTTCTTCTTCTTCTTCTTTTTCTGCTTCTTCCCTTTGTCCTCCATATTCTTCTACTTCTTCTTCATCTTCTACTTCTTCTTCTTCCTCTTTTTCTGCTTCCTCCCATTGTCCTCCATATTCTTCTACTTCTTCTTCATCTTCTACTTCCTCTTCCTCCTCTTTTTCTGCTTCCTCCCATTGTCCTCCATATTCTTCTACTTCTTCTTCATCTTCTACTTCCTCTTCTTCCTCTTTTTCTGCTTCTT
Organism: Megaustenia siamemsis; assembly: GCA_032433765.1. Classification (NCBI taxonomy): domain Eukaryota; kingdom Metazoa; phylum Mollusca; class Gastropoda; order Stylommatophora; family Ariophantidae; genus Megaustenia; species Megaustenia siamemsis. The sequence goes on from JAVIAB010000091.1 coordinate 30,434,715, forward strand.
CCCATTGTCCTCCATATTCTTCTACTTTCCTCTATTTCGTTGGAGACGTTAGACATCGATGCTAACTGCGGTTTGTCTCTGTAGTTTGTAACATAAATTATCAAAGTGAATCTTTGTAGTTTGTAACATAAATTATCAAAGTGAATCTTTGTAGTTTGTAACATAAATTATCAAAGTGAATCTTTGTAGTTTGTAACATAAATTATCAAAGTGAATCTCTGTAGTTTGTAACATAAATTATCAAAGTGAATCTTTGTAGTTTGTAACATAAATTATCAAAGTGAATCTCTGTAGTTTGTAACATAAATTATCAAAGTGAATCTCTGTAGTTTGTAACATAAATTATCAAAGTGAATCTCTGTAGTTTGTAACAAAAATTAGCAAAGTGAATCTTTGTAGTTTGTAACATAAATTATCAAAGTGAATCTCTGTAGTTTGTAACATAAATTATCAAAGTGAATCTTTGTAGTTTGTAACATAAATTAGCAAAGTGAATCTTTGTAGTTTGTAACATAAATTATCAAAGTGAATCTTTGTAGTTTGTAACATAAATTATCAAAGTGAATCTTTGTAGTTTGTAACATAAATTATCAAAGTGAATCTTTGTAGTTTGTAACATAAATTATCAAAGTGAATCTTTGTAGTTTGTAACATAAATTATCAAAGTGAATCTTTGTAGTTTGTTACATAATTACCAAAGTGAATCTCTATGGTCTTTTACATAAATTATCCAAGTGAATCTTTGTAGTTTGTTACATAAATTATCAAAGTGAATCTCAGTAGTTTGTTATATAAATTATAATTTATGTAATGTGTTTTTTTTTCTCTATTCCTTCGTTTGGAGGGCTTCTTTACCATCTTTTCAAGTTGTATCTAATTGAATGACTAAAGTCCTTTGTTGGATGTTATTTGGGGGAGATATCGTACCTTTGTATTGTAAGGATTCTCTTGTTAAAACTGTTGCTGACTCTTTATTTCTTTCATTGAAAAGTAACTGCAATCCTATAGCAATTGTTCTAGGCTATTGACTTCATGGAGAAAAGCAGAGATGAAAGATATCAACCTGAACAACAAAACTAAACTAAAGCGTTCAAAAGAAATCATGGAAGACATTGAATGTCATTGGAACAGATCGGCAAGGCACATAATGATACCGAAAATCCATTACATTTCAAACTACGTCATAGAATAAGTGCCCTATGTTAATTGAGTTAACGTAGTTTTAATTTTCGTAAACAGCGCAGCGTTATTAATAACATGTATAACAGGCACAATCAGGGCGGAGGAATTTGCAATTTAACAGTGATATAAACAAAGACTGTCGGCTGAGATATCTTCAAGGCGTTTAGTAAAAACAGAATGTATTTTCCCTAGTCAGATTTGTGTTCACTGGCGAGACATGGATAAATAAATAAACAAATTGTCATGTCGCTGAACTGGTAATGTCATGCCACAAAGTCAAGCTTTTAATGGGCGGTTTTGTGATTGTAATATGTTGTGTATGTTGGAGATTTATTGTAATAACTACGGTTTGTATCAACATGATACTGTTGTCAGTTAATACTGGATTTTAAAAAAATATTTTTTTTTTTTGGGGGGGGGGGGGGGGGAAAGGGTGAGGTGGTGAGAAGATATATGTTAGCAGGTGGAGTGAAAGCGACCATTTACTCATAATCGACTCCTTGTGTTAAAGTCGGTGAGTGTGAACTGCAGGTCCTACACTACTCCATCTCTTTGTTCTGTCTCTAGTAACAATCGTGTAGTGTGCACAAGAGAATAAGGATCAAGAGGGAAGGCAATCCGGCATTAAAAATACCACGCTGAAGTCGGATGTGTTTGGCCAAAATGGCGTGAGTATCAGCTTACTGGTGTAGTAAACCACATCCCAGAAAAAAAAACTCCGGTACCCATTAAAGGCTGAGTGAACAGGAAGACGTCGGTTGGGATCGAACTCTACCTCTTCTCCTTTGTAGTCCAGTTCACTAACCACTGAGCTATCGCGGCTGCCGTGATTTATCAATGCCCATAATAAATATAATTAATTTTATGTTTCTGTCGTACCACTTGACTCATCCAAGGTGATGGAGAATGCTACAAATTCTAACGCAAGCTCTTTCAAGCTTTTCTAAAACATCTTTCCCCATGTCATCTGTGCGGACAGTCTGTCGTGATAAACTTACTTGGTGAAATAAATAACTCTTATAAGGACAAATCACTTTAGCAGATGCTTCGAAACACCTTCATACATCCTCCATCTGAAAATGGTTCAAAACTCTTCATAAATTTTTCACTAACAGTATAACTCACACAAACAGCATTCTCTGAACATTTATTTCCACTGTAAAACACACTCTGTTGACGCTCCAATGACTTCATGTGCTATTTTGTCCTGTCTAACTTGTCCTTCCAGAGAACTCTAATTTTGATGTTTGGATTGAAAATGACGTCTCAGGTTGAATTTTTTAAGAACAGACATTCTTTCATTACATATTAAACACACGGTGTTAATCGCGATACAGAATAATGAAGTGGACTTCCGGTCAATATGGTGGATAGGCGGCAGGAACCATTGAGGCTCAGTCTGAAAAGTGTTCTTTGTTGTAGTTTCCTCATATCCCAAGTCTGGTTTACTGCCGGAGCTGCTGAGTTTAGTTCTCCGTGCATACCGTGAGTTGTGTATTTAATCCAGATCGATTTTCGATACCTTACGATGAATGATGATATCGTACGACGAAGGACAGTTCAGATGCGTTCACTTTCGGTGCCGCTTGGCCTTATGTCTTTTGGGGTATGCTGTGGCTGCTGTGATGGGAACTGCAGCTACCATGCTTTGTTTTGGATCGTTCAATGAGATGAGTTTTAATTCGGATGATTACACTGGCACGGGCGGTTGAGCAATTACGAATTTTAATTCGTTTGCAATAGTACTGGGGCCTTCGACTAACCATAACCATGACCTAGAATAAAGAAGTATATCTTTCCTGAAAATTATGAATTCTATATCTACTTTCCTTCTTATTCTCAATTTGTCCATTGCTTAACTGATTGGTATCAACCGGTTCTAAACTTTAGTTACATTGCTATTTAATTAATAAATTACATAACATTCGTCCACTACTGTCATTTGTGACCCCTATAAAAACCGATGCTAAAGACAAAGACACGTAACTCCTTTGAGTTGACACAGAAATGTTATCCAATAAATTTACCTTATCTAACTTTCAACGCCGGCGTCATGCAATACCACGCCATCCACTCACAAAACCGCAATCTTTTATCCAATGCGACACTAATAACAAAGACAACACCACACACGTAATGTCGATTATTAGCGCCATGACACTGACGGTCCGGCGTCATAGTGTCCATCTTTAAAGAAAATGAACTTCGCTGTCTTTGCTTGTAACATGTTGCAACTTATAGATGGAAGATATAACGACAATTAATGTGTATTGTGAATTCGTTAAACAAATTACTATTTATTTTGTTTGTTTACGATTTCCGAATTTGTGTGCATTCATGAATGGAGTGTACAGTCATTATCAAATCAAACACTGAGTTTAGTAATATATCATAACTTAGTGTGTATCTGTGTTAGTCATGTGTCATATCTTTGTGTGTGCATGTCTGGGTTAGGGATATCTCATATCTTTGTTTGCATGTTTATGTTAGTCATATCTCATATCTTTGTGCGTACATGTCTGTGTCTGTTACATCTCATATTCTTGTGTGTGCATGGCTATGTAAGTTACATCTCATATCTATGTTGGTCATATCTTATATCTTTGTGTGTATGTCTATGTTAGGCATGTGTCATATCTTTGTGTGCGCATGTCTAAGTCAGTCATATCTCATATCTTTATATGCATGTCTATGTTAGTCATGTGTCATATATCTTGATGTGTGTCGGTGTTAGTCATGTCTCGTATTGCTGTGTGCATGTCTGTGTTATTCACATCTCATATCTTTGTGTGTGCATGTCTGTGTTAGTCACCTCTAGTGACTCGGGCAGATGGTGCTCGTAAACCTGGGAGGGCCGACCATCTAAGGACAGAATCCCCCTACAGAAAAGACAATCTGCTGCCTTGCAGGAAGATTGGGGACAATCAAAGGCTAAGGAAAGGAAACCTGAAAAAATGCTGGCTGAAATCGGATGCACTGGGCCACTGGCGCAGAACACAGTGCAACGTATTAACGGGTGTTCAGTCAGAGTGGATCTGGCGGACTCTAAATGTGACGTTCTGTCTGTGGGGGCGATCAACACACTTAACCTGCCAGCTGACTTCATGTGGGAGTCTGGAATCCTACTCTGACTGAGTCCTGATCGCAGAGAGAGAGAGAGAGAGAGAGAGAAATCAAACACAAAGACCAGTCAAAATAGCTTGGCCTCGCGTGCCGTACGTTGCTTACTCCTGTTTTACAGAAGTGAAATTAATGAGGATCTAAATATTTATAAATCAAGAACCTGCACTATTAAATTATGAATATATTTTAAATCGCGAGCTTTGGAAAAAGAAGACTATAAAGTTACGTTCATTTTGTTGACAGACATCAGAAAAAGGGGGGGGGGGAGGAGAAGACATGTATCTCTGCAGCTATAGGCCACAAGGCATCTCAGCCAATTCTGTGTCATATTTTAATTACACACACACACGCACTTAAACACACACTCACACACGACCACAGAGAGAGAGAGAGAGAGAGAGAGAGAGAGAGAGAGAGTTTAACATCTCGCTACAGCATATAGTGACTATCAACAATTGACATTTCGCTACAGCTATAAGTGACTACCAACAATTGACATCTCTCTACAGCTATAAGTGACTACCAACAATTGACATCTCTCTACAGCTATAAGTGACTACCAACAATTGACATCTCTCTACAGCTATAAGTGACTACCAACAATTGACATCTCTCTACAGTTCTAAGTGACTACCAACAATTGACATCTCTCTACAGTTCTAAGTGACTACCAACAATTGACATCTCTCTACAGCTCTTACTGACTACCAACAATTGACATCTCTCTACAGCTCTAAGTGACTACCAACAGTTGACATCTCTCTACAGATCTAAGTGACTACCAACAGTTGACATCTCTCTACAGCTCTAAGTGACTACCAACAATTGACATCTCTCTACAGCTATAAGTGACTACCAACAATTGACATCTCTCTACAGCTATAAGTGACTACCAACAATTGACATCTCTCTACAGCTATAAGTGACTACCAACAGTTGACATCTCTCTACAGTTCTAAGTGACTACCAACAATTGACATCTCTCTACAGTTCTAAGTGACTGCCAACAATTGACATCTCTCTACAGCTATAAATGACTACCAACAATTGACATCTCTCTACAGTTCTAAGTGACTACCAACAATTGACATCTCTCTACAGTTCTAAGTGACTACCAACAATTGACATCTCTCTACAGTTCTAAGTGACTACCAACAATTGACATCTCTCTACAGCTATAAGTGACTACAAACAATTGACATCTCTCTACAGCTATAAGCATATAATTTATGTTGTAGAAACCATCAACAAATGACATATTTTTGTTGTAGAAACCTTCAACAAATGACATATTTATGTTGTAGAAACCATCAACAAATGACATGCTTATGTTGTAGAAACCATCAACAAATTACATGCTTATGTTGTAGAAACCTTCAACAAATGACATATTTATGTTGTAGAAACCATCACCAAATGTTATATTTCTACCACAGAATAGAAGTGTCATCAAATATAAATGTAGAAGTCAATTTGTCTGTGAACAAATGATAACCGTGTCATGGTTTTGCTAACAAATCACAGCTCTCGTCATTCAAAAACGCTAATCGACAAATGACATCAGAGCTGCACATGGCTACTGACTAAGACACTAATAAGAAAGATTACAAATTGTGACATGAGATGTGTGGGATAGATACATTAATGTCACAGGAAGTGACGCAATAACGAGAAATTACGAGATAAGTCGAAAGTGTTGGGGCCAGGTCAGTCATCAAGCACATAAAGAAATAGATCAGAAGTGGCACTTCTGTGTACATTCTTGGGCGCTAATCGTAAAATGTTCAGAGAAAGATTTGATCAACTCAAGTTTGGTGACATTTCATACAGCTTGTATGTTTCTTGTCTTACTCAAGATAATTACTAGAAAGCATATCTGAAAGTTATATACATTTTGTGGTTAAAAATAAAACATTTCTCAATAAGAAAGTGTGACATTTGTCAAACTTTGAAATGTTTATTTTATTGGGCGTTAATCTAGGCGAGTATCACTGATACTTTAACTAATTATAATTAGAGATGTAATATATTCCTGCAGCCTGAGACTCGGTGCACCATTCCTGTATTCCTGCAGCCTGAGACTCGGTGCACCATTCCTGTATTCCTGCAGCATGAGACTCGGTGCATCATTCCTGTATTTCTGCAGCCTGAGACTCGGTGCACATTTCCTGTATTCCTGCAGCCTGAGACTCGGTGCACCATTCCTGTATTCCTGCAGCCTGAGACTCGATGCACCATTCCTGTATTCCTGCAGCCTGAGACTCGGTGCACCATTCCTGTATTCCTGCAGCCTGAGACTCGGTGCACCATTCATGCATTCCTGCAGCCTGAGACTCAGTGCACCATTCCTGTATTCATGCAGCCTGAGACTCGGTGCACCATTCCTGTATTCCTGCAGCCTGAGACTCGGTGTACCATTCCTGTATTCCTGCAGCCTGAGACTCGGTGCACCATTCCTGTATTCCTGCAGCCTGAGACTCGGTGCACCATTCATGCATTCCTGCAGCCTGAGACTCAGTGCACCATTCCTGTATTCCTACAGCCTGAGACTCGGTGCACCATTCCTGTATTCCTGCAGCCTGAGACTCAGTGCACCATTCCTGTATTCCTACAGCCTGAGACTCGGTGCACCATTCCTGTATTCCTGCAGCCTGAGACTCGGTGCACCATTCCTGTATTCCTACAGCCTGAGACTCGGTGCACCATTCCTGTATTCCTGCAGCCTGAGACTCGGTGCACCATTCCTGTATTCCTACAGCCTGAGACTCGGTGCACCATTCCTGTATTCCTGCAGCCTGAGACTCGGTGCACCATTCCTGTATTCCTGCAGCCTGAGACTCGGTGCACCATTCCTGTATTCCTGCAGCCTGAGACTCGGTGCACCATTCCTGTATTCCTGCAGCCTGAGACTCGGTGCACCATTCCTGTATTCCTGCAGCCTGAGACTCGGTGCACCATTCCTGTATTCCTGCAGCCTGAGACTCGGTGCACCATTCCTGTATTCCTGCAGCCTGAGACTCGGTGCACCATTCCTGTATTCCTGCAGCCTGAGACTCGGTGCACCATTCCTGTATTCCTGCAGCCTGAGACTCGGTGCACCATTCATGCATTCCTGCAGCCTGAGACTCGGTGCACCATTCCTGTATTCCTACAGCCTGAGACTCGGTGCACCATTCCTGTATTCCTGCAGCCTGAGACTCGGTGCACCATTCCTGTATTCCTGCAGCCTGAGACTCGGTGCACCATTCATGCATTCCTGCAGCCTGAGACTCGGTGCACCATTCCTGTATTCCTACAGCCTGAGACTCGGTGCACCATTCCTGTATTCCTGCAGCCTGAGACTCGGTGCACCATTCATGTATTCCTGCAGCCTGAGACTCGGTGCACCATTCCTGTATTCCTGCAGCCTGAGACTCGGTGCACCATTCCTGTATTCCTGCAGCCTGAGACTCGGTGCACCATTCATGTATTCCTGCAGCATGTCTCAAGCTGGCATTAATTCAATGATTATCTTGAAGACTGAACAGAACTCAGGTCATCTTTGCTGGTAACTGCTATACAGTTCTTGGACACGGCGGCTTATTATTGGTACTTTAGGTGTGCTCATTTCTATTTTTTTCAGAAAAGTCATTTGTATTTTCTTCTTATGTGCTACATACAAGCTGATTAGAGAAAGTTTTATCTTAAATTGTGAAGCAATCGTGGGTAAAAATTGCACAACAGAATGTCAGAAACCTATCACAGACTGCTTGCATGCGTTCGCCCAATGACTGAAGGAGTACACCTCTTCATCATCCGCCCTTAAAAGAACGTTAAGTGGCCGTGTCTGCGATGTGTTGTGGTTTGCAGTATAACTGTGATATTTCCGCCTTTCGGCCCAACACATCCGACTTCAGCATTACATTTTTGAGTACCGGGTTATCTTCCCTCTTCGAGCCCTACTCTCTTTGCCGGACTAGACAGGTTAGTCTGTTACTAGTAGCACCGCGGAGAGGTGGAGCAGTGTCTGGGTGGTTCTGGTTTACCGATCCCGGCGCAAGCCATCAGCTGTTGGTCGCGGACAACTTCCAGCTGTGGTGCCTTCGCCTCCTATGACGTTTTACAAATGGTTTTTTGTTATAAACTGAACTTGGTTATTAACTACTCAAAAAGAGATGCACACATATAATCATCATCATCATCCTCGTCATCATGTGCTATACCGGTTGGCGTATGCGATCATGTCCTTCCACATGCTTCTATCCACAGTGCATCGTATCAGCTCTATTGTTTACTGTTTTCCATGCCATGACACCAAGCTATCCAGTATTTTCTCTCTTTGTCGTCCACGATCTCTATTTCCTTTTACTTTGCCAGTTGTAACCAAGTATTCCAACCTTCCTCTTCTCATGATGTGCCCGAAAAATGTTGATTACTTCTTTCTGATGTTTTTTAGGTGCTCCCTTTTTGTGTTGGCTTCTTTAAGAACTTCCTATTTGGTCAAATATACTCAATACACTTAATTGCATCAGAAAGCGATGTTGTGGGCATGGTTTTGCTAATTGAAACTACTTGTCTCATGTCAAATATAAGTGGAACGACTCCGGACAGCTTCACCCACAAACATGGCACGTTGTCAATGCTTATAACTAAAATACTATTTTAAGATTATAGCAAACAGCAGTGTAGGAGGGAACACAAAATGCCACTTTTATGTTAAAGCAAACAGCAGTGTAGGAGGGAACACAAAATGCCACTTTTATGCTAAAGCAAACAGCAGTGTAGGAGGGGACACAAAATGCCACTTTTATGTTAAAGCAAACAGCAGTGTAGGAGGGAACACAAAATGCCACTTTTATGCTAAAGCAAACAGTACGAAAAAAGGATAACAGAAAAATACCGAGCAGCTCTTCTGACTGGTGCCCGGTATTTACCAAGAGAGTTAAAAGCAAGCATGATGGCTTAAGCCGCTATCGTAAAAACGATGTTGTTAATGAAACGTAGACCTGATACAGAATGTGTAAATTAGCAGAATAGCCAGCAAAATTGGGCTTGAGGTCAATCATGAAAAGACTAAAGTCATGAAAAGTTTAATTCCAACAAGTGACAAAATATACATGGAAAACAAACCAGTAGAAGAGATCGATCACTTTATCTATCTTGGAAGTCACATTGATCGAGAAGGGGATACGAGCAAAGAAATTAGAATCAGACTGGCTAAAGCAGCAATGTCTTTCAGAAGCCTTGAAAAGTTGTGGAAATCAAAACTCATTAGCACAAACACAAAACTTAGGCTATTCAAATCAAATGTACTATCAACCCTTACGTATGCGTGTGAAAGCTGGAAAACAACAAGAGATATAGAAACAAAGTTGAACGCATTCGAAAATAAATGTCTAAGGAAAATACTTGGTATAGAATGGAACGAATTCAAAACAAACGAGGAAATTAGAGAAATCGCCAATCAACCACTAATATCTTCAGTAATAAAGAAAAGACGATGGTCATACGTTGGACATGTGATGAGAAGAGATAATAATCGAATAGCAAAGCAAGCCCTCATATGGGAAACAACAGGTAAAAGAAAAAGAGGAAGACCCAGGGAGACACTGAGAAGAACATTGATGAGAGAGGCAAGAGCAGCAGGAGTCGGCTCCCTCAATGAGATAGAACTGCTTGCACAGAACAGAGACAGATGGCGAGATTTGATAAAATATCTTTAAAAGAAAACTGCTAGAACAAAAATTCATATAGGAGAAGGTGTATCTTGGTCTACGCCCTATGGGCCGGTTACGGCTCGAAAGGTCAATAGATAGATAGATGATGGCTTATATATTAGACAGTTACATGAACAAGTAAGCATGATGGCTTATATATTAGAGAGTTACATGAACAAGTAAGCATGATGGCTTATATATTAGAGAGTTACATGAACAAGCAAGCATGATGGCTTATATATTAGACAGTTACATGAACAAGTAAGCATGATGGCTTATATATTAGAGAGTTACATGAACAAGCAAGTATGATGGCTGATATATTAGACAGTTACATGAACAAGCAAGTATGATGGCTTATATATTAGACAGTTACATGAACAAGCAAGCATGATGGCTGATATATTAGATAGTTACATGAACAAGCAAGCATGATGGCTGATATATTAGAGAGTTACATGAACAAGCAAGTATGATGGCTGATATATTAGACAGTTACATGAACAAGCAAGTATGATGGCTTATATATTAGACAGTTACATGAACAAGCAAGCATGATGGCTTATATATTAGACAGTTACATGAACAAGTAAGCATGATGGCTTATATATTAGACAGTTACATGAACAAGCAAGTATGATGGCTGATATATTAGACAGTTACATGAACAAGCAAGAATGATGGCTGATATATTAGAGAGTTACATGAACAAGCAAGCATGATGGCTTATATATTAGACAGTTACATGAACAAGCAAGCATGATGGCTTATATATTAGACAGTTACATGAACAAGCAAGCATGATGGCTTATATATTAGACAGTTACATGAACAAGCAAGTATGATGGCTTATATATTAGAGAGTTACATGAACAAGCAAGCATGGTGGCTGATCTATATTAGAGAGTTACATGAACAAACAAGCATGGTGGCTGATCTATATTAGAGAGTTACATGAACAAGCAAGCATGGTGGCTGATCTATATTAGAGAGTTACATGAACAAGCAAGCATAGTGGCTGTTCTATATTAGAGAGTTACATGAACAAACAAGCATGATGGCTTATATATTAGACAGTTACATGAACAAGCAAGCATGATGGCTGATATATTAGACAGTTACATGAACAAACAAGCATGATGGCTTATATATTAGACAGTTACATGAACAAGCAAGTATGATGGCTTATATATTAGGCAATTACATGAACAAGCAAGCATGATGGCTTATATATTAGACAGTTACATGAACAAGCAAGTATGATGGCTTATATATTAGACAGTTACATGAACAAGCAAGCATGATGGCTGATATATTAGACAGTTACATGAACAAGCAAGCATGATGGCTGATATATTAGAGAGTTACATGAACAAGCAAGCATGATGGCTTATATATAAGACAGTTAAATGGACAAGCAAGCATGATGGCTTATATATCTTGTAACTTTGAACAGTTTTGTTAGCACATTCATGACACAGCCCGGCAAGATAGACATAAGGTAAGGAAACCTGAGATAGGAGCTCTTCAAAGGAGAGAGTTAGATTAATTTGACTGCCGGGGACAAGATTTCTGTGAGATTAAGTGTTAGATTGGAACTAGGCCAGAATGAATGCAATAACAAAGTCAAACATCTGTTTGACCTCTGCGTCACAGAGTTACAAGAAACACTGACTAAGCATATAATTAATTCGCAGGCACAAGTTGATGTATTGTCTCCCTTCACATCGAGTTGTCTAGTTAACAAGACGGGAGGCGATGCATTGCTAAATATCGCTGGTGTGAACTGACTGCTGCTGGAAGACAAAGAGACTCGTTTCCGTGTTACTAACGTCATAGATCAACCCGCATCTCCAGCCGTTCGCTGAACAAAAATAAAAGCCGAGCTTCTAACAGGATCTCATTGCTCTCAGAACTAACCGTCGATTAGCGGCTGATATCATTTACAGCAGAGGTTCTCGTCTCTTTAAGTGAAAGGGCTCATTTACAGACATACATATAATGGGGACGGCGAGGAAGAGAATAAGTGCAAAGACAGGACATTATTTTATATGAGGACTATTAAGTCCTTAGACGACAACTTATTAAGTCCTTAGACGACAACTTATTAAGTCCTTAGACGACAACTTATTAAGTCATTAGACAACAACTTATTAAGTCCTTAGACGACAACTTATTAAGTCCTTAGACGACAACTTATTAAGTCCTTAGACGACAACTTATTAAGTCCTTAGACGACAACTTATTAAGTCCTTAGACAACAACTTATTAAGTCATTAGACAACAACTTATTAAGTCATTAGACAACAACTTATTAAGTCCTTAGACAACAACTTATTAAGTAATTAGACAACAACTTATTAAGTCCTTAGACAACAACTTATTAAGTCATTAGACAATAACTTATTAAGTCCTTAGACGACAACTTATTAAGTCCTTAGACGACAACTTATTAAGTCATTAGACAACAACTTATTAAGTCATTAGACAACAACTTATGAAGTCATTAGACAACAACTTATGAAGTCATTAGACAACAACTTATGAAGTCATTAGACAACAACTTATTAAGTCATTAGACAACAATTTATTAAGTCATTAGACAATAACTTATTAAGTCATTAGACAACAACTTATTAAGTCATTAGACAACAACTTATGAAGTCATTAGACAACAACTTATTAAGTCATTAGACAACAACTTATGAAGTCATTAGACAACAACTTATGAAGTCATTAGACAACAACTTATGAAGTCATTAGACAACAACTTATTAAGTCCTTAGACAACAACTGAAATAGAAGAGAAAGAGAAATAATAATAATGTTATTAATAAAATAATAATACAAATGATAGATAGATGAACTCTTCCTATTAGCGTTCGATCTTTATATGGGGGTCGTGGATGTGTTGTGTCGTTGGTTTACGCTACCTGCGCCTCTCGCTTCCACACAAACGTCTTCGACATGACAGATGAACAAACAGTAGAATAGACAAACATTTAGAAAGATAGTGAGATTGACAGACGAGTGAATTAGTGCAAGGACGAACGGTCAGACGAATGAATAGACGTACGGACAGACAGGCAGTCAGACGGGTAAAAAAACAGATATATATATATATGTATATAGAGAACAGATTGGCAATCTGATAAACTGACAGAAAGGAAGATAGACAGACATACAGATAAACAGAGCGGCAGACGGGCGAATACGCAGGTAGACAGACATGCAGACAGGCAAACAGGCATATAGTTAGACAGATAACGAGATAGATGGATATACAGACATACAGTTATAAATATAGACAAACAGATAAACAGACGAATGGACGGACAGAGAGACGGACAAACATATATATATATATAGGTAGGTAGGTTGGTAGATAGACGGACGAACGGACGGACAGACGGACAGACGGACAGACTGATAGGCGGATGGATAGACAGACAGACAGACAGACAGACAGACAGACAGACAGACAGACAGACAGACAGACAGACAGACAGACAGACAGACAGACAGACAGACAGACAGACAGACAGACAGACAGACAGACAGACAGACAGACAGACAGACAGACAGACAGACAGACAGACAGACAGACAGACAGACAGACAGATAGATAGATAGATAGATAGATAGATAGATAGATAGATAGATAGATAGATAGATAGATAGATAGATAGATAGATAGATAGATAGATAGATATAGATAGATAGATAGATAGATAGATAGATAGATAGATAGATAGATAGATACTAAGTTGGCACGACCAGTATAGTAAACAATAACAATAGTATAACATTATCGCGAATAACCACAACTAATGAAATGTTTGAATTCCCTCAAGGTACGTCATCACCAGTCTGAGAAGCCCTGTTAAAGATGTTGGGATATTTCTGCTTACACAATTCATCCCACATTCCAGACAGACAGGTAACGTGCACGGTGTCTGCGTGAAAGATCTAATCTCCGAAACAAGGTGGGAGAAATCTCACTCGGTTAAAAACAGACAGAAATAAACAGAATACAGGAAATAAAATAAACGACAATTGATAAGAAGACTCATTAAGAGGGACTATAGGTGGACGAATATAGCCCACCTGGAGAAGGTAGGAGATTGTGGCTAGTCTATGAGATTATTTGTGACACATTTGAAGATATAGATGCGGATGGATTACAAAGGTCTTATGTTGAGAGAGGATGGACCTGAACATTGTCATCTTAAGATAAAGCGGAAGAGAATAAAGCACAGATCTCTTTAATTGGTATTTTAGTTGTCTCATTTATTATCTCATTTTATAAATATGTAGTATGTCTTCCATAAACATCGTGGATAGATTCCTTCTACAGTGTCTTCCATAAACATCGTGGTTAGATTCCTTCTACAGTGTTTTCCATAAATATCGTGGATAGATTCCTTCTACAGTGTCTTCCATAAACATCGTGGTTAGATTCATTCTACAGTGTCTTCCATAAATATCGTGGATAGATTCCTTCTACAGTGTCTTCCATAAACATCGTGGTTAGATTCCTTCTACAGTGTCTTCCATAAACATCGTGGTTACATTCCTTCTACAGTGTCTTCCATAAACATCGTGGATAGATTCCTTCTACAGTGTCTTCCATAAACATCGTGGATAGATTCCTTCTACAGTGTCTTCCATAAACATCGTGGATAGATTCCTTCTACAGTGTCTTCCATAAACATCGTGGATAGGTTCCTTCTACAGTGTCTTCCATAAACATCGTGGATAGATTCCTTCTACAGTGTCTTCCATAAACATCGTGGATAGATTCCTTCTACAGTGTCTTCCATAAACATCGTGGATAGATTCCTTCTACAGTGTCTTCCATAAACATCGTGGATAGATTCCTTCTACAGTGTCTTCCATAAACATCGTGGATAGGTTCCTTCTACAGTGTCTTCCATAAACATCGTGGATAGATTCCTTCTACAGTGTCTTCCGACTAGGACTACCGACGTTCGGACAACCCGTGTTCGATTCCCGCTGGGAGCAGTGTGAATTGTACTCGTGGTTGGAAAAAAAAAATACCCCCACGGTCGACCCAGCCGTTGGCAGAAATGGGTACCAGGGTATTACCCTGGGAAGGTGAGGAATGTTGCCTTGCATCTGAGTTTAGATGCATGAGGCGACACTATACAGAAATCTCCGAACATTTCTGGATAGGCGGCCGAGCACATATGGGTGTAAACTCGCATGCTAAGACGCCGGTTCAAGTCTCGTACTTTACCTTTACCATAAATATCATGGTTAGATTCCTTCTACAGTATGTCTTCCATAAATATCATGGTTAGATTCCTTCTATAGTATGTCTTCCATAAACACCGTGGTTAGATTCCTTCTACAGTATGTCTTCCATAAATATCATGGTTAGATTCCTTCTATAGTATGGCTTCCATAAACACCGTGGTTAGATTCCTTCTACAGTATGTCTTCCATAAATATCATGGTTAGATTCCTTCTATAGTATGTCTTCCATAAACACCGTGGTTAGATTCCTTCTACAGTATGTCTTCCATAAATATCATGGTTAGATTCCTTCTATAGTATGGCTTCCATAAACACCGTGGTTAGATTCCTTCTACAGTATGTCTTCCATAAATATCATGGTTAGATTCCTTCTATAGTATGTCTTCCATAAACACCGTGGTTAGATTCCTTCTACAGTATGTCTTCCATAAATATCATGGTTAGATTCCTTCTACAGTATGGCTTCAATAAATATCGTGGCTAGATTCCTTCTACAGTATGTCTTCCATAAATATCGCGGCTAGATATCTTCTACAGTGACTTCCATAAACACCATGGTTAGATTCCTTCTATAGTATGTCTTCCATAAATATCATGGTTAGATTCCTTCTACAGTGTCTTCTATAAATATCGTGGCTAGATTCCTTCTACAGTGTATTCCATAAATATCGTGGCTAGATTCCTTCTACAGCGTTTTCCATAAATATCGTGGTTAGATTCCTTCTATAGTGTCTTCCATAAATATTGTGGCTAGATTCCTTCTACAGTGTCTTCCATAAATATCGTGGCTAGATTCCTTCTACAGTATGTCTTCCATAAATATGTGGTTAGATTCCTTCTATAGTATGTCTTCCATAAATATTTTGTTGCTAAATTCCTTCTACAGTATGTCTTCCATAAATATCATGGCTAGGTTCCTTTCTTCAGTATGTCTTCCATAAATATCGTGGCTAGATTCCTTCTACAGTGTCTTCCATAAATATCGTGGCTAGATTCCTTCTACAGTGTGACTTCCATAAATATCGTGGCTAGATTCCTTCTACAGTGTCTTCCATAAATATTGTGGCTAAATTCCTTCTACAGTGTCTTCCATAAATATCGTGGCTAAATTCCTTCTACAGTGTCTTCCATAAATATCATGGCTAAATTCCTTCTACAGTGTCTTCCATAAATATCGTGGCTAAATTCCTTCTACAGTGTCTTCCATAAATATCATGGCTAAATTCCTTCTACAGTGTCTTCCATAAATATCATGGCTAAATTCCTTCTACGGTATGTCTTCCATAAACATCGCGGCTAGATACCTTCTACAGTATGTCTTCCATAAATATCATGCCTAGATTCCTTCTACAGTATGTCTTCCATAAATATCATGCCTAGACTCCTTCTACAGTATGTCTTCCATAAATATCGTGGCTAGATTCCTTCTACAGTATGTCTTCCATAAATATCATGGCTAGATTCCTTCTACAGTATGTCTTCCATAAATATCGTGGCTAGATTCCTTCTACAGTATGTCTTCCATAAATATCATGCCTAGATTCCTTCTACAGTATGTCTTCCATAAATATCATGGCTAGATTCCTTCTACAGTATGTCTTCCATAAATATCGTGGCTAGATTCCTTCTACAGTATGTCTTCCATAAATATCATGCTTAGATTCCTTCTACAGTATGTCTTCCATAAATATCATGCCTAGATTCCTTCTACAGTATGTCTTCCATAAATATCATGGCTAGATTCCTTCTACAGTATGTCTTCCATAAACATCGTGGCTAGATACCTTCTACAGTATGTCTTCCATAAATATCATGCCTAGATTCCTTCTACAGTATGTCTTCCATAAATATCATGCCTAGATTCCTTCTACAGTATGTCTTCCATAAATATCATGCCTAGATTCCTTCTACAGTATGTCTTCCATAAATATCATGCTTAGATTCCTTCTACAGTATGTCTTCCATAAATATCATGCCTAGATACCTTCTACAGTATGTCTTCCATAAATATCGTAGCTAGATACCTTCTACAGTACGTCTTCCATAAATATCGTGGCTAGATACCTTCTACAGTATGTCTTCCATAAATATCGTGGCTAGATACCTTCTACAGTATGTCTTCCATAAATATCATGGCTAGATTCCTTCTACAGTATGTCTTCCATAAATATCATGGCTAGATTCCTTCTACAGTATGTCTTCCATAAATATCATGGCTAGATTCCTTCTACAGTATGTCTTCCATAAATATCATGGCTAGATTCCTTCTACAGTATGTCTTCCATAAATATCATGGCTAGATTCCTTCTACAGTATGTCTTCCATAAATATCATGCCTAGATTCCTTCTACAGTATGTCTTCCATAAATATCATGGCTAGATTCCTTCTACAGTATGTCTTCCATAAATATGTGGTTAGATTCCTTCTACAGTATGTCTTCCATAAATATCATGGCTAGATTCCTTCTACAGTATGTCTTCCATAAATATCATGGCTAGATTCCTTCTACAGTATGTCTTCCATAAATATCATGGCTAGATTCCTTCTACAGTATGTCTTCCATAAATATGTGGTTAGATTCCTTCTACAGTATGTCTTCCATAAATATCATGGCTAGATTCCTTCTACAGTATGTCTTCCATAAATATGTGGTTAGATTCCTTCTACAGTATGTCTTCCATAAATATGTGGTTAGATTCCTTCTACAGTATGTCTTCCATAAATATGTGGTTAGATTCCTTCTACAGTTTGGTTATGGAAGGCCCCGGTACCACTGTAAACGAATTAAAAACCATATTTGCTCAACTGCCCGTGACTGTGGAATCATCCGAATTAATATCTTATCTCCCAAAAAAGAAAGGGAGCTGCAGTCCCCATCATAGCAGTCTCAGCACACGCAAAAGATATTAGGCGAATCCGCACAGAAAGTGAACACAGCAATCTGTTTCCCGTCTTTCGATATCATCATTCATCATTAGCATATCGGAATATCGAAACACAATCCGGATGAAACACAGCTCACGGTGTTCACAGAGCACTTAACTCAGTAGCTCCGGCAGTAAGTCGGACTTGGAATATGTGTAAACTGCAACAAGGAACACTTTTCAAAGACAGCTTTTAACAGTTCCTGCCACCTATCTGTCATATTGACCGGTATTCTAATGATGACGTATTTCTACAGTATGTCTTCCATAAACATCTTGGCAAGATTCCTTTCACAGTATCTCTTCCATGAAACATCATGGCTAGATCACTTCTACAGTATGTCTTCAATAAACATCGTGGCTAGATCACTTCTACAGTATGTCTTTAATAAACATCGTGGCTAGATCACTTCTACAGTATGTCTTCAATAAACATCGTGGCTATGTTCCCCTTATTGTGTTCCTCTATAAACACACACATATATATAGACCATCTATCGATGATGTACAGCAATATATCACGACACCTATAGCATTCTCTACGGTCACAACTCCTGTAGTTATTTACATGCTGTCTCCTATAAAGCTGCACAGTGTCATGTGTCCTATGGTGTTCTTCATGGTCACGCAGGGGCGTGTTCGAGACTTGAGGAGACTAAAACTGAAGACCGAATTTTAGGGTTGACCTTTGACCTGGTGGGAGCTGCGATAGCTCAGTGGTTAGTGAAGTGAACTACAAAGGACAAGAGGTAGGGTTCGATCCCAACCGACGGCTTCCGGTTCACCCAGCCTTTAATGGATACTGGGTTTTTTTTTCTGGGAAAGTAAAGCGGCACGGGCATAATACCGACCACATTACTACAAAAATCATGTGACGAAGGTCTGTAAAATGTATGGTCACTAACACCATATTCTCTATACGTCACTTGGCGTGACGGGGGTACTTTACTTTTCTTTACTTACTTTGACCTGGTAATTTCTGACAAAAACATTACTGCAACTTGCTCTATGTAAACTAGTTACTTCAATTATTGCACTAAATTAACACGTCCTGTTAAGCGCGGATGACGAAGATGTGTACTCTTCTAGTCATCAGGCGAGCAAGCATGCCCAACATGTAATGAACTGAGAAGACTCTTTTGGCCATCTTTGGTGCTACACCAGCATTCAGCTGTATGGTGACGTCATCAGCTTGACGAACGCTTTCATCGAACTTATGAATAATGACGTATATGAAGATTGGTTTAGTCGGTCTGGGGTGAAGCACAAATGAAGTAAAACAAGAAACAAGTAGACATGTGAAAAGAAGGAGAGATGAATGAAGGAGAACGGAAAGAAGATAAAGTATAAAAAAAGCAGAATCATAAGAAAAACGCGATATTAAAAGAAGAAGCTTAAGAAAGAGAGGAATACAAATAAAGAAAGAAAAATGAAGAAGGAAAGTGAAAAGTTAGGAAAAAGAAGACTCATGATAAAAACAAAAGAAAAAGCATACTACAAGGGGAAAAAAGCGAAGTTAAAAAAACAGGTGGGAATAAAGAAGAAAAATGATAAGAACAGAAAGGACAACAACAATTTTTTTTAATCTCAAAGGGGAAGCACAATAACGAGGAAAGAAAGAATTAATGATGATGCCGATTATGGTGATGAAGAAATAAATAATACAATGCAACAGCAGCTTAAGAAAAAATATACATTTTATAACATTAACAAAAGCATCCTCTTTAATTAAACAAAAACACAGAAATAAAAAGAAGGATAAGGGAAGGATATACACGCAACATCCGGGATGTTCGACGCACGATCTAGGAAAAGTAATTGTATCTGCATCCTTATAAAAGGCATATCAACGAATGTAATAAAGTTTAAAGGAATAAAGATAAAAGTATAATGGATGGAATATCAATGGTCATAGCTGGGACGGAATCGTCAGTTTCAAATTCACTAGTCTGTTATAGACAGAGAAGTAGTGCAGCCGTAGGACACATGACAAATTATATAGCGGGCGATAAACGTGGATTAGATTAAATGAAAGACACCCGTTAGTCTCTTTCAGCTTTGTGGACAAAATAATGCTAAATAAAGAACCAATGGGGAGCCGCGATAGCTCAGTAGTTAGTGAACTGGACTACATAGGACAAAGGGTAGGGTTCGATCCCAACCAACGGCTTCCGGTTTCACCCAGCCTTTAATGGGTACCGGGTTTTTTTTTCTGGGAAAGTAAAGCGGCACGGGCGTAATACCGACCACATTACTCCAAAAATCATGTGCCGAAGGTCTGAACAATTTATGGTCACTAACACCATATTCCCTATACACCACTTGGCGTGACGGGGGTACTTTACTTTTTTTTTTTTTTTAAGAACCAATGTTTCCATCGAAAGGTTTTCAACTGTGATGAAAACAAAACAAAATAATAATCAATCGTAAAAATCAGAATAAACATAAATAATGGCCAGAGTCATTTAACGCCATCATGAACATACGATACATACAAAGATTGACGTCAAAGAACAAAAAAATATGAAGTTCTAAAGTTGTGTATAGCAGAGACGCCAGACATCTGAAAATAAAATGTAAAGACTCCTGCAAACTGAAAGTTGAAGACTACAATGTATGTCGATGCCGGGACAAAAGTTCAAATGCAGTAATTTTCCAACCGTTATTTAAAAAAAAAAAAACTGGATTTGAAAGTGCTTGTTGAAGACCTATGCTCCACAGGGAGTTGAAATTGCTTGTTGAAGACCTATACTCCACAGGGAGTTGAAATTGCTTGTTGAAGACCTATGCTCCACAGGGAGTTGAAATTGCTTGTTGAAGACCTATACTCCACAGGGAGCTGAAAGTGTTTTTTGAAGACCTATACTCCACAAGGAGCTGAAAGTGTTTGTTGAAGACCTATACTCCACAAGGAACTGAAAGTGTTTGTTGAAGACCTATACTCCACAGGGAGCTGAAAGTGTTTTTTGAAGACCTATACTCCACAAGGAGCTGAAAGTGTTTGTTGAAGACCTATACTCCACAGGGAGCTGAAAGTGTTTATTGAAGACCTATACTCCACAGGGAGCTGAAAGTGTTTGTTGAAGACCTATGCTCCACAGGGAGTTGAAAGTGTTTATTGAAGACCTATACTCCACAAGGAACTGAAAGTGTTTGTTGAAGATCTATACTCCACAGGGAGTTGAAAGTGTTTATTGAAGACCTATACTCCACAGGGAGTTGAAAGTGTTTGTTGAAGACCCATACTCCACAGGGAGTTGAAAGTGTTTATTGAAGACCTATACTCCACAGGGAGTTGAAAGTGTTTATTGAAGACCTCTACTCCACAGGTAGCTGAAAGTGTTTATTGAAGACCTATACTCCACAGGGAGCTGAAAGTGTTTATTGAAGACCTATACTCCACAGGGAGTTGAAAGTGTTTGTTGAAGACCTATACTCCACAGGGAGTTGAAAGTGTTTATTGAAGACCTATACTCCACAGGGAGTTGAAAGTGTTTGTTGAAGACCTATACTCCACAGGGAGTTGAAAGTGTTTGTTGAAGACCTATACTCCACAGGGAGTTGAAAGTGTTTGTTGAAGACCTATACTCCACAGGGAGTTGCAAGTGTTTGTTGAAGACCTATACTCCACAGGGAGTTGAAAGTGTTTATTGAAGACCTATACTCCACAGGGAGCTGAAAGTGTTTATTGAAGACCTATACTCCACAGGGAGTTGAAAGTGTTTGTTGAAGACCTATACTCCACAGGGAGTTGAAAGTGTTTATTGAAGACCTATACTCCACAGGGAGCTGAAAGTGTTTATTGAAGACCTATACTCTACAGGGAGTTGAAAGTGTTTGTTGAAGACCTATACTCCACAGGGAGTTGAAAGTGTTTGTTGAAGACCTATACTCCACAAGGAACTGAAAGTGTTTGTTGAAGACCTATACTCCACAGGGAGTTGAAAGTGTTTGTTGAAGATCTATACTCCACAGGGAGTTGAAAGTGTTTGTTGAAGACCTATACTCCACAGGGAGTTGAAAGTGTTTGTTGAAGACCTATGCCCCACAGGGAGTTGAAAGTGTTTGTTGAAGACCTATACTCCACAGGGAGCTGAAAGTGTTTGTTGAAGACCTATACTCCACAAGGAACTGAAAGTGTTTGTTGAAGACCTATACTCCACAGGGAGTTGAAAGTGTTTGTTGAAGACCTATACTCCACAGGGAGTTGAAAGTGTTTGTTGAAGACCTATACTCCACAGGGAGTTGAAAGTGTTTGTTGAAGACCTATACTCCACAGGGAGCTGAAAGTGTTTGTTGAAGACCTATACTCCACAGGGAGTTGAAAGTGTTTGTTGAAGACCTATACTCCACAGGGAGTTGAAAGTGTTTGTTGAAGACCTATACTCCACAGGGAGTTGAAAGTGTTTGTTGAAGACCTATACTCCACAGGGAGTTGAAAGTGTTTATTGAAGACCTATACTCCACAGGGAGCTGAAAGTGTTTATTGAAGACCTATACTCCACAGGGAGTTGAAAGTGTTTGTTGAAGACCTATACTCCACAGGGAGCTGAAAGTGTTTGTTGAAGACCTATACTCCACAGGGAGTTGAAAGTGTTTATTGAAGACCTATACTCCACAGGGAGCTGAAAGTGTTTATTGAAGACCTATACTCCACAGGGAGCTGAAAGTGTTTATTGAAGACCTATACTCCACAGGGAGTTGAAAGTGTTTATTGAAGACCTATACTCCACAGGGAGCTGAAAGTGTTTATTGAAGACCTATACTCCACAGGGAGTTGAAAGTGTTTGTTGAAGACCTATACTCCACAGGGAGTTGAAAGTGTTTGTTGAAGACCTATACTCCACAGGGAGCTGAAAGTGTTTGTTGAAGACCTATACTCCACAGGGAGCTGAAAGTGTTTGTTGAAGACCTATACTCCACAGGGAGCTGAAAGTGTTTGTTGAAGACCTATACTCCACAGGGAGCTGAAAGTGTTTGTTGAAGATCTATACTCCACAGGGAGCTGAAAGTGTTTGTTGAAGATCTATACTCCACAGGGAGCTGAAAGTGTTTGTTGAAGACCTATACTCCACAGGGAGCTGAAAGTGTTTGTTGAAGACCTATACTCCACAGGGAGCTGAAAGTGTTTGTTGAAGACCTATACTCCACAGGGAGTTGAAAGTGTTTGTTGAAGACCTATACTCCACAGGGAGTTGAAAGTGTTTGTTGAAGACCTATACTCCACAGGGAGCTGAAAGTGTTTGTTGAAGACCTATGCTCCACAGGGAGTTGAAAGTGTTTGTTGAAGACCTATACTCCACAGGGAGCTGAAAGTGTTTGTTGAAGACCTATACTCCACAGGGAGTTGAAAGTGTTTATTGAAGACCTATACTCCACAGGGAGCTGAAAGTGTTTATTGAAGACCTATACTCCACAGGGAGCTTGTTTATTGAAGACCTATACTCCACAGGGAGCTGAAAGTGTTTATTGAAGACCTATACTCCACAGGGAGTTGAAAGTGTTTGTTGAAGACCTATACTCCACAGGGAGCTGAAAGTGTTTGTTGAAGACCTATACTCCACAGGGAGCTGAAAGTGTTTGTTGTTGAAGACCTATACTCCACAGGGAGCTGAAAGTGTTTGTTGAAGACCTATACTCCACAGGGAGCTGAAAGTGTTTGTTGAAGATCTATACTCCACAGGGAGCTGAAAGTGTTTGTTGAAGATCTATACTCCACAGGGAGCTGAAAGTGTTTGTTGAAGACCTATACTCCACAGGGAGTTGAAAGTGTTTGTTGAAGACCTATACTCCACAGGGAGTTGAAAGTGTTTATTGAAGACCTATACTCCACAGGGAGCTGAAAGTGTTTATTGAAGACCTATACTCCACAGGGAGCTGAAAGTGTTTGTTGAAGACCTATACTCCACAGGGAGCTGAAAGTGTTTGTTGAAGACCTATGCTCCACAAGGAGTTGAAAGTGTTTATTGAAGACCTATACTCCACAGGGAGTTGAAAGTGTTTATTGAAGACCTATACTCCACAGGGAGCTGAATGGTAGAAGAAGAAGAACCTAAATCTGGATGAAAGTAAAGGTTGTTGATCTGGTCAGCATCTGACTTGTTGATATTAGTAGACAATTCACTAACCACCACGCTACCTTTTCTTTTAAAAATAGTTAAATAAAAGTATTATTTCAGCTCTGCAGTTTCTAGTTCTTTAGAAGAAATAATAAGATTGATCAGATGTTAACACCCAATTGACGTTTTAGCGCTTGTCTTTAGCAGTTGGTACTGCTTCTATGTTACAGCCAAACCACCTCGGTACCTTCCTTCCCTGACAGACTTAAGTGCAAGAAGTAATAGCAGCTTATTGTCACTTGTCAACACTCGAGCAGCCATCTCGTCACGGACCTCTCTAGGTCTCGTACATTCCATCAGAAACTCCTCTTCCATACTTGCCTCCCCTCGACGATAGTGGTATGTCATTATTTAGTGAGAAAGCAGGCACGCTTTTAATCCCAGTACTAAGAAAAGATTTGCTCAAAATTAAAATATTTATTAAGCAACCAGAGATAAAGACAACTGTTTATATTAAATCAGCGGTTCCAAAGTTGGGGGAGCCGTGGTAGCTCAGTGGTTAGTGATCTGGATTAATAAGGGACAAAGTGTTGGGTTCCATTCTTCCAGGTCATTATAAAATGAAAAATAACACTGAAACTTTCGAGACGGTGCTGATATTAAATTCAGAAGATAAAAGTCGCAAGAGAAAAGAGACAAGGCCAGGTACCACAAATACACCATGCTGGTTCTGTGGATGGATCTGCCTGTCAAAGGCCATATCAATATATGGTTATGGAAGGCCCCGGTGTCACTGCAAACGAATTAAAATCCATAATTGCTCAACCGCCCCTGTCCGGGGGAATCATCCGAATTACTAATTCATCTCCCAAAAAAATAAAGGTCGCTGTAGTCCCCATCATAGAAGTCTCAGCACACGCCAAAAGACATAAAGCGAAACCGCACAGAAAGTTAACACAGCCACCTGTTCCCTGTCATACACGATATCATTATTCATCATAAACAATTGGAATATCAAAACACGATCAAATATATATGGCCTTCAGCGTCTTGACAGACGGCTGTTAGCAAGCAATAATGATTTGTCAGTTGTTTAGTCAAAAAATTAGAGTCTTATGCTGGATGTTATTTCAGCTGAACAGCGTCTCTCGTGGCTGAATCTACCAATATTGAATAGACAGTTTCGATCCCAGAATGACCAAGTTGCATTCGTGGTGCCTGGCCTCGCCTCATGTCTCCTGCGCCTTTTGTCTATTGAATTTGATATCATTACCGCCTATAACGTTGGACAAGAGGTAGGGTTTGATCCCAACCGACGGGGTCCGGGTTAACCCAGCCTTTAATGGGTACCGGATTTTTTTCTGGGAAAGTAAAGCGGCACGGGCGTAATACCGACCACATTACCCCAAAAATCATGTGCCGAAGGTCTGTAAAATTTATGGTCACTAACACCATATTCCCTATACGCCACTTGGTGTGACGGGGGGTACTTTACTATTTATTTTTGTTACTATAATGTTGGTGTGCCGTTATTTTTGTTTTGTTCTACATGTGCTACGATCTACAGCTAGTTCTTCTCAGTTTCTTTCAGTGACAGAGAACGCACTCAAGAAAGCCCTGCAAACATACTTATATCTCAGCACTGGTCTGCCCTGTGATCTCTTTCCGTCCATAATCGCGCTATACAATATTTGTTTGGGAGCACAATTGCGAATATTAGCCATTCTTCTGACAATACCCAACCACCTTAGTCTACGACTCCTAAGTACTGCCATAATGGATGGGAGTTTGGCTCGCTGTTAACACATTAAATTTGGTTACTTTGTTCTGCCAGATCAACAAAGAAGCCTTTTATGGGTGTCGTATTTTTACTGGAGAGAAACACAGCACAAGCGTAACGCTGAACAGCTTACCCCCCAAAAAAAAAGTAGATTACTGAAAGTCTATAGCAAATATTGGCACTAACAACAAGTTCCTCATACGTCACATGGAGAGGTGGTGATCCCCCCGCCCCCAAATTGGAAACTAATTGAGTATTTAATTTCCCTTTTTTGTCCTTTTCCCCCTCATCCTCATCGCCATCATCATTATCACTTTCTTTTTTCCTTGTCTTCTCATATTCTTTCTTTTTTCTTCCCCTTCTCCTGCTCCTTTTTGTTCCTCTTGTCTTCTACTTCTTCTTTTTGTCTTCTCTTCTTTGTCTTCTTCTTCCACTCATTTTCATTCTTCTTATAATTTTCATCTTTTTCTCCCCATTCTCTTCTTCCTCTTTTACTTCTTTTACTTCTTCTCCTCCTCCTCCTCTTTTTCTTTTTCTTTTTCTCCTCCTCTTTTCATTCCTCTTTTTATTCTTCTTCCTCTTCTCCCCATTCTTTTCTTCTTATTATTTTCTTCCTCTACTTCTCATTTTTCTCCTTCTATTTCCTCTTCTCATTCTTCTTCCTCTTCTCCCCATCCTCGTCATCATCTTCTTCTTCTCATTCACTTCTTCTATTTCTTCTTATTCTTCTTCCCTTCTTAGCATTCTTCTGCTTCTTCATCTTCTTTACTTTCTTCTATATTTACCCGGAATTCCACGGGTCGAAGGAAGTACGTCATTATTGCTAGAACTCGTTGATCGACCTCAGCCATTGTAACTTGATGCTGTTGATGAGTTTTTCCATGTCGTCTCCTCATCTTACACATACCTTGCATACCGAATTCCAAGACGTATTCCCTTCAGGTGAGCCAAACTATTTTATTTATTACCTTTGTAATGTTGGTCCTATTCTCATTCTTCTTCCCATTTCTAACATTTCCCTGTCTAGTCACTACTGCCATTTCCCCTAAACACGTGTTTACTCTAGTGAGTTTATGTTTGTTTGTTTGTTTGCGTACTACAGCGAAATCAAGATGAACTGAATTTTGTGTGAATGTCAATTTTTTTTTTACTTTTTTTCAACACCGCCGGCAGTAGGGAGCTCTGATGACCCTCGCCATATAGGCAGACACTCTTCGACTTCAGATGTACTTTCATGCTTTTTTAATCGTCGAGAGTTTTAACGTCCTGGACAGATTTTTAATGTTACTTTCGCACTAATAGCGGCCATTTTTTAGCTGCTCTTTTCTATTTTCAGCTGCCAACTATTATTTTAATATGCGCAGAGTGTATGCGGGATATCCTATTTTTTTTTTTGCTATTATTCGTGCTACAAAGTTCGTGTATCAGAGCTGAAGCCACCTCCAGGGCTCCCACAACTGTCAGGCGGGCGTGTACTGGGAACGTGCTGAGGAGGAGATCGGAGCACGGTGACGTTGTCCGTTGTCCAATGAAGATGATCTGTCCATTAAACTAAATACGATATTGATGAGTTAATGGCACGATGAACTGGCTATATCGTATTGCAAAAAAAAAAAAAAAAAAAAAAAATAAGCCGAAAAACTTCACAAACATGGACAATTCAAAGATAAAAGCTCTCTAGATGTATGACGCAATCCGGATAAAATTCTTGAAGAAGACAGATAGAAACAGAGATGAAGATGATAGGGAAGACATGGCACGATCTTAAAAGAATGACAAGAAATTGAACGGCTTGGAGAGTTTTGTTGAAGACCTATGCTCACCAGGGAGCTGAAAGGTAGAAGAATAAGAATGACACGATGGAGTAGATATATTCTGCATCAAGGTTACTACTCAGGTCTCAACCATAAATTGATTCGAACGTAAAATAAAATACGGGTTTTAATTGCCTAACTACAAGCGATTCTTGACTTCGTGTTGATAGATCACGTGATTAGATTTATAAAAATACAGGTTATATGTTTTATTTATATTTGTATATAGAGCTATAGAGATATCTGTCAATCATTTCTGAATGATTTCTACATCTGTGAAAATGACTGGGACAATCTGACAAGTGATCGACCATCATGGCGAGCATGTATAAGAAATGGTATAACATCTTTTGAGACTGCTAAGAAGAGAAAAGACTCATGAAAAAGGATGGAAAACATGTGGTTCAGTGGGCCTGACTTGTTTATTCTGTGGCCGCGTGTGTTTGTCAAAGATTGGTAGAATTTTGCACAAGAGAAGCTGTTGGACAAAAACAAAACCTCAAAAACAAAAAAAAACAAAAATACACAATAGGCTCCACTAGACCGTCTGACAAGACGAAAAGGGCCATACAGTATTTATATATATTATTGTTATGCATGTTTTATATTCGAATCAAACATGTGCTGACAAGTGAAACCCGAAGAGGACATGGAAGCTGGGGTGGGAGAGGCTAGCAATAGATCTACAAAAAAGTTGACCGATATTCCTCAATTAAAAAACGGACAAATTGTTGTTGTTGTTGTTGTTGTTGCGTTCGCCAGCTTTCAACTCTGACGATGCCCTAGAGACTAGGAACTGAATTTTGCGTGTTAATCCATTTTTCCCTGGCAGCCGTGTGCACAGGGGTCCCTTGCCTCACAGGCAGATAACTCCGACTTCGGAGGTATTCATGTTTTTTTCAGTCGATGAGTAACTGACGTTTCAAGCCGGGCCTCGCTGTTGAAACCAGGGGTGGTTGTCGCAGAGAGAAATCATAAATAAAAATCCCATCTGGTGTAGCCGAAATTTGAACCCACAACCTCTCTGTCCCGAGGCCGGCGTCTTGCCTCGAGACCAACCAGTCCCCCATGGACTTGGAATATGAGGAAACTGCAACAAGGAACACTTTTCATGCATAGCCTGCAATGGTTCCAGCCGCCTATCCACCATATACCAGAAGTTCACGTCCTCCCGAAAGTGATGATCGTCATATTTCTTTAAAAATGTATAGCGCTTGATGATGTTAGGCCATCGTTGTTGACTCCAATTTCGAACGTATAAACACACAGTTAGTCGTCAGATTATCCCCGTCGCACATTAAATAACTGACCGTAAGATTAGCGTAACGCCAGTCTAGGGATTTACGATGAGCCATTACGATGACGTAGCACACATAACAATGTCGGACGCAATGACGCGTCTTTTAGAATCCTGATTACTCTAGTGAATGTAGCCTACGACGAACAGAACACGGTGCAAATTCCCTTAAGAGATCAAACTGCGGCTGACGAAGCAGTTCACATTAATAAGTAACATGGAAATAACTTGCGTCAAGCAAATCCAACAACGGTCATGAACAGCACCAATGTGACGTAAAGCGCAGAACAAGCCTAGAAGATGGAAGGTCGCATTCACAACACTTGATTTGTCGAAAATGGAATATTGCCGGCGTACGACATTGTTTTATCAGCGCAGATGTAGATCATTATCTTGACTTTAACGCATAGGAGTGCGATGGAGAACCGAAATTAATCAGACATCGAATGAAATTTTTTTTCAGCGATCGAGAGAACGTGGACTAGATCCGCCGTCTTAGAAACGGACAATTTGAGAAAGATAAAAGTCGTCTCGCTCATTATGAAATCCCCCATCTGCTGAATAATGCCAGCACCAACGAAGATTATGTTATGTTTATGGAAGGCCCCTGTATCACTGCAAACGAATTAAAATCCATAACTGCTCAACCGCTCGTGCCAGTGGAATCATCTGAATTACTAACTCATCTCCCAAACAAAGAAAGGTAGCTGTAGCCCACATTATAGCAGTCTCAGCATACGTCAAAAGACATAAGGCGAAACCGCACAGAAAGTGAACACAGCCAACTGTTCCCTGTCATACGATATATCATCATTCATCGTAAACAATCGGAATATCGAAACACGATCAAAACGGATGAAACACACAGCTCACGGTGTGCACAGAGCACTTAACTAGTAGCTCCTATAACAAGCCGGACTTGGAATATGCTCTCTTATATACTTGGAATATGTTGGAATATGACCAACGAAGATATTGCAGCGAAATTCAACTGGTGGGCGTTCATTTTTTGTTGGTGAGTGTGTGTGTATGGGTGTGTGTGTGTGTGTGGTGCCTAATTGTTGTGACAGGCCTGTCTGACACACGCCTCTGTATAATTTGGTTATGCCAGCCAACAGAATACGGTTGTTGTTCTTGAGTGTTAATGACCTGCTATTCAACACAGGATAGCTAAACAATGTGTTGTTACACCCTGAAGGAGAGAGTTTTAAGTGGTAAAACCATTAAAGAAATCGGTAGCAAGAGAAAGACTCCTTATACTAAAAATATGAGTGTCTTATGCTGGATACTGCTTTGCTGAACAGCTTTTCTCGTGGCTGAATCTGTCAATTTTGGATAGACACAACAGATAGATCCACAGAACGAACAAGATGTATTCGCAGTGCCTGGCCTCGCCTCCTTTCTCCTGTGCCTTTTGTCTTCTGAATTTGATATCACCACTGCCTCGATAGTTGCTGTACCAGTTTTTTTTATATTTTTGTTCTCCATGTGCTACAATCTGCAGCTAGATTTTCCCAGTTTCTTTCCCTGACAGAGAATTCAATCACGGAAGCCCTACACACATCCTTATATCTCAGCTATGTTCTGTCCATTGGTCTCTTTCCGTCCTTACGTTCGTCATACAATATTTGTGTGGGAATGCCAATGTTTACCATTCTTCTTTCATGCCTCAGGCACCTTAGTCTACTACTCCTAAGTGCTGCCATGATGAATGGAAGTTTGACTCGTTGTAAGACATTAGAGTTGGTTACTCTGTCCTTCCCATTTGATGTTCAAAATCTTGCGAAGGCAACGTACATGAAAGCTGTTTAACCTTTTCTCCTGCCCTGCATATGTAATCCAAGTTTCTGACCCGTATAGAAGTGTACTAAGCACACAACTTTGGTAAATTTATATCTTAGTAATGAGTGTTAATTTGGTGTTGGCCCATGCTCCATCTTTAACCTTACCATATATGGAAGTTGCCTTTCAGATTCGTGAACTTATTTCTTCTTGAAGAGACACAGTGGTTGTGACCATAAATCAGAGATTGGCGAACTTCCGCACAGATGTAACAAGTGACGTCATATTCACACCTCCTGATCAAATGAAAAGACAGGAGCCAGGTGCACGAACTTCGTAAAATCTACTCAAATCCGTAAAGCTGGACCTCTGGTTGAATGTAACACAGCGATCTCTATAGGAAGCAGACATAGTAACCAAAAACACAAGTCCTGCAACTGTCAATGGGACACAATATGTATTCCACCATCTTCTTCTTTTTCCTCTTTCCTTCCTCATTTGTCTTTCAGCGTCGAGGGAAGATACAATTTGCGGTCATTTGCTCTTCTGTTCACCTCTGCTGCTGTTATGTTTCCTAGTGCTTCTAGTATTCCGTCGATCCATCTTTTTCGTGGTCGACCCTTGGGTCTGGTATTCTCGTTTATTGAGGGCTCGTTGTGTTTTGCTCTTTCTGTCGCGACACGTGGCCAAACCATTTTGTCTGTAAGCTATAGCAGGGGTTATTCCTATCTTTTTTTTCTCAGTTCTTCATTTCCGATTTTATCTCTCAGACTGTTTCCTGTCATTCGTCTGACACATTTAATCTCAGTAGTAGTTATTATTATCCGCCATCTTGGAACCGCATATAAAAACAAATATGAACTCTGACCCACTGTTTAGTCAAAGAAGTGTATTAAATGCAAAATATGCGAACCTTAGCCACGGGGATACTGATAACAATGATAATAATAATGATGATGATGATAATGATGACAATGATTATACTAATGATGATGATGATTACAACAATGATTATACTAATAATGATGATAATGATGATAACAATGATAATAACAATGATAATAATAATGATGTTGATGATGATGATAACAATGATTATACTAATGACGATGATGATAACATTGATAATAATAATGATGATGATGATGATAACAATGATTATACAAATGAGGATGGTGATGATAACAATGATAATATTAATGATGATGACGATAACAATGATTATACTAAAGATAATGATAATGATAATAATGATTATACTAATGATGATGATTATGATAACAATGATGACAACAATGATTATACTAATCATGATGATGATGATGATGATGATGATAACAATGATTATACTAATGATGATGATAATGATAACAATGATTATACTAATGATGATGATGATGATGATTACAGTGATAATAATAATGTTGCTGATGATGATAACAATGATTATACTAATGATGATGATGATAACAATGATAATAATAATGATGCTGATGATGATAACAATGATTATACTAATGATGATGATAATGATAACAATGATTATACTAATGATGATTATGATAAGAATGATAATAATAATGATGTTGATGATGATAACAATGATTATACTAATGATGATGATGATGATAACAATGATAATAATAATGATAATAATAATGATGATGATGATGATGATGATAACAATGATTATACTAATGATGATACTGATTATAATAATAATAATAGTGGTGACGATAGTGAAGATAATAATGGCAATTATGATAATAGTGGTGATGCTGATGATAATGGTGACGATAGTGGTGGTAGTGATCAAATACCAAAAGGTTGGCACGTTCTCTCACAGACCGAGATAGTTAAAGTTCTGATTACAATGGTTTATCTGATGTTCCGGGTTCTTCTGGGAAAATTGGAGCGTCCCAGTCCAGGGGTGAATAAATACTAGATCTTCTATATCATTAAAGTACACTATTGTCCGAACTTGGGATATTCTCATCATTTCATTATTCAGTCAATTTTGACGAAGATTCTAACTAAAGACACCAATAGACGTGATGTGATGTTTGATCGGCTACGGTCATCTGACCCCGCTAAAGCGATCGTAGTTCACCTAGTTCCTGTTCCCCAACCATTTCGCCACCCTCCTGTTCTGCTGTGGTAGAGAAACTCTTCGTTTGCGGACAAAGTATATTTATCTTTTGTTCAGACAAGACAGAAACCCCACAAACTATTTGATAAAAACAAGATAACATCGTTTTATATTTATCTTTTGTTCAGACAAGACAGAAACCCCACAAACTATTTGATAAAAACAAGATAACATCGTTTTATATTTATCTTTATAGTTCAGACAAGACAGAAACCCCACAAACTATTTGATAAAAACAAGATAACATCGTTTTATATTTATCTTTATAGTTCAGACAAGACAGAAACCCCACAAACTATTTGATAAGAACAAGATAACATCGTTTTATATTTATCTTTTGTTCAGACAAGACAGAAACCCCACAAACTATTTGATAAAAACAAGATAACATCGTTTTATATTTATCTTTATAGTTCAGACAAGACAGAAACCCCACAAACTATTTGATAAGAACAAGATAACATCGTTTTATATTTATCTTTTGTTCAGACAAGACAGAAACCCCACAAACTATTTGATAAAAACAAGATAACATCGTTTTATATTTATCTTTATAGTTCAGACAAGACAGAAACCCCACATACTATTTGATAAGAACAAGATAACATCGTTTTATATTTATCTTTTGTTCAGACAAGACAGAAACCCCACAAACTATTTGATAAAAACAAGATAACATCGTTTTATATTTATCTTTATAGTTCAGACAAGACAGAAACCCCACAAACTATTTGATAAAAACAAGATAACATCGTTTTATATTTATCTTTTGTTCAGACAAGACAGAAACCCCACAAACTATTTGATAAAAACAAGATAACATCGTTTTATATTTATCTTTATAGTTCAGACAAGACAGAAACCCAAAAAAAATAAATTTCATAAAAACAAGATAACATCGTTTTATATTTAACTTTTGTTCAGACAAGACAGAAACCCCACAAACTATTTGATAAAAACAAGATAACATCGTTTTATATTTATCCATTTTGTTGTTGGAAGGGTGAGCAGGTGTCTCTTGAGGTAGTAAATAAAGACTGATATCAAGAATGTCCAAAATAGCATTTCAGAAAATGAAAAAAAGTTTTATGCAACAAGTCTATGTCAATAGAAGTGAGAAAGAGAGTTCGTCGGTGGTATATAGAGCCAATTCTGATCCATGGAAGCGAATCATGGACAGCAGACAAATAAGAAGACGATTAGAGGCCATAGAGATGGGATTTATCGAAAGAATGTTGAAAGTTCCCTGGACAACTAAAAAGATCAATGAGGAAATTCTCAAAAAGGCCAAGGCAAAAAATGATGTTCATTAAAAAAACAGAAAGAAACAATCAACATTATTCGGGAACATCATGAGAAGATGAAAGTAGGATTACTTGGTTACAACTGACAAAATACAAAGAAGGAGAGATCGCGGTCGGCAAAGAGAGAAAATACTAGATAGCTTAGTATCGTGTCATGGAAAACAGCCAACAACATATTTGATACGATGCACTGTGGCTAAAAGGTTGTGGAAGGACATGATCACCTACGCCAACCGGTATGCCACATGATGATGATGATATCAAAAATATTTTTTTTCAGGTTAAAATTTGCATTTTATCCCTGATTGAAAAAAAAATAAAAATCTTTCAACCCACGGGTATTTGAGTTACATCCCCCTGCCTGACCCCAGGCTCAAAACCAGAGTCGTACGGTGGTTTCGAAACTTGAAAGGGTCATAAAGAGCACCTGAACTCTTAGGTTTATTTTTAACCTGATAATTTGGGACATAAAGATTATTACAACTTACCCTGTGTAAAAAGTTTCATTCAACAATTGCCACAAATAATTATAATTATATCATAATATCTTAGTTATTTGCTTTTTTAGTTCTGAAAAAAAAACATCGTTCTGCAACTAATTAACATATGCTACTATTTTGTAGGAGTTTGTGTGTGTGTGTGTGTGTATATATATATCTTCTTCATTTTCTTTCCGTTGTCATTTGCCTTTCAGTGTCAAGGAGAGATATAATTTGCGGTCTTTTGCTCTTCTATTCACCTCTGCTTCGGTTATGTTTCCTAGTGTTTCTTATATTCCGTCAGTCCTTTTTCGTGGTCGACCTTTGGGTCTGTTATTCTTGCAACGTTTACTGAAAGCTTGTTGTGTTGTATTTTGATCTTTCTAATATATAATAATTAGGTGCCATGTCCTTTGCAGAACTTTGCATTTACCACAGTCCGTCTAAAAGAATCTCTGTCTTTAGCCAGATCTACCACTTCTGTTGTCATGTTCAACGTCTCCTTACTGTCCTGCAACCAACTTCTTCTTGGTCTGCCCCTGATGCCTCATACAGGAACTATACCTTCCACGATTCCGCTGTTTCTTTGTATGTGGTCAGTAATTTCCTTTGTAAAACTATGTTTATAAATCTGTTCTTTTTAATGTTTAAAACTTGTAATATGTCTTCATTGTTCTCTTTCATTACCAAATATCTTAAGTGGAGTCGCGATAGCTCAGTGGTTAGTGAACTGTACAACAAAGGACATAAACTTCCGATCAATATGGCGGATAGGCGACAGGAACCGTTAAAGGCTGTGTATGAAAAGTGTTCCTTTTTACAACTGAGCTACCTAGGAGCTTCAGAGTTAAGCGCTCTGTGCACACCGAGAGCTGTGCGTTTCTTCCGTTTTCATCGTGTTTCTATTTTCCGATTGCTTACGATGAATGATGATATCGTATGACGGGGGACAGATGGTTGTGTTCACTGTCTGTGCGGTTTCACCTTATGTCTTTTGGCGTGTGCTGAAACTATGAAGGGGACTGCAGCTACATTTCTTTGTTTGGGAGACGAGATATTAAATCAGATGATTCTACTGACACGGGCGGTTGAGCAGTTATGGATTTTAATTCGTTTGCAGTGATACCGGGGCCTTCCATAACCATAACTACAAAAGACAAGAGGTTGGGTTCGATCCTGATCGACGGCTCCCGGGTTCACCCAGCCTTAAATGAGTATCGGATTATTTTTTTGCTAAATAAAGCGCCACCGGCGCAATACCTAACACATTACATAAAAAAATCATTTGCCGAGGGTTTGCAAAAATTATGGTCACTTACACCATATTCTCTATAAGCCACTTGGCGTGACGGGGCTCTTTACTTTTTGTGTGTAAATTTAAAGCATCTTAAGGATTTGTCTGTAGTATTTTGTTTCTAATTACTCGATTTTCTTCCTAGCTGTTGACGAGACTGCCCAAGATTCAAGTAGTTTGTTGCTGTCGGGAAGATACATGTCCTTAGTCATTTTAATTTTGCCGCCTTGCTGGTATTGTGCGACATGTTCTATATATATATATATATATATATATTATATACAAAAGTATCACTGTGCTTTTTTTTCTTTCGCCAGCTTTTACCTCTGACGAAGTCCCTAGAGACTAGGAACTGAATTTTGCGTTTTAATCCGTTTTTCAATAGCAGTCATGTGCACAGGGGTCCTTCGCCGCACAGGCAGATAACTTCGACTTCGGAGTTACTCATATTTTTTCCGTCGATGAGTAATTGACGTTTCAACCCGGGCCTCGCTGCTGAGACCAGGGGTGGTTGCCGCAGAGAGAAATCATAAATAAAAATCCGGTGTAGCCGGGATTTGAACCCGCGTCTTGCCTCGAGACCAACCAGTTCCCCAGTGTGGTTTAAGGAGGTAATATTTAAACTGTCCCCCTATCGGTCTGTACTTCTAAAATTGACGATAAAGAGAAAGGGGGCGGGGGCATCTTGTTAGCTGAACCACTGTTCTCATGGCAAACAAGGAGATGATAACTGAAATGGCCTACTTTG
Organism: Megaustenia siamemsis; assembly: GCA_032433765.1. Classification (NCBI taxonomy): domain Eukaryota; kingdom Metazoa; phylum Mollusca; class Gastropoda; order Stylommatophora; family Ariophantidae; genus Megaustenia; species Megaustenia siamemsis. The sequence continues at coordinate 30,471,627 of JAVIAB010000091.1, forward strand.
TTATCACATAACGCATTACAAGGTCCAAATGTGTTGTAGCCCGACTGATCTCAATAGAAGCTCAAGTCTACTTACTAGTAACGGCACCAATTACCTAAGCTATGTCACGGCTTTACTGAGGAATACGGTTGTTGGTTGTACACTGATATTTAACTCATTGAGCTGCAATGTGATTGTAGTGTGTTGTTATATAGTGATGAGATATCACAGCAGTCGTGTCTTCCATTGCCTTCTCTGAACATCCATCGCCAGTTTAAAACCCATATATTCACCAGCTCTTCACTAACAAACTGAACGACGCACATTTTTGGAACCGCTGTTTTAGATGCCTGATCAGAGTATAAAGGTAACATATGCCAAGTGTTTACTTAACTGAACAAAGTTTATATTGAATTAGTGGAGTCTGTAGGTTCAAAATATGAAAAAAACAGAAAGCTGAAGTAAACGAAATTTTTATGGAAATTATTAGAAATAATGCAGTTAAGCCAAATTTGTGTAGATTAATTCAAATTGATGGAATGAAACTATTACATATAGAGTTGATGTTGCATTAACTTTGAGTTACTTTAATAAACAGCAAATTAAATCATGTGCTTACTTTATTTTTACATTTCTTTTAATTTAATTTTCTGTGCGTCTGTAGCTTGTTAGAATGAAGGGAAGATGTAATGTTTAGGTCGATGTTCTGTTGTGTGTTTCCTATTTGGTGTTCATCGTTTTCTTAGGAGAGAGTGAGGGCAATCCGATAAATCATCGGGCTCCAAATCAAGAGAACGCAGGTTCAGATCTCAGTAGATAAACTGTTCTATCATGTAGAGAGAGAGAGAGAGAGAGAGAGAGAGAGAGAGCCCCCCATCACTCCGCGTGACGTATAGGGAATATGGTGTTAGTGACCATAATTTGTATTGACCACCGGCACATGATTTTTGGGGTAATGTGGTCGGTATTACTCCCGTGCCGCTTTACTTCCCAGAAAAATTATGGTACCCATTTAAGGCTGGGTGAACCCGGAAGCTGTCGATCATGATCGAACCTTTTGTCCTTTGTAGTCCAGTTCACTAGCCATCGAGCTATCGCGGTTCCATATTTTATCTGAGGTGAATTAATATCTCAGGTCCAAACATCTTGATGCGATTGCACTGGACAAGCGGCCTTTATTCTCCGGTTCTATGAGTTCACCCGACGGGCGACCCCCCTCCCCCCCCCCCCCCCCCGCCAAAAAAAAAAATAAAAATAAAAATAAAAAAATGGATATTGCTGTAAAGATAGTTTTAGTCCTTCTCTAAGACTACCTTTGCCAGTCTTCCTGTTGTTTCTAAGACTACCTTTGCCAGTCTTCCTGTTGTTTCTAAGACTACCTTTGCCAGTCTTCCTGTTGTTTCTAAGACTACCTTTGCCAGTCTTCCTGTTGTTTCTAAGACTACCTTTGCCAGTCTTCCTGTTGTTTCTAAGACTACCTTTGCCAGTCTTCCTGTTGTTTCTAAGACTACCTTTGCCAGTCTTCCTGTTGTTTCTAAGCATTCAGGATGTGTGTTGTGTACTTTTCTAGTAGCGAGCGTGCTACATGTCCAAACTATTTGACCTGCTGTCAATAAATATTGGTTATTGGTTATGGAAGGCCTCGGTATCACAGCAAACGAATTAAAATCCATAATTGCTCAACCGCCCGTGCCAGTGGAATCATCCGAATTACTAACTCATCTCCCAAACAAAGAAAGGTAACTGTAGTCCCCATCGTAGCAGTCTCAGCACACGCCAAAAGACATAAGGCGAAACCGCGCAGAAAGTGAACACGGCCAACTGTTCCCTGTCATACGATATCATCATTCATCGTAAACAAGCGGGATAACGAAGCAGGATCAAAACGGATGAGACCGCCTGTGCTCACGGTGTGCACAGAGCACTTAACTCAGTAGCTCCTGCAACAAGCCGGACTTGGAATATGAGGAAACTGCAAGAAGGAACACTTTTCAGACATAGCCTTCAATGGTTCCTGCCGCCTATCCACCATATACCATGGGAGTTCACGTCCTTCCGAAAATGATGATCGTCATAGCACTTGATGATGTTAGGCCATCATTGATGACTCCAATTCCAAACATATAGACACACAGTGGTGGTAAGTTATCATTTCCAATCCAACAGAAGCCACATGACCTGTAGTTAGTAAAACCACAGAGAGAATATGATTTTGTGACCTTCACTGATTCACTCTTAGATGTGAATGTGTAGTTTACACAAGAGGAGAAGTTTTCAACTACAGTGATCCCATTTAAGGCAATTCTGGGATAGCAAGGCAAGTCTCCTTTATAGCAGCAGAACTTGATGTTCTCTGCTCCCTTCTTGTAGCTGCTGCCACACGATTCTGATGTCTCATTAACTTGGACATCATTCAAGAACAATGTCAGATTAACATTCCATAGATATGGCTCTGTGTCAATAAATATATGATCCAGCACTTTTCCTTACATCGTCGATCATAGACAAACCCAATGATTGTTTGGGACCAGCAGCGAACGCTCGTCGCATTGGTTGGGATCCTCCCTAGTAATAACTGCGGTAATGGCTTATTCTCTATCATCTTATTTCATCACCGAGAAAAATATTTGAGTGTTCTTGACAGTGTTCCTTCTATCTATTGACCTTTCGAGCCGTAACCGGCCCACAGGGCGTAGACCAAGATACACCTTCTCCTATATGAATTTTTGTTCTAGCAGTTTTCTTTTAAAGATATTTTATCAAATCTCGCCATCTGTCTCTGTTCTGTGCAAGCAGTTCTATCTCATTGAGGGAGCCGACTCCTGCTGCTCTTGCCTCTCTCATCAATGTTCTTCTCAGTGTCTCCCTGGGTCTTCCTCTTTTTCTTTTACCTGTTGTTTCCCATATGAGGGCTTGCTTTGCTATTCGGTTATTATCTCTTCTCATCACATGTCCAACGTATGACCATCGTCTTTTCTTTATTACTGAAGATATTAGTGGTTGATTGGCGATTTCTCTAATTTCCTCGTTTGTTTTGAATTCGTTCCATGCTATACCAAGTATTTTCCTTAGACATTTATTTTCGAATGCGTTCAACTTTGTTTCTATATCTCTTGTTGTTTTCCAGCTTTCACACGCATACGTAAGGGTTGATAGTACATTTGATTTGAATAGGCTAAGTTTTGTGTTTGTGCTAATGAGTTTTGATTTCCACAACTTTTCAAGGCTTCTGAAAGACATTGCTGCTTTAGCCAGTCTGATTCTAATTTCTTTGCTGGTATCCCCTTCTCGATCAATGTGACTTCCAAGATAGATAAAGTGATCGATCTCTTCTACTGGTTTGTTTTCCATGCATATTTTGTCACCTGTTGGAATTAAACTAGTCATGACTTTAGTCTTTTCATGATTGATCTCAAGCCCAATTTAGTGTTCCTTGGTTGCACACAAATGTAAAGAGCCCCGTATAGGGAATATAGTGTTAGTGATACGTCACGCCAAGTCGCGTATATGGAATATAGTGTTAGTGAACGTCACGCGAAGTCGCGTATAGGGAATATAGTGTTAGTGATACGTCACGCCAAGTCGTGTATAGGGAATATAGTGTTGGTGATACTTCACGCCAAGTCGCGTATAGGGAATATGATGTTAGTGGCCCGTCATCATATTTCCTTATTTTATTTATTTCTTATATTTTTCATATTTAACTGGCGTAAAGCGAATAGGGTGTTAGTGATACGTCCCGCCAAAAGGCGTAGAGGGAATATGGTGCTAGTAACCTTTCACGCCACGTGGTCTATAGGGAATATGGTGGTAGTGACCCGTCACGCCAAGTGGCGTTTAGAGAATAAGCTGTTAGTGACCTGTCATGTCAAGAGGCGTTTAGGGTATATGGTGTTAGTGACCATATATTTAATAGAACTTCGGCACATTATTTTTTAGGTAATGTGGTCGGTATTAAGCTTGTGTCGTTTTAATTTCTCAGGAAAAAAATCCGGTACCTATTTAAGGCTGGGTGAACCCGATGTACCCTTTCTCTAGATGGATGTACTCTTTCTCTAGGTGGCTGTACTCTTTCTTTAGGTGGCTATAGGTGGCTGTACCCTTTCTCTAGGTGTCTGTACAATTTCTCTAGGTGGCTGTACCCTTTTTCTATGTTGTGTACCCTTTCTCTAGGTGGCTGTACCCTTTCTTTACGTGGATGTACTCTTTCTCTAGGGGGCTGTATCCTTTCTCTAATGTGAATGTACCCTTTATCTAGGTGGCTGTACCCTTTCTCTAGATGGATGTACCCTTTCTCTATGACTGTATCCTTTCTCTAATGTGGATGTACCCTTTCTCTAGGTGGCTGTACCCTTTCTCTAGATGGATGTACCCTTTCTCTATATGACTGTATCCTTTCTCTAATGTGGATGTACCCTTTCTCTAGGTGGCTGCACCCTTTCTCTAAAGTAGATGTACTCTTTATCTAGGTGGCTGTACCCTTTCTCTAGGTGGATGTACCATTTCTCTAGATGGCTGTACCCTTTCTCTAGGTGGCTATACCCTTTCCCTAGTAGGATGTTCCCTTTCTCTAGGTGGATGTACCCTTTCTCTAGGTGGATGTACCCTTTCTCTAGGTGGATGTATTCTTTCTCTCGGTGGATGTGCCCTTTCTCTAGGTGGCTATAATCGTTCTTTAGGTGGCTGTACCCTTTCGCTAGGTGGCTATACCCTTTCCCTAGTAGGATGTTCCCTTTCTCTAGGTGGATGTACCCTTTCTCTAGGTGGATGTACCCTTTCTCTAGGTGGATTTAATCTTTCTCTCGGTGAGTGTACCCTTTCTCTAGGTGGTTGTACCCTTTCTCTAGGTGGCTGTACCCTTTTTCTAGATGGATGTATCCTTTCTCTAGGTGCCTTTACCCTTTCCCTAGGTGGCTGTACCATTTCTCTAGGTGGATGTACCCTTTCTCTAGGTGGATGTACCCTTTCTCTAGGTTGATGTACCCTTTCTCTAGGTGGCTGTACCCCTTCTCTAGGTTGCTGTACCCTTTCTCTAGGTTGCTGTACCCTTTCTCTAGGTTGATGTACCCTTTCCCTAGGTGGATGTGTCCTTTCTCTAGATGGCTGTACCCTTTCTCTAGGTCGGTGTACCCTTTCTCTAGGTTGCTGTACCCTTTCTCTAACGTGCATGTACCTTTTCTCTAGGTGGCTGTACCCTTTCTCTAGGTGGCTGTACCCTTTCTTTAATGTGGATGTACCCTTTCTCTAGGTGGCTGTACCCTTTCTCTATGTGGATGTACCCTTTCTCTAGGTGGCTGTACCCTTTCTCTAGGTGGCTGTACCCGTTCTCTAATGTGGATGTACCCTTTTTTTTAGGTGGATGTATCCTTTCTCTAGGTTTCTGTACCCTTTCTCTAATATGGCTGTACCATTTCTCTATGTTGTGGACCCTATCTCTAGGTGGCTGTACACTTTCTCTAGATGGCTGTACCCTTTCTTTACGTGGATGTACCCTTTCTCTAGGTGGCTGTACCCTTTCTCTAATGTGGATGTACCCTTATCTATGTGGCTGTACCCTTTCTCTAATGTGGATGTACCCTTTATCTAGGTGGCTGTACCCTTTCTCTAGGTGGATGTACCTTTTCTCTATATGACTGTATCCTTTCTCTAATGTGGATGTACCCTTTCTCTAGGTGGCTGCACCCTTTCTCTAAAGTGGATGTACTCTTTATCTAGGTGGCTGTACCCTTTCTCTAAAGTGGATGTACTCTTTATCTAGGTGGCTGTACCATTTCTCTAGGTGGATGTACCCTTTCTCTAAAGTGGATGTACCCTTTCTCTAGGCGGCTGTACCCTTTCTCTAGGTGGCTGCACCCTTTCTCTAAAGTGGATGTACCCTTTCTCTAGGTGGCTGTACCCTTTCTCTAAAGTGGATGTACTCTTTATCTAGGTGGCTGTACCCTTTCTCTAGGTGGATGTACCCTTTCTGTAGGTGGATGTACCCTTCCTCTAGGTTGCTGTACCCTTTCTCTATGTGGATGTACCCTTTCTCTAGGTGGATATACTCTTTCTCTAGGTGGAGGTACACTTTTTCTGGGTAGCTATACCCCTTCTCTAGGTGGCTGTACCCTATCTCTAGGTGGCTGTACCCTTTCTCTAGGTGGATGTGCCCTATCTTTAGGTGGCTGTACCCTTTCTCTATGTGTCTGTACCCTTTCACTAGGTGGCTGTACCCTTTCTCTAGGTGGTTGTACCCTTTTTCTAGGTGGCTGTACCCTTTTTCTAGGTGGCTGTACCCTTTCTCTAGGTGGCTGTACCCTTTCTCTATTTGGATGTACCCTTTCTCTAGGTGGCTATACCCTTTCTCTAGGTGGCTGTACTCTTTCTCTAGGTGGCTATACCCTTTCTCTAGGTGGCTATACCCTTTCTCTAGGTGGCTGTACCCTTTCTCTAGGTGGCTGTACCCTTTCTCTAGGTGGCTATACCCTTTCTCTAGGTGGCTGTACCCTTTCTCTAGGTGGTCATACCCTTTCTTTAGGTGGCTGTACCCTTTCTCTAGGTGGCTATACCCTTTCTCTATGTAGACCTTCTTCTGGTCTTTGTGCAGTGAGAATCGAAGTCTCAAAAACGGATACAAATGTGATATCCAGTGTTCATTGTAAACTATTTAAATAACCATTGGCAGTTGGAATTTGAAGAAAAAAATGCTTTTGCCCGGGCAATATTGTTTGTAAACAATCTACTCTCCCCAACCCATTAAAAATAGGAATCTCTCGACGATAACAAATCAGAGTACCTCCGAAATCGGAGAAAATCTGCCTGATTGGCGAGAGACAACGGGGGACATGGCTGCCGTTGTGAGAGATAGGAAAAAGTGAAGTTTATTCAAAATTCAGTCACTCGTGACTTCGCTAGAGATATAAAGCTGGCGACCGCAAAATAAACGCCGCTCGCATTCTTGCTATCGACAACCTTTCAAGAGTAACTTCATCTAGTGGTTCCTGGGCGACGCATCAGGGGCAGACCAAGAATAAGTTGGTTTCAAGACATCAAGGAGATCTTGAACATGATAACAGAAGAAGTGGTGGATCTGGCTAGAGACAGGGATTCTTTCAGACGGGCTTTGGTGAATGCACCATTCTGTAAAGGGCGCGCGACCTGAGGATGAATAATTCAGTGAGTAACTTGCTCTTGTTTTCTTCAATCTTTAATCATGAATCAAGTTACTTTTATTTGGCCAACTTTACTGAACAATTTAAATTCTCGTTTATTGTCAAACTTTACTGAACAATTTAAATCCTCGTTTATTTCAAACTTTACTGAACAATTTAAATTCTCGTTTATTGTCAAACTTTACTGAACAATTTAAATTCTCGTTTATTGTCAAACTTTACTGAACAATTTAAATTCTCGTTTATTTCAAACTTTATTGAATAATTTAAATTCTCGTTTATTTCAAACTTTATTGAATAATTTAAATTCTCGTTTATTTCAAACTTTACTGAACAATTTAAATTCTCGTTTATTTCAAACTTTACTGAACAATTTAAATTCTCGATTATTTCAAACTTTATTGAATAATTTAAATTCTCGTTTATTTCAAACTTTACTGAACAATTTAAATTCTCGTTTATTTCAAACTTTATTGAATAATTTAAATTCTCGTTTATTTCAAACTTTATTGAACAATTTAAATTCTCGTTTATTTCAAACGTTACTGAACAATTTAAATTCTCGTTTATTTCAAACGTTACTGAAAGTTTAAATTCTCGTTTATTTCAAACTTTACTGAATAATTCAAATTCTCGTTTATTTCAAACTTTACTGAACAATTTAAATTCTCGTTTCTTTCAAACATTACTGAACAATTTATATTCTCGTTTATTTGAAACATTACTGAACAATTTAAATTCTCGTTTATTTCAAACTTTACTGAACAATTTAAATTCTCGTTTATTTCAAACTTTACTGAACAATTTAAATTCTCGTTTATTTCAAACTTTACTGAACAATTTAAATTCTCGTTTATTTCAAACATTACTGAACAATTTAAATTCTCGTTTATTTCAAACTTTACTGAACAATTTAAATTCTCGTTTATTTCAAACTTTACTGAATAATTTAAATTCTCGTTTATTTTAAACTTTACTGAATAATTTAAATTCTCGTTTATTTCAAACTTAACTTAATACCACATAATTTACTTCTTTAATTTCAAACTTTACGTAGCAATCTCATGTTTTTCTTTAATCTTTATTCACAATCTCATGATTTTCTTTAATCTTTATTCACAATCTCATGATTTTCTTTAATCTTTATTCACAATCTCATGATTTTCTTTAATCTTTATTCACAATCTCATGATTTTCTTTAATCTTTATTCACAATCTCATGATTTTCTTTAATCTTTGTTCACAATCTCATGATTTTCTTTAATCTTTATTCACAATCTCATGATCTTCTTTAATCTTTATTCACAATCTCATGATCTTCTTTAACCTTTATTCACAATCTCATGATTTTCTTTAATCTTTATTCACAATCTCATGATTTTCTTTAATCTTTATTCACAAATGATGTAATTCTTCCTTTCCTCAGCCATGACTATCTCCTCCTTACACTTAGCAGTGATTAACTACAGCCCATCCCTACATTCTATTTTTATAGCTGTGAGTTTCAACAGCTTCGCTGGTGCTGACACACAAGAAGTCTCAAGACAAACAAGTCGAACAAGAAAAGACAGATACCTGTTATCTAGCTTGACAGCCGAACACGTCTATCGAGTGAGCAAGTAATATCTGACAGAGACAATCAGTTACAATTATTGCACTTTTCCCAACATCCGTAAAGATCCGAAGCAGAGAATTGGTTAAAGTAATTTATTGAGAACAAGAGGGCGGGGTTCAGTCCTGATTGACAGTTCCTGCGATATATTACCACAGTGCAATGCTCGTTTTTTCCATTCTTCTTGTGTCCCATATACAAGTGTAGAATTAAACTTAAATAACACGATTTCTACAGAAATAAAATTTAATGCTTTTAATATTGATTATGAAAATGAAATTTAATATTAAATTCATTTATCACACCGAGTTGTGAAATGTGTCTTTAGATTCTTACATCACTAAGAGAGCCTCCCTTTGTACACAGATGTTGGGGAATGAATGTCTGTCAGGCGGAGATTCCGGTTAGATAAATAGCAACACAGAGCGATAAGGCAGTTCGTTGATTACCAACCAGGGAATGCATTATTAGAACCAGACATTTCATTCTGGGTGTGATTGTCAAAAGAATACAAAGAATAGAGCTCTTTAATAAGAACTAGGAGTATGTGTCTGTCAAGTAACTTGAGAAGGAAAGTAATTGGCAATGTGGGTATGAAATGTCCCTACCACACCCACTGACAACATGTCGCGCCACAGTTGAGAAAATGTATTTTGATCTTTAACAAAAACAATTAAAAAAATACAAACGAATGCTTTGTACGGCTGGTGTTTTAATCTAAAAAGTGGCACTTTCGCTACATTTCTAGACGTGAGAACATTTTATTTATTTATGTTTCTTTCGGCTTTGAAATATAAACTCTAAGATGATTATTTTATGGCAAATACTAAAATATCATAGATAGTACAACCATTCTCTAAGGAAAATAGACCTAAAAGAACAATGGTTGCTTTGCAAATGAAATTATATCACAGACGATTCTTCTCCACAAGTATTTAGTCTGCAGGTACTCGTTTAATGAAAGCACATCATGTCTGCTATTGTGAGTAATCCTGATCAGGTTATATTTTTGTACAAATTGTATTATTTTCTTATTTAGATTCTGTATCTTCAAAATTTTATTCAGAAATAAACAAATGGTTATATTTCGCCAATAAATGACTCCATTAAAAGAAGATTGTGTTTTTAATGTAAACTTGATGGCAACTTGTAATATGATGGTTATTTATGTGATCGGCAACTTGATTTTTAACTTTTTGACTTTTCAAATGTCTAGTAAAAAAAAAAACGTTTTCGTTTACTTTGCCGTCCTCACATCACTCTTATCCTTATCGTTCGCCCATTAAGTGAGCGTTAACACGCTATGGTGATATTTGCGCCTTTAGACCAGAAACATTCTGTTTTCGGCATTAATAGACTTGCTAATTTTCTTTTGTTGCTCGGGCAGCGATAATTTGTGACCTACTATATTTTGACTTTTCATTGCCAAGAGTTCTTTAACGTTAGTGAACACATGACTTCCAGCTTTTCGCGGTATCCGAGAGGACTATGCATTGGATCTCACTATCTAGGGGAGGATGAAGTCACAGGGGAATCACGATTCGAAGTGAACATTTCCCGCCTCCTCATGCAGAACTCGAACCCGGGAGTCTCCTGTCCGGTGGCCGAGGTCGTACCTCTGGAACACCCAGGGCGTGGACACTCATGATTCACTTGAAAATACTAACTGCTTGATTTCAGAACCAGCTGATGAGGGTTGTGACTACCTTCACCAGCAAGATGGGGCACTGTCGCACAGGCTGTTCGCAAATTTCTCAACGAACCCCTGCTAAGAACCCCTGCTAAGAACCCCTGCAACGAACCGCTGCAGAGCAAATGAATTAGCCCCTGTGGATAAGTTGAACAGGTGTTTTGCAAGTTGCCCCTGAGATCACCGGAACTGTTTGTGATTTTCGTCTTTCGGTGGTAATGAAGAACAAAGTGTATGTACCTCCACAACCCTGGATGATCTTGAGAAGGGCATCACTGAAGATGTAAACTCGACCACGCCGGCTACGCTACAGAGAGTCTTGTCCAAGCTAAATTATAGCATCGATGTTTGCGCATATTGAGCGTGTGGTACCAAACACATGAAACTTTATGAAATGATGCAACTGTTGCCTCCAATATTAAAGAGTTTTGCAATAAAGTTACATTCTATATCTTATTTAAATCAACGAGTATTTTTGTGGACATCCTGAAAACTCAATTGTAAAAATGGTACCCGGCTTACTGAATTAATGAAGGTAAGAGCAGAGCACGACAAGCTAGGTAGTTAACCCTTCGTGCTCCAAACTAGGAGAGCTAGTGTTCCAATCACGGTAGGGTCAAGAGTTATTTCTATAAGGAATTAACTAAAACCACTTAATGACGACTGCACTGGACAAGCAGTCTTTTTCTCTAGTCATATGTGTCTCTCACCAGACCCTAGAATATGTACTAAAGGGAGGTCAAAAAGTAATGCACACCAATTTTTTTCTCGGCTAATAATAAAGATAGGAATATGAAATTTTGCACACTTGGAATATGACATGTTCCAATTATGTGCACCAAATTGCACAGCATTTTGATAAATATTACGCAATCTATGAACCGTTAAAATGGAGCTTGTCAACAATGTCCGTTACAAACAGCGAATTGTCATAGAATTTCTGGTTGCGGAAAAAGAAACGGTGGCAAACATTCATAAACGACTGTGTGCAGTGTACAAATGTTCTGCAGTCGATAAGAGCACAGTTAGTCGCTGGGTTCAGAGAATTAAAGCTGCAGAAAGTGTACGAGTGGAGCTGCATGATTTACCGCGTTCTGGACGTGTTGCCTCGGCTACCAGCACAGACATGTTAAACCGGGCTGATGCCATTATTCGTAAGGATAGGCGTATCACTAGTCAGCAATTGGCATTGCAGCTTACAGTCAGCAAGGGAAGTGCAATCGCAATTTTTAAAACTCTCGGATATACAAAGATTTGCGCTCGATGGGTTCCTCGGTGCCTAACAAATGATCACAGAGTTCAAAGGAAAACATTCTGTTCTGAATTGTTGGAGCGTTTCGGTGTTGAAGGAGAAATGTTTTTGTCAAAAATTGTTACCGGTGACGAAACGTGGGCACATTATTATGAGCCTGAAACAAAAATGCAGTCAATGGAATGGCATCATCCGCAGTCACCAAAAAGAAAAAAATTCAAAACATCTCCATCAGCCGGAAAGGTGATGATCACTGTCTTCTGGGACATTGATGGTGTGATTCTTGTTGATGTAATGAGGTGAGACAATCAACTCGACAGCTTACATCAATACACTGACAAAACTCAAAAATCGGTTCCACAGAGTTCGGCCTAATAAGCCATCTGAAGATTTGTTGCTTCAACATGACAATGCACGCCCTCACACAAGTCTGGTAACACGGGAAGCAATCAACAAATTTGGTTGGACTGTACTGCCCCATCCTCCTTACAGCCCTGATCTGGCTCCCTAAGATTTCCATCTGTTTGGACCACTCAAAAAATTCCTGCGTGGGACACACTTTGACAATAATGAGGATGTGATCCGTGCAGTTAAAAAATGGCTACGCGAGCAGGACAAAACTTGGTACAAACGAGGCATTCATGACCTAGTTTCGCGTTGGCGTAAGGCAATACGCTTGGACGGAGATTATGTTGACAAATAGATAGTGTCAAGGGATGTTCAGCTACAATCTGTGAAAATTTCACACATTTTGCCCCAATAGTTTCCGAGAAAAAAATTGGTGTGCATTACTTTTTGACCTCCCTACTAATCTCTCTCTCTCTCTCTGCGATCAGGATTCAATCAGAGTAGGATTCCAGACTCTCACATGAAGTCAGCTGTCAGGTTAAGTGTGTTGATCGCCCCCACAGACAGAATAAAAACACAATTAGAGTCTGCCAATGCAACTAATGAGAGAAGACGTACAGAAACCAAAATAAAATTGATATACAATAAAAGAGAACGAGAGATAAATACATTTTAGACAATAAAACATGAATAAAGACAAGCAGCAGTGCCAACTATACACTTATGATATACATTTTAATTGTGAGAACAGTGTATGCAAGTAAACTTAAATAACTCATCAGTTACAGTGTTCGTAAATTAAAATTCGGTTTCATAAAACATTTTCCATTAATTGTTCAGTGTAAGATATTGTACACAAATAACAATAATCAATATAATATTTAAACTTTACAACATGTTCTGTGTGATTTGTTAATCTGTAATAAATATAAACAGATGTAAGATGGGGCGGATGAAACGACTGACTAGAAGTCTGCTTTGCATAACCAACATAAGTAAAGAAAAGTAAAGAGCCCCGTCACGCCAAGTGGCATATAGGGAAGGAATATGGAGTTAGTGACCATCATTTTTACAGACCTTCGGCACATGATTTTTGGGGTAATATGGTCGGTATTACGCCCGTGCTGCTTTACTTTCTCAGAAAGAAATCCGGTACTCACTTAAGGCTGGGTGAACCAGGAAGCCGTCGTTCAGGATCGAACCCGGCCTCTTGTCCTTTGTAGTCCAGTTTACTAACCACTGAGCTGTCGCGGCTCCCTGCATAACCAGCATGTTAAACCAACATCCACATGACGTGTTTACTATTAGAAAGTATAAAGTACCCAGAAAGTACAAAGTACCTAGAAAGTACAAAGTACCTAGAAAGTACAAAGTACCTAGAAAGTACAAAGTACCGGTCGGTTTACCTTGGTCAGCTGTCATGTTGAATCAAGTAATCATCAATTTTACGTCACGAATCGAAAAAAATAGTTCATGGTAATATATAATACATCATGAAGATACAGACTTTCATTAATGGATGCTTACGCAGAATAAAAAGATTGAAATGGCAGGACAAAATCACTAACATAGAATTATGGAAATGTACCAGCCAAATACCAGTGGATAAAGAGATACAGCGAAGACGATAGCGCTGGATAGGACACACAATGCGGAAGCCAACTGAGAGTATTACAAAACAGGCCCTTTTCTGGAATCCCCAGGGGAAAAGACAAAAAGGAAGACCAAGGAATTCTTGGAGAAGACAGACAGAAAGCAGAGATGAAGATGATGGGGAAGACATGGAATGATCTTAAATGTATGGCGAGAAACAGAACGACTTGGAAAGTGTTTGTTGAAGACCTATGCTCCACAGGGAGCTGAACGGTAGAAGAAAGAAGAATATATAAGAAGATAAGCACAGATATGAAAAATAACAATAAATTAAATACTGTGAGGGGCCACGTTTACTTTATTGGTAATATATAATTGTTAAGGTTCAGGGCATTGGTAACCTGGTTGGGAAGACCACACGACTGGGCTACCGACGTTCGGACAACCCATGTTAGATTCCCGCTGGATGCAGTGTGAATTGCACTAGTGGTTGGAAAAAACAAATATCCCCGTGGTCGACCCAGCCGCTGGCAGAAATGGGCACAAGGGAGCACTCTGGGAAGGTAAGGAATGCCGCCTCGCATAGTGAGTTTTGATGCTTGAAGCGACACTATTCAGTAGTCTCCGAACATTTCTGGATAGGCGGCCGAGCACATATGGGTAAAACCTCGCGTGCTAAGACGCCGATTCAAGTCTCGTACTTGACCTTGACTTTCATATAATTGTTCAAGAAATACCTGCAAGATCGTGGGGAATCTTTAAGGTACATTAAGAGTTAATGCAACACCAAGAAAACTGATGCTAGCCATTGGTCCGCTAAGGGTTAATGGAACATCAAATAAATTGCATTTAATCCTTTTTGAGATTTAAAGGCATGTTAACAAAACTGCACTGAATCTTTAGTACTCTGAGATTTAAAGACATGTTAACAAAACTGCACTGAATCTTTGGCAATTTGAGATTTAAAGACATGTTAACAAAACTGCACTGAATCTTTGGCAATTTGAGATTTAAAGACATGTTAACAAAACTGCACTGAATCTTTGGCAATTTGAGATTTAAAGACATGTTAACAAAACTGCACTGAATCTTTAGTACTCTGAGATTTAAAGACATGTTAACAAAACTGCACTGAATCTTTAGTACTCTGAGATTTAAAGACATGTTAACAAAACTGCACTGAATCTTTAGTACTCTGAGATTTAAAGACATGTTAACAAAACTGCACTGAATCTTTAGTACTCTGAGATTTAAAGACATGTTAACAAAACTGCACTGAATCTTTGGCAATTTGAGATTTAAAGACATGTTAACAAAACTGCACTGAATCTTTGGCAATTTGAGATTTAAAGACATGTTAACAAAACCGCACTGAATCTTTAGCACTTTGAGATTTAAAGACATGTTAACAATACCGAAATGAATATTTGGCACTTTGACATTTAAAGAAAAGTTAACAAAACCGAACTGAATCTTTGGCACTTTGAGATTTAAAGAAAAGTTAACAAAACTGAACTGAATCTTTGGCACTTTGACATTTAAAGAAAAGTTAACAAAACCGAACTCAATCTTTGGCACATAAAGATTTAAAGAAATGCCAACATAACCGCAGTGCTCCGCGATGCATCAAGAGTTAAAGGAATACTTTGAAGATCGCAATAAAATGTTTGGCGTTATAAGAGTTAAGGAGCTAACATCATGACCGCATTTAATCAATAAAAATTCAGGAGTGGGGAGATAATCAACATAGAAGAGAAACAGCGGGGCAGATGGGCAAAATGCTGTAAACAACTCTAAGCAGAATGCTCAGATACACCTGAGCCACGCAGAACTGGCAAGGGAATCTCTGAACATAAGCATTAATCTACCCACAAAGCAGGAGATAACAACACACTCAAAGCCAGCAAAGAATGGAAATACTGGAAATCCAGATGGGATTTCTTAAAGAAGCCATAAAATAGACATTTTATCCACAACACAGATGATTCCATAGTTCTTCAGTGGGGCAGAGAGAGAGAGAGAGAGAGAGAGAGAGAGAGAGAGAGAGAGAGAGAGAGAGAGAGAGAGAGAGAGAGAGAGAGAGAGAGGGGGGGGAGAGAGAGAGGGGGAGAGAGAGAGAGGGGGAGAGAGAGAGGCAGGGAAAAGAAAGAAAAATAAAACTGTTCAAGGTCTTAATGAGCCACAACGTTGTTCTGCTTGTGTATTGTTTACTTCCCCTGTTGAAGGCCCTAATGAGCCGTAACGTCGTTCTACTTTGTTTTACTCATTACTAACGTACAACTGTAACCATACTATTTTTTTAAAACGTTAGTCTTTGGGTCATCTTTTGGGAGAGTCGTGTCCAGCTGGCCAGTGGCAAAAGGGCACCAACTGTCCTGACCTTTAACTGCTGAAGAGATTGGGATCAAAATGTCAAGGAAGCGGCCACCGTTGTTATAAATCCAGTTATCTCTATTTGATGAAACATTAGAAACACAAGGAAACATAACAACAGTAGAGGCCAACAGAAGAGCAAAAGACCGCACATTATATCTCCCCTCGACGTTGAAAGGCAACTGAGGATAGAAAGAAGAAGATCTAAATTAACATGCAGTGGCGTAGGGATTGTCCTACCATCTAGGAAAAGGTGATCAAGGTCTGACTTTCAACCTCAGCGAGGAATTGTTTTCCTGGTAACACCAGCGACTTCTAAGAACGGATCGTTATTAATTGGTGCAGGAGTTGTCCAAGCGCCCGTGGGGAAAACAAGGGTAAAGTCGTTGGGGCTGTATAAGAGGCAAACAGGGGAAAGAAAACTGAGAATATTACACGACATACACTTCTTTGGAAACCACAGTCGTGGGGATAAATGGGAAACATGATAAACGGCGTACTGTTGGAAAAAAGCAGGAGGAAACAGGAGGAAACAGGAGGAAACAGGAGGAAACAGGAGGAAACAGGAGAAAACAGGAGGAAACAGGAGAAAACAGGAGAAAACAGGAGGAAACAGGAGAAAACAGGAGGAAACAGGAGAAAACAGGAGAAAACAGGAGGAAACAGGAGGAAACAGGAGAAAACAGGAGAAAACAGGAGAAAACAGGAGGAAACAGGAGAAAACAGGAGGAAACAGGAGGAAACAGGAGAAAACAGGAGGAAATAGGGATAAACAAGTGATTTTAAGAAAACAGCAGCACACCAGAAAGCCTGGAAAACTTTTGTTGGAGAAAGGAACTGACAACTAATTGGAGTGCTGCGGTAAAGCTGGTAGCAAGGAGCCAGCAGGGGGGTAGGGTGTTGGTATACACTGCAAGGTATGGTGACAGCTTTACACCCCACTACTGGCGCCTTTGTGTTGGAGAAGGGAACAGGCAACTAATTGGAGTTGGGGGGGGGGCGCATTGTTGCACACATTAAAATAAATAAAATGGACAAGAACTAGACACAACTGACAAATGCAAATACTTAGAGGGGTCAATGGTCATCGAAGGACGCTTAAAACCCGAATTGTCGGTTAGAGTAGCTCAAACTACGGCAGCCCTGGCAAGCCGCGATAGCTCTATGGTTAGTGAACTGGGCTGTAGAGGACAAAAGTCATTGACGATTTCCAGGTTCAACCAGCCTTAAATGGGTACCGGATAATTTTCTGGGAAAGTAAAGCGGCACCGGCGTAATACCTACCACAATACCCCCAAAATCAAATACCAAAGGTTTGTAACAATTATAAAATATACTTACACGGTATTCCCTCTAAGCCACTTGACGTGACGGGGCTCTTTACTGTTTTTACAGACAGCAGCCCTTGCAAAGCTAATATCTATTTAGATAGAACATCACTCTTGGCTTTAAAATTACTCTGATGACCTCCCTTTTATATATTTTCTTCCAAACGCTTGCGAAACATGGATCCTTACAGCAAAGATACAGAAGAAAATACAAGCTATAGAGATACACATGATGGACAGAGACGGACAGTAGACAAACAAATGAAAAGACGATTAGAGGCCAGAGAGATGGGATTTCTCAGAAGAATGTTGAATGTTCACTCGACAGCTAAAAAGACCAATGAGGAAATTCTCAAAGAGGCCAGCACAAAAAGGGAACTCCTAAAAAACATCAGAAAGAAGCAATCAACATTTTTCGGGCCCATCATGAGAGGAGAGAAGTTGGAATACTTGGTTACAACTGGCAAAATAAAAGGAAAGAGAGATGGGCGACGATAAAGAGAGAAAATACTGGATAGCTTGGTGTCATGGCATGGAAAACAGTCAACAACAGAACTGATACGACGCACTGTGGATAGAAGATTGTGGAAGGACATGATCGCCTACGCCAACCGGTATGGCACAGGATGATGATGATGATGATGATGATGATGATGATGATACAGATACAAAATTATCGTTAGATTTTAATCTCTGAGATGAAAAATGAGAAAGTTCTTAAACGGATACAACAAGCAATCAGACTACATGATATAATGAGCGTTCCACTAGTGTGAAGAAACGCAAAATGAAATAATTTGGTCACGCATCTCGATCGTCTGGACAAGCAAAGAGTAGTTTCCCTGCAAGGAACCGTGAAAGGAGGGAAAAACACAAGTAGGCAGAGACAGAGATGAGAGGATGCTATCTAAGAAAGGACAGGTCTCGACTTTGCAGAACCGTAAAGGATTAAGGTTTAAAATAGGTTTAGGCTTACGAAATAAATGGAAGTTGTCGAAGTCTGTCAGTGGTGCCCGTCCTAATTACGTCAGTGGTGTCTGTCCTAATTCTGTCAGTGGTGCCCGTCCTAATTCTGTCAGTGGTGCCCGTCCTAATTACGTCAGTGGTGCCCGTCCTAATTACGTCAGTGGTGTTTGTCCCAATTCTGTCAGTGGTGTTTGTCCTAATTCTGTCAGTGGTGCCCGTCCTAATTACGTCAGTGGTGCCCGTCCTAATTACGTCAGTGGTGTTTGTCCTAATTCTGTCAGTGGTGTTCGTCCCAATTACGTCAGTGGTGTTTGTCCTAATTCTGTCAGTGGTGTTCGTCCCTATTACGCCAGTGGTGCCCGTCCTAATTACGTCAGTGGTGTCCGTCCTAATTCTGTCAGTGGTTCCCGTCCCAATTACGTCAGTGGTGTCCGTCCTAAATCTGTCAGTGGTGTCCGTCCTAATTCTGTCAATAGTGTTCGTCCCAATTCTGTCAATGGTGTCCGTTCCAATTCTGTCAATGGTGTCCGTCTCTTTTCACTGATACCTAAAAGGTGTCGTGATTTATATCATTTGTCGTTCTTGTGCTGTTCGAATTGTGTAAATTAGTGATTTTCCTTTTTGTTACATGTCTCTGTCACTGTATCTATCCATCTTCTTCTGGGTCTTCCTCTTGGACTTTTTCCATGCATTCTCGAGAAGAACGCCCTTGATGGTGATTGGTGAGGATTAATTCTGACCAGGTGACCAAACCATTTAAGTTGTTGTTGTTCTATATATTCTTGGCATGGTTTTGTTCCTACTATTAGACAAATAGATTAACACGCACAATTCAAAATAATAATTAAATGTTGTCACAAATCACAGTGATGTGAGGTTTCACTTGAAGTGACCGACATGCCGGGTCAACACGCTTACACGGATACAATTATATTATTGCGATATGAATCCAACTTTTGGCTTTCCCCCAGCCTTGAAGCCAGACCGCCAAAATGTTTTTTAGGCGCGTAATTTTAGCTGGTTAGGCTATATTCTCATCAGATAACCCATCCGCCTTTATTTTTCTATTTCTCGGTGTGTATGATGCGGGGTGTGGTTTCCATTTTAATTTGTCTGGAAAAAAATAAAGGGTTATCACTCACCTTATTTTTCGTTTACCAAGGAGAGTTACGTTTTTATTTTCCGCTTGGTTATAAAATCTCCCAGTGCCACACTGCGAACAAGTGCTGGCTAAACAAATTAAGCAATAGATAAGATTTGGTGAGCGCAAAAAAAAATAAAAAAAATAATAATAACAATAATAATTCGTTAGTTTAAAGGAAGGGGAACGAACTATTATCGAGGAATAGAAGACGAGGTTCTGCCTGCGATTACCTTCTTTGTCTGTTTTTTTTTAATATAAAAAAAATGTAATGATTTGTTAGAGGGTACAGCGAACTGCGATAGTTGCGCTTTTAGCCCCGACACTTCCGACTTCGCCATGACATGCTTTTAGAGTGTGGTGTGTCTGTTGTTAAATTTCTTATGCTAGATTAAGTTGATCAACCTATGGAGTAGGATCTTGGTTAAATTTGATTCGCCATCAGTCAACTGTATTGTTGCTGTAAGTATGCGAATATGTGATCAGATCGTGAGCCTTTTATTAATTCGTCGTATAATAATTACATATATTGACAAACGTAATTAAACATATTGAGAAACATAATTACAAACACGGACAAACGTAATTACAAACATTGACAAACGAAATTACAAACATTGACTAATGTAATTACAAACATTGACAAATGTAATTACAAACATTGGCAAACGTAATTACAAACATAGACAAACGTAATTACAAACATTGACAAACGTAATTACAACCATTGGCAAACGTAATTACAAACATAGACAAACGTAATTACAAACATTGACAAACGTAATTATAAACATAGACAAACGTAATTACAAACATTGACAAACGTAATTACAAACATTGGCAAACGTAATTAACATGAATTTGTTTGCCGATCAGAGCTAAAGCGAAATAGAGACCGTTGCATTGCTCAATCAAGGACATGATGTTGTGCTTGGTCCCGATCGATGGCTTTCTGGTTCACTTCATTGCGGGGACACACATTTCGTCTGCGATACCACTGTTGTTTGTCACTGATACTTTAGTTGATTCGGACTTCCGGTCAATATGGCGGATACACGACAGGGAACCGTTGAGGCACTGTCTGAAAAGTGTATCTTGCAGTTTCCTGATATTCCAAGTCCGGCTTGCTGCTGGAGCTACTGAGTTTGGTGCTCTGTGCACACCGTGAGCTGTGTTTTTTTCAACCGGATGGTGTTTTGATATTCCGATTGCTTACGATGAATGATGATATCATATGACGAAGGACAGTTCGGTTGCGTTCACTTTCGGTGCGGCTACACCTTATGTCTTTTGGCATGTGCTGTGGCTGCTATGATGGGGACTGCGGCTGCCTTTCTTTGTTTGGATCCTTCACGATATTAATTCGGATGATGTCACAGGCGGTTGAGCAATTATGGATTTCCATTCGTTTGCAGTGATGCAGGGGCCTTCAAATAACCATAACTTTAGTTGATTCGTTCATGTATGTCTTTCCAGAAAGCTAAAATACACATGCCTCTTCTATTATACATTCAACCTGGAACTTAAAATAAATAATAACAAAAAAATCCTTGTGGTGAACAATTGTATCCCCTGAAACTCTCAGATCTGTCAAATCCTTCTATCTTGTTTGATACAAACAATATCCTTCTAAAGTATCATTTACACAAGAGCATTCATCATCATCATGTGCCATACTTGGGAGTCGCGATAGCTTAGTGGTTAGTGAACTGGACTACAAAGGACAAGGGGTAGGGTTCGATCCCAACCGACGGCTTCCGAGTTCACCCAGCCTTAAATGGGTACCGGATTTTTTCTGGGAAAGTAACGCGGCGCGGGCGTAATACCGACCACATTACCCTGGAAATCGTGTGCTGAAGGTCTGTAAAATGTATGGTCACTAATACCATTTTCCCTATACGCCACTTGGCGTGACGGGGGCTCTTTACTTTTTTTTTTATGTGCCATACTTGTTGGTGTAGGCGATCATGTCCTTCCACAATCTTCTATCTACAGTGCATCGTATCAGTTCTGTTGTTGACTGTATTCCATGCCATGACACGCAAGCTATCCAGTATTTTCTCTCTTTGTCGTCCGCAATCTCTTTTTTCTTTTTGTTTTGCCAGTTGTAACCAATTATCCCAACTTTCCTCTTCTCATGATGTGCCCCCCAAAAAAATGTTCATTATGTTGGCCTCTCACATAAACATTGCGATTAGCCAAAACGTGACGTTTTGTTTGTGGTGTCACAAGTTGGAAACACTTCTATAAAATACCATTCTTAATAATGAGGGAAATGTACCAGGCTCTAGACATCTTTTTTCCATAAAGGATGTAACATTTGCAAGATTATAGCTAAAATGTCACTTTGGGATGGAAACAAAAACACCTGTGCCAGATCTGTTTCTCTCCGACCGTCAACTGTGGAGAAACTAAAGGGCGGCGTCGCTAAACGTTCCTTGTCTTAATATTGTGACCTCCAACGAATAATACAGCGAGGTCCATCAACAACAAACAGTGAGGAAATCAAGGAAATTCACGAATGAAATGGAACAGCAGGCAAAGAACAAATAGAGAAGATCCCCACAAGAAACATCACACATAAGACATAAATCTGTTGATAGCGAAGAACAACAAAAAAACACGCGGGAATTTGTGGAAAGGGAGTAACGTGGGCCGGTTGTCTGGGGCTACACATTCCTAGTAGTGCAATCTTTTCTAGGAAAAACAAAAGCGTAGTACTATTGCTTAAATACTGAAATATTAGGGAGCACAATACTTGTTATGCCCTGGACTCTGGCAATTACAATACTTGAACTGTCTCGGGCACTAGCAATCAACGTTCTTGCCCTGCCCACGGCACTGACAACCCACGTTACGCCACCGACTTGTAGGGGGAATAATCAAGTTCGTCATTTCGCTGCGGCACTTGGCGAAGAATTGGTCTTTCGAGTGCGACGAGAAGGGGAGATAAGCAAACGATAGAGAAGAATCATTATAAACATCAAAACTCTGAGACAATAAACAGAGGGTAAACACAGATATCAGAAACACAGTCTATAAAAATAAGCAAAGAAGTTTATCTTTCTCAGACATCAGGTGAGTGAATAGTTTAGGGATGAGTTTTCCAGCATCGGAGGGAGGGACAACAAGTAGTGGTTTGGCGAAATGAAGGCCTGGATTTGCCATATACTCAGTGATCAGTATCCCTCGGGCAATTATCTCCCTTTGTGGGGGTCTTTCGAGAGTTGTCTAAGGGGAACTGAAAGGTAAAGTAATAAAATTTGCCACAAAGTCGAAAGGGGGCGAAGGTGGGGGAAGGGGGGGGGGCGCTAGATGGTCAATAGGTAAAGACGTCAACCACTGGAGAGAAAGTTTCCGGCTTTAATCCTGCCACTGGTCTGGTGGGAATTTTTCTCTTTGAGCCCTCTGCTTCTTCGGGACTTTACACTCTACAGGTCTCTGGGTAGTGAGATCCGATGTGATGCGCTCTCGGATAATGGAGTAAATCAGAACGTCCCGTGTGCGCTATGCGCACGTTAAAGAACCACTGGCAATTAAATATTGATAAATGTAGGTCAAAAATAATCACCGAAGTTCTGACAACCTGTGTTCGATTCCCATTGTGGGTTGCACTTGTGGTTGACAACCCGTGTTCGATTCCCATTGTGGGTTGTACTTGTGGTTGACAACCCGTGTTCGATTCCCATTGTGGGTTGTACTTGTGGTTGACAACCCGTGTTCGATTCCCAGTATGGGTTGTACTCGTGGTTGACAACCCGTGTTCGATTCCCACTGGAAGCAGTATGGGTTGTACTCGTGGTTGACAACCCGCTTTCGATTCCCACTGCAAGCAGTGTGGGTTGTACTAGTGGTTGAAAAAAAATACACCGCGGTCGACCTAGCTGCTGGCAGAAATGGGTACCATGGTAGTATTCTGGAAAGGTGAGGAATGCCACCTCGCATAGTTAGTTTCAATGCTTGAAGCGACACTATTGAGAAGTCTCGGAACACTTCTGGATAGGCGACAGAGCACATATAGGTGAAAACTCGCGTTTTATGACGCCGATTAAAATCTCGTACTTGACCTTTAAGAAATCACTACCAGAACGATAATTGATAAGAGATAAAACTCAAAAACGCCCATCATTTTCGAGGTCATTTTCGCTTGAGTCAGGGAGTGGAGTTTATACATCAGAACTGAAACCATCTTCAGTACTTTCGCTAGTGTGTGATGGCCATCCTGTGGGCTAGTGGACATGTTAGGAAGGATATTTAAGCACTGTTAAAAAATAACCTACTGAAGGTCATCTTGGAAGAGAAGATACAAGGTAGACGGGACAGAGGTAGACCACAACTAATGAGGACTAATAACATCAATAGATGGACAGGGGAACTTATGACAACATGCACTACCAAGGTAAGAGACAGCAACATAGCGCCCCATGGTAGCCACTCTTCGATGTGGAGACGTCATCCAATTAATGAATGGTGCTCCAAAATAGTCAACCTGCGATGTGGAGTCGGTACTCTGTGAATGAATGGGGCTCCATGGTAGCCAACCTTTGATGTGGAGACGGTACTCACTGAGTGAATGGCGCCCCATGGTAGCCAACCTTCGATATGGACACGGCACCCAATGAATTAAACGCGCTCCACGTAGCCAACATTTGATTTGGACGGTACTCACTGCATGAATGGCGCCCCATGGTAGCCAACCCTCGATGTGGAGACGACGCCTAATGTGTGTGTGTGTGAGAGAGAGAGAGAGAGAGAGAGAGAGAGAGAGAGAGAGAGAGAGAGAGAGAGAGAAAAGAAAGTTTTGTCGATATGCATTGAACATGGTCTGTCATTTAAACTATATCTAAAATATTTCGACATAAAGCGAAGACAGAAGGATGCTACAAATGGAAACGCCCTGTTCTCAGACGAAAGCTAATCACGATAACAGTTCATGCAATGGACTTCTGGGGGAAGGCGAAAGATAGCAAAAAAAGGACAATGTTGGGAAACAGTGAATAGTAAATACGACGGAGTTCGTGCATGAGGGTCAGCCTTCTCTGAGGAGATTCTCGAAATTTCTAGGAGATAATCAGAGGACCTATGGATTCGTCCGGTGTGCAAAGTTAATTGTCGTATCATAACACAACATAATATAGAAGTGTGAATTCGTGGTGATAATCATGGTCCCAGTTTCGTGAGATTGAAATAATTAGAATGTGAAAATAATAGAAGTTCGGCAAGTGTTACAACATAAAAAAAAAAGTAAAGTATCCCGTCACGCCAAGTGGTGAATAGGGAATATGGTGTTAGTGACCATACATTTTACAGACCTTCGACAAATTATTTTTGGGGTAATGTGGTCGGTATTACACCCGTGCCGCTTTACTTTCCCAGAAAAAAAATCCGGTACCCATTAAAGGCTGGGTGAACCGAAAGCCGTCGGTTGGGATCGAACCCTACCTCTTGTTTTTTGTAGTCCAATTCACTAACCACTGAGCTATCGCGCCTCCCATTGTTACAACATGGTTATGTTGTGAATGATGTTACTTTCGAGGATCGGACATTTACCTAAACAAATGATATATTTTGGTAGCAGGTTAAATGTAGAATCAATATATGAATCAAGAGATGTTGTAGATCTAATGAACAGGCTCAGCAAATAATATATAATGTCACTGGTTGGAAATATCAGACGCGAAAGCGCTATGTATAAATTCAAGAAGACTAATCAACCAATACAACATCGGTGCTGTTAGTCGCTACACGCTGAGGGGTATTCTTCGGAAGAGATATGTGCACTAATGGACTTGTGCACTGAGGATGACCTGTCGAGTAATCGACTGAACTAAACTAATTTAATAAGTAGGAAAGACAGACGGATGAAAGGGAAGCAGGGAAATAAACAGTAATCATATATACATTTGACGATCCGCGATATCCCAGTGGTTAGTTAACTGGACTACAAAGGACATGAGGACTAGATCGATCCTGATCGACGGCTTTCAGGTTCACCCAGCCTTATATGGGTACCGAATTTGTTTATGGGAAAGTAAAGCGGCACGGGCGTAATATTGACCACATTACCCCAAAAATCATGTGCCGAAGGTCTATACAAAATATGGTCACTAACACCCTAGACAATCACTGGAGTAATCGGGCGTTTGTGGGCGCATCCATTGTTGTGTGTGCTACGTCATCATGATGGCTGATCGTGTATCCCTAAACCGGACGTACGCTTATAATGAAGAGCGAAATGACGGAGTTTTGTTCATGACTTTGCAGCCCCGATGTGACTCCCTGAGTTTCATGTTAGTCAGGAGTGATGTTGTCTAGATTCAAGAGGGTTTCTGTGAGATCGAGGGTAGACTTGGGAACTGGTTTATTATTTCACAAATCCACATTGCAGGGGAAATCTTAGCGCTTACGGACTGCAACGGGGATAATCCGACGAATAACGGTGATTCATATTTTCGGATTTGGAGAAGAAAACGATGTCCTAACATCATCAAGCGCTATACATTAACAAAAAAAATTGACGATCAACATTTTCATGAGGACGGGAACTTCCGGTCAATGTGGCAGATAGGCGGCAGGGACCGTTAAAGGTTGTGTCTGAAATAAAAATGTTGTTGCAGTTTCCTCGTTTTTCAAGTTCAGCTTCCTGCCGGAGATACTGAGTTAAGTGCTCTGTGCACACCATGAGCTGTGCGTTTCATCCGTTTTGATCGTGTTTGGATATTTCGATTCGGTTTACGTTGAATGATGATATCGTATGACGGGGAACAGATGGCTGTGTTCACTTTATGTGCGGTTTCGCCTTATGTTTTTGGCGTATGTTTAAACTGCTATGATGGGGACTGCAGCTACCTTTCTTTGTTTAGGAGATGAGTTAGTAATTCGGATGATTCCACTGGCACTGGCGGTTGAGCAATTATGGATTTTAATTCGTTTGGAGTGATACCGGGGCCTTCCATAACCATAATCGTAACCAGTCGCTATACACCACGTGACGGGGCACGTTACTTTTGCTTATATATAGTTGACTTGAAATGTAGAAGACTATTATTAGGACAAATGATGTGATTTTTGTAGCAGTAAAACCAGTATCAACGGAAGAAATTATCTATCATCATGATAAAGCTACGGAAGCTAATATCTACCATCTGAGTACATGATGATCTTTTGACTGTTGTGTAGAAACGCAAAATGATATTTTTTGTTACACATATCTCGATCATATCGCACAGAAAAAACCATTCTGCAAGAAACTGCGGAGGGAGAAGGAGATGTAAGCAGAGAAGGAGATGTAAGCAGAGAAGGAGATGGGAAGATACCATCAACAAGTAGCCAAGTCTTGACTTTCATTCCTGTTCCTGTAGGGCCGAAGGCGGCACGTAGGGCGGAAGTCGTAGTTCTCAAAGATTGGCGATTTGTTGCTAGTTCTTACAGGTCTTGCCCCCATGGTTGCGCCTTGCCTAGTAATTGTTCTGCGTAGTGTTTATCTTTTGCTTTCGTGTTTTCTTTTACCGGATGGTTTCCATATGAATGTCTGATGGGGAAGTCTTTCTTCATTCTGAGTTCACTATCAAAGTATTTCTAACGCCTTGATTTCATGTAGTTCGACACGTATTCTTTGTTTAACAAAAACTTTACAGTCCCAAAGAATTAATGAAGATTTTGTTTTCTTTTTTTTTTTTTCGTTCGCCAGCTTTGACCTCTGACGAAATCCCTTGAGTTTAGCGTGTTAATCTGTTTGTCCCTGGCGGCCGTATGCATAGGGTTCCCTCGCCGCACAGGCAGATAACTCCGTCTTCGGAGGTACTCATACTTTTTCTGCCCATGAGTAATTGACGTTTCAAGCTGGGCTTCGCGTGGTTGACCAGGGGTGGTTGTTGAAGATAGAAATCATAAATAAAAACCCCAACAGGTGGTGCAGCCGGGATTTGAACCCACAACCTCTCTGTCTCGAGGCCGGCGTCTTACCACGAGACCAACCAATCCCCTTTTAATGAAGATAAGAGAGAAATGAAATGAAGAAAGTTGACGAAGTCTACAAGTGGTGCCTCAACGAGCCGTGCGGGTTATACAGGAGAAGATCTACAATTTTTTTTTATTTCTACGGCTTTGACAAGGACGAAAGTCTGCTGTTGAATATACCACAACTGGTGTTGAATATACCACAACTGGTGTTGAATATACCACAACTGGTGTTGAATATACCACAACTGGTGTTGAATATACCACCACTGGTGTTGAATATACCACAACTGGTGTCGAATATACCACAACTGGTGTTGAATATACCACAACTGGTGTTGAATATACCACCACTGGTGTTGAATATACCACAACTGGTGTTGAATATACCACAACTGGTGTTGAATATACCCCCACTGGTGTTGAATATACCACAACTGGTGTTGAATATACCACAACTGGTGTTAAATATACCACCACTGGTGTTGAATATACCACAACTGGTGTTGAATATACCACCACTGGTGTTGAATATACCACAACTGGTGTCGAATATACCACAGCTGGTGTTGAATATACCACCACTGGTGTTGAATATACCACAACTGGTGTTGAATATACCACCACTGGTGTTGAATATACCACATCTGGTGTTGAATATACCACAACTGGTGTTGAATATACCACCACTGGTGTTGAATATACCACCACTGGTGTTGAAGTGATCCTCGACATAGATACAGCGGGTACAAAATTCTAGTAATTGTGGGTAAAGCGGCAGACGCTGAATTATATTAAAAGCCGAAACGTTACAAGAATAAGACTTCAGAATTTACTAAGTAAAAGTTATCAGAATATACAAAGTAAAGATTTTCAGGATATACAGAGTAAACGTTTTCAGGATATACAGAGTAAAAGTTTTCAGGATATACAGAGTAAAAGTTTTCAGGATATACAGAGTAAAAGTTTTCAGGATATACAGAGTAAAGGTTTTCAGGATATAAAGAGTAAACGTTTTCAGGATATACAGAGTAAAGGTTTTGAGGATATACAGAGTAAAAGTTTTCAGGATATACAGTGTAAAGGTTTTCAGGATATACAGAGTAAAAGTTTTCAGGATATACAGAGTAAAAGTTTTCAGGATATACAGAGTAAAGGTTTTCAGGATATACAGAGTAAAAGTTTTCAGAATATAAAGAGTAAAAGTTTTCAGGATATACAGAATAAAAGTTTTCAGGATATACAGAGTAAAAGTTTTCAGGATATACAGAGTAAAAGTATTCAGGATATACAGAGTAAAGTTTTTCAGGATATAAAGAGTAAAAGTTTTCAGGATATACAGAGCAAAGGTTTTCAGGATATACAGAGTAAAAGTTTTCAGGATATACCGTGTAAAGGTTTTCAGGATATACAGAGTAAAAGTTTTCAGGATATACAGAGTAAAAGTTTTCAGGATATACCGAGTAAAGGTTTTCAGGATATACAGAGTAAAAGTTTTGAGGATATACAGAGTAAAAGTTATCAGGATATACAGAGTAAAAGTTTTCAGGATATACAGAGTAAAAGTTATCAGGATATACAGAGTAAAGGTTTTGAGGATATACAGAGTAAAGGTTTTGAGGACATACAGAGTAAAAGTTTATCAGGATATACAGAGTAAAGTTTTTCAGGATATACAGAGTAAAGTTTTTCAGGATATACAGAGTAAAGGTTTTGAGGATATACAGAGTAAAAGTTTTCAGGATATACAGAGTAAAAGTTATCATGATATACAGAGTAAAAGTTTTGAGGATATTATACAGTCCAGGGTAGAGTGACATGGATGAGTACTTTTGCTCTGACTGGCTCTCAGGCGTAAATCTGTAAAAAGGTAAATAGCTAGGAACACAAAATACGAATAAAAACGACCACAGTTTCATTATTTATTTCCGTCTCACATCATTAAAACTATAACATACACTTTGTATGTGATCATCCCCTGATACAATAAAGATGATTAAATATATAGATAAAACTGACTTCTCATAAAGACATATTTCTATCCACGCCATGAGATGCTAAAAACCCGAAAAAACTAATGGAGCGCAATTGAGAGCCAGAATACAGATAGGAGACGTGGTTTGTTCCTCTGGTATGTCTTGTATTTTGTTTTTCGAAGGAGTTCAGAGGGTAAAGTGCGGTTCGGTTAAGCTGGTCGGTGAGAGTCGACATTTGATCAGATGGGATAACATTTGATGTCGAAACTTATTTGTTGGAAAGGTCATCACCATCAGCATCATCTTCTTCGAATTTAATATTTATTTTCTGCAGAATTAAACTATTTTTTTTTGGTGTTCAATTTTCTGTTTTTCCTTATCTTTAATTTTCGCTGATAACTTCCTTCTCCTTCTTCTTCTCCTTCCTCTTCTCCTTCCTCTTCTCCTTCTTCTTCTCCTTCCTCTTCTCCTTCTTCTTCTCCTTCCTCTTCTCCTTCCTCTTCTCCTTCTTCTTCTCCTTCCTCTTCTCCTTCTTCTTCTTCTTCTTCCTCTCGCAATCACCGTCTACTACAAAATCGTCATAATCATGTTCCTCGTTTTTTATTTTTTTTCTCTCCTTTTTTTTTGAGTTCTGCTATACCTAACATTTTCTCTTGTTAATGTTATTTTTTTATTCTGTCTTTACTTTTCTTCTCTCTTCATTATTCTGATAATTCTTCTTTTGTGTTCTACGTTTGCTCTCTCTCTCTCTCTCTCTCTCTCTCTCTCTCTCTCTCTCTCTCTATCTTTCATATTAATGCGGCTTCTTTTCTTCTTATTTTCTTCTCCTCCTCCTGGTCCCCCTGCTCTTGTTTTTTTTCTCGTTATTTCATAACATAATAATTGTGTACTACTCCTTTATCTTTAAGATATTCTTATTTTCTTTAACTTTGTGTTATACATCATCATATTCTCAGTTGAAGTGGTGAACTTTCTTTCTCTTTATATTTCTTTCATCCTTTCTTTCTTTTCTTTTAATGCGTGAAGGAGCTGCCAGATTATTTCATTTTCAGGACGATAGCTATTTGTCATTGTCATAATTTCATCACTTTCATTGTTATGTCTGCGGTTATAGACGCTGTTGTACACTTGCCAAATATGTGTTCTCGTTTCTGCTTACAAGACGTTCGTGTATTTACACATGCAGGAATACACATGCACTGTGCAAGT
The DNA here is from genome assembly GCA_032433765.1 of Megaustenia siamemsis. NCBI lineage: Eukaryota > Metazoa > Mollusca > Gastropoda > Stylommatophora > Ariophantidae > Megaustenia > Megaustenia siamemsis. Next base: position 30,502,204 of record JAVIAB010000091.1, read on the forward strand.
TCGCGGTAATGCTGGGTATGATACAATAATAGACAATTAGTAGAATGCGACATTTTTGCGCACAAGACAAACCCAAATTAAGAACCAACATTTCCACTGTAAGGTTGTCAATTCGAACAAACAAACGAAACAAAATTACAAATATTTTAAAATCAGGTAAAATTGGAGAAACATAAACAAGTAATATAACATCACCTTAAAAGTACAAAGGGAGCCGTGATAGCTCAGTGGTTAGTGAACAGGACAATTACGAATAAGGATTCAATCCTGATCGTCTGCTTCCTGGTTCACCCCTCTTTAAATGGATGCTGGATTTTGTGTCTGTTTTGAGATAGAAAAGCAACAACGGGTGTAATATTAACCACATTACTGCCAAACAATAATGTGCCGAATGTTTATATAAAAAATAGGGGGCACTAACTCCATATTCCCTACAAGGCACGTAGCGTAAAGGTTGATGAGATTTTCACAGTTAAAATTAGTGTCATCTATACAGTAAAAGAGTCTTAACATATGGATGTGAATCATGGACAATAGGACATCAGACAAGAAAATCACTGGAGTCTGTAGAAATGTGCTTTTACAGAAGAATGTTGAGAGTACCATGGACAGCTAAGAAGAGTAATGAAGATGTTCTGAGAGAGGTCAAAGCAAAAAGAGAGCTAATTTCCAATATTAGAAAGAAACAATCATCATTTTTTGGCCATGTAATGAGAAGAGAACAACTGGAATATATTGTAATAACTGGAAAAATTGAGAGACGAAGAGATAGAGGGAAGCAAAGAGAAAAAATAACAGACAGCTTAAGAGAATGGCTTGGAAGAAGGTCAACAACAGAAATTATAAATAACTGTCGAGATCGAAAGTTGTGGAGAGATATTATCACCTACGCCAGCAGGCCCGGTACTTGATGATGATGATGATGGTAGTAAAAATTAGTTTGATCTTCATAGCAAAAATTAGTGTGATCTTTATAGCAAAAATTAGTGTGATCTTTATGTTTAAAATTAGTTTGATCTTCATAGCAAAAATTAGTGTGATCTTCATAGCAAAAATTAGTGTGATCTTTATGTTTAAAATTAGTTTGATCTTCATAGCAAAAATTAGTTTGATCTTCATAGCAAAAATTAGTGTGATCTTTATAGCAAAAATTAGTGTGATCTTTATGTTTAAAATTAGTTTGATCTTCATAGCAAAAATTAGTGTGATCTTCATAGCAAAAATTAGTGGGATCTTCATAGCAAAAATTAGTGTGATCTTTATGTTTAAAATTAGTTTGATCTTCATAGCAAAAATTAGTGTGATCTTCATAGCAAAAATTAGTGTGATCTTTATGTTTAAAATTAGTTTGATCTTTATAGTGTGTGATCTTCACAGTAAAAATTAGTGTGATCTTCATAGTGTGTGATCTTCACAGTAAAAATTAATGGGATCTTCATAGTGTGTGATCTTCACAGTAAAAATTAATGGGATCTTCATAGTGTGTGATCTTTACAGTAAAAATTAATGTGATCTTCACAGTAAAAATTAATGTGATCTTCATAGTAAAAATTAGTGTGATCTTCACTGTAAAAATTAGTGTGATCTTCACAGTAAAAATTAATGTGATCTTCACAGTAAAAATTAGTGTGATCTTCGCAGTAAAAATTAATGTGATCTTCACAGTAAAAATTAATGTGATCTTCACTGTAAAAATTAGTGTGATTTTCACAGTAAAAATTAATGTGATCTTCACAGTAAAAATTAGTGTGATCTTCGCAGTAAAAATTAGTGTGATCTTCGCAGTAAAAATTAGTGTGATCTTCATAGTGTGTGATCTCCACTGTAAAAATTAGTGTGATCTTCACTGTAAAAATTAGTGTGATCTTCACAGTAAAAATCAATATGATCATTATTGTCACTATTTGTGTGATTTTCGTAGTAAATATTTGTGTGATCTATATCTTAAAGTTTAGAGGGATCTTCGTCGAAAAGATTAGAGAAATCGTCCTCGTAAATACTAGTGTTATCTTCATCGTAAATATTAGTGTGATCGTTAAAGAAAATATTAGTAGGATATTTACTGTAAAGATTAGAGGAATATTCATCGGAAAGATTAGAAGGATATTCGTCGTAAAGATTGGAGGAATCTTTATTGCAAATATTACTGTGATCTTCATCGTAAAGAATAGGGATATCTTCACTTCGAAGATGAGTGAGAACTTCATCGTAAAGATTAGAAAGATCTTCATCATTAACATTAGTGTAAAGAATATAGTGATCTTCATTGTAAAGGATATAGTGATATTAATCGTAAAGGATATAATGATCTTCATCGTAAAGGATATAGTGATATTAATCGTAAAGGATATAATGATCTTCATCGTAAAGAATATAGTGATATTAATCGTAAAGGATATAATGATCTTCATCGTAAAGGATATAATGATCTTCATCGTAAAGGATATAGTGATATTAATCGTAAAGGATATAATGATCTTCATCGTAAAGAATATAGTGATATTAATCGTAAAGGATATAATGATCTTCATCGTAAAGGATATAATGATCTTCATCGTAAAGGATATAGTGATATTAATCGTAAAGGATATAATGATCTTCATCGTAAAGAATATAGTGATATTAATCGTACATATTAGACAAACCTTCATCACAATATAAAACAACCGAGTCACTTTGCTTTGCCAGATTGGCTTCGTCCTAATAATACTTCCTTCTTAATTGGCAAAAAAAACAACTTCTTTATGTATTTCCTTTTCCGCTCATGAATTTTGTTTTCTTTCCTATCACATAAAACACAAGAGATCCAATTATAATTGCATTTCCGTGCATTTGAGTATGCAAAATCTAATAAAATATTTATTAAAAAAACACTTGATTACACAAGTGTTCAACTTGATTTGATGTTGCAATCATTTTCAAGTTGATGTAAGTGTTTTGGCAATTACATTCCTTCTTATGATGAAATAAAAATAAAAAGAAAAACATGTGATAAACAAGTGCACAGTTTTTATCCTTACCTGCCTCCCTGATCACTTATCTTCTTTGGCAGCATTTGAGGCTACTGAAGAATTTGTATATGACATTTTTCCAGTTTTCCTTTGTTGTCTGGCATTTTCTGGGTTTGTTGAAAAATTTTTGGTCTCATCTTTGATGTCGTCAATCATTTTTAAGTGCTCTACCTTCCGGTGCTCCGTTTTTCAGTGTTCATTGTTAAATGACTTTCTTCGGCCGTTAGATCTTGCGACATGCATGTCCCAGCATCATTTTCGTTCAACCGAGGTTATACAAAGACCTATGCCATTTATGAGGGAGTCGCGATAGCTCAGTGTTTAGTGAACTGGACTACAAAGGACAAGAGGTAGCGTTCGATTCCAACCGACGGCTTTCGGGTTCACCCAGCCTTAAATGGGTATCGGATTTTTTCTGGGAAAGTAAAGCGGAACGGGCGTAATACCGACCACATTACCTCGAAAATCATGGTCTGAAAGTCTGTAAAACTTATGGTCACTAACACCATATTCCCTATACGCCACTTGGCGTGACGGGGGCTGTTTACTTTTTAAAAAATACCATTTATGATAATTTCACGATCTTTCTCATATGTGAAATCGTCTCTGTATGGTTTGACATGGACACCGTGTTGCGACTGCGTTGATATGGGCGGTGACCTTTATTCTGTAGATCCATAGAACACTACATGCGCTAGTCTCATAAATTGAACAAAAGCCATATCATTAGTCCGTGTGTGTGGTGCCAAGTTTCCTTCGGTAATACTCACAATTTTGTGGCTTATAATTTCATTTTGAAAGGTAATTTTAGATTCATACTTTAAAGGTTTATATATATCATTGTTTTTCTATCATCGTTGTGGGCATTAGTAAACTCACATGTTTTATGTTGCTTCATTTTTCTAGTTAAATTATGTTTAGTCTTGTTGATGCAGCGCCTGCCTGTGTACTTTAGTATTGATTTTGAATTTGGTTGCACTAATTTTGACAACTGATCCTTAATAAATTGGTTACTCATTTATAAAGCTTTTCCTTGTAATTTTTTAAACTGGTGATTGGGTAGTCTACAGGTACAACGTTGTCCCCTAGTCGGGAAGGACCCGGGTTAAAAATTCACCACAGGCGGTGGTAATTTAAAGTTTAAAAAAAATAGGAACAATTAATCCGTGATTTCTTCATGACGTTACCCTCCCTATCTATTGTGTACTGAAATCCGGTCTAGTCCTCTCGGATAACGGCAAGAACCAGGATTTCCCGTGTGCACTCGCGCACGTTAAAGAATCTTTGACAGTTAAAATTGAAAAGATTAGATGATACATTTGGCCGCTGTCAGGGCAAAATTAGTCAGAGAAACCTACCCACAACGTGGATCGAAGTCCTTGCTACCGAGTTCGTGCAAGTTGGTCTTCTCGGATTTGTTCGAGATTCACGAATAGGACAAGGTTCGGTGTGCTGTGATGATGATCTTAACAATGTTAACAATAGGACAGGATATCGGAGCACCAAAGTCCTGTGTGCTGTGATGATGATCTTAACAATGTTAACAATAGGACAGGATATCGGAGCACCAAAGTTCTGTGTGCTGTGATGATGATCTTAACAATGTTAACAATAGGACAGGATATCGGAGCACCAAAGTCCTGTGTGCTGTGATGATGATCTTAACAATGTTAACAATAGGACAGGATATCGGAGCACCAAAGTCCTGTGTGCTGTGATGATGATCTTAACAATGTTAACAATAGGACAGGATATCGGAGCACCAAAGTTCGGTGTGCTGTGATGATGATCTTAACAATGTTAACAATAGGACAGGATATCGGAGCACCAAAGTCCTGTGTGCTGTGATGATGATCTTAACAATGTTAACAATGTTAACAAAAGGACAGGATATCGGAGCATGAAAGTTCGGTGTACTGTGATGATGATCTTAACAACAAATTCCCTGTGACTTAATTTGAACAGCTCTTTAAGGAAGCGTCACCATGATCTATTTATCCCTTTTTGGAACTTGGCTCCCATGACAGTTACTTTGAGAACTTGGCTCTCATGACAATTGCTTTGAGAACTTGGCTCCCATGACAGTTACTCTGAGAACTTGGCTCCCATGATGGCTACTCTGAGAACTTGGCTCCCATGATGGCTACTCTGAGATCTTGGCTCCCATGACGGCTACTCTGAGAACTTGGCTCCCATGAAGGCTACTCTGAGAACTTGGCTCCCATGATGGCTACTCTGAGAACTTGGCTCCCTTGATGGTTACTCTGAGAACTTGGCTCCCATGATGGCTACTCTGAGAACTTGGCTCCCATGGCAGCTACTCTGAGAACTTGGCTCCCATGGCAGCTACTCTGAGAACTTGGCTCCCATGATGGCTACTCTGAGAACTTGGCTCCCATGATGGTTACTCTGAGAACTTGGCTCCCATGATGGCTACTCTGAGAACTTGGCTCCCATGGCAGCTACTCTGAGAACTTGACTCCCATGATGGCTACTCTGAGAACTTGGCTCCCATGATGGCTACTCTGAGAACTTGGCTCCCATCAAGGCTACTCTGAGAACTTGGCTCCCATGATGGCTACTCTGAGAACTTGGCTCCCATGATGACTACTCTGAGAACTTGGCTCCCATGATGACTACTCTGAGAACTTGGCACCCATGATGGCTACTCTATGAACTTGGCTCCCATGATGACTACTCTGAGAACTTGGCTCCCATGACAGCTACTCTGAGAACTTAGCTTTCATTATGACTACTCTGAGAACTTGGCTCCCAAGACAGCTACTCTGAGAACTTGGCTCCCATGATGACTACTCTAAGAACATGGCTCCCATACAGCTACTCTGAGAACTTGACTCCCATGACAACTACTCTGAGAACTTGGCTCCCATAATGACTACTCTGAGAACTTGACTCCCATAATGACTACTCTGAGAACTTGGCTCCCATGATGTCTACTCTGAGAACTTGACTCCCATTATAACTACTCAGAAGATTTCGCTGTCGGCGCCAGTTACCCAGCGTTCACAACAGTCACTTCTAGCTCCTCTCTAATACATTACATTCATCATCTTCTAGGTTTTTCTTTCCCTCGTTTATTCAGAACTGTGTCCTCCATAATTTTCTTCTCTATGCCAATATGTCGTTTTACATGGCCACACTATTTTCGTTTCCCTTTTTAATGTTCATTATCAAACAATTTTTCTGGTATTTTGAGCAATCTTCTGTAATTCTTGAATTCGAAGAGTCTGTTGCATTTTTTCAGCAAATCTGTGATACTCTATGTTTCACAACCATGTGTTTTTTGTGAACATAATGCAAGCTCTAAGTTTGGTAAGACCTATGTTTTGTTGCAATACTATGTCATTTTCTTATTATATGCTGTGCACTTGTTTTAATTTTATTCATTGATACAGTCAGCCCTCTTGCTATCTACTTGGTAGTCTTCTTTCGTTTATTTGGAACGAACTTCTTTCTTCTTCCTCTTTCCTTCCTCCATTGCCGTTGGCGTCGAGAGGAGATACACTCTGCGATTCTTTGCTCTTCTGTTAGCCTCTTCTGGCTCTAAGATTTATGCTCCATGGGGAGTTGAAAGTGTTTGCTGAAGATTTATGCTCCATAGGGAGTTGAAAGTGTTTGCTGAAGATTTATGCTCCATAGGGAGTTGAAAGTGTTTGCTGAAGATTTATGCTCCATAGGGAGTTGAAAGTGTTTGCTGAAGATTTATGCTCCATAGGGAGTTGAAAGTGTTTGCTGAAGATTTATGCTCCATAGGGAGTTGAAAGTGTTTGCTGAAGATTTATGCTCCATAGGGAGTTGAAAGTGTTTGCTGAAGATTTATGCTCCATAGTGAGTTGAAAGTGTTTGCTGAAGATTTATACTCCATAGGGAGTTGAAAGTGTTTGCTGAAGACTTATGCTCCATAGGGAGTTGAAAGTGTTTGCTGAAGACTTATGCTCCATAGGGAGTTGAAAGTGTTTTCTGAAGATTTATGCTCTATAGGGAGTTGAAAGTGTTTGCTGAAGATTTATACTCCATAGGGAGTTGAAAGTGTTTGCTGAAGACTTATGCTCCATAGGGAGTTGAAAGTGTTTGCTGAAGACTTATGCTCCATAGGGAGTTGAAAGTGTTTTCTGAAGATTTATGCTCTATAGGGAGTTGAAAGTGTTTGCTGAAGACTTATGCTCCATAGGGAGTTGAACATGTTTGCTGAAGATTTATGCTCCATAGGGAGTTGAACATGTTTGCTGAAGACTTATGCTCCATAGGGAGTTGAACATGTTTGCTGAAGACTTATGCTCCATAGGGAGTTGAAAGTGTTTGCTGAAGATTTATACTCCATAGGGAGTTGAAAGTGTTTGCTGAAGATTTATGCTCCATAGGGAGTTGAAAGTGTTTGCTGAAGATTTATGCTCTATAGGGAGTTGAAAGTGTTTGCTGAAGACTTATGCTCCATAGGGAGTTGAAAGTGTTTGCTGAAGATTTATGCTCCACAGGGAGTTGAAAGTGTTTTCTAAAGACCTATGCTCCACAGTGAGTTTAATGAAAGAAAAGGGAGAAGACTAATACATGTATTAATTTTAAAAATATGCTTTCTCGGTTGTAAAAATGCTTGTTTTTGTTGCAATGAATAGTAGGAGGTGCTGTTTTCAATATTATGTTGAATTAATGTTATCAATTTCTTGCTACCACATCGTGAGAAAGATAAACATGTTGCATCTTCAGCGTATTGTATTTCTGGCAGTGCGTGACCTCCAATCGTGAGAGCATCAAATTGATCTTTCTTTTTCGCTTCGTTGACATTTCTCATTATATTTTCTGCATACGTGTTGAATAGATAAAGTGATAAGATATACCCGTGTCTAATTTCTTACCCTGTATCTAACCATTCTGATGTATCATTTTGAGGTAGCACTGCTGCTTGATTGTAGTTATCCATAATATTTTTATCATATGCATCAGGTGTGGTGAAAATAATGCAAAAAATACTAATGAAGAATGTTAAATGAGAGCTGGAGAAACCAGAAATATCATGAAAACCTTAAGAAAAAGACAATCTATATTTATTGAGTATGTGATGCGAAAATAAAGCATTTAAGAATACTATAACAACGGCCATAAATGAATGTTAAAAAAAAGGAGAGGAAAACTAAGAAACAATTTTGAACAGATTATCCAGATGGCAAAAATGAAAGATGACCGACTGAAATTATGACATGCATGAAAGGCCGAGAGGTGAGGAGAGAGATGATCCTCCAAATCCAAATGGCGCTTGATGATGACGAATGTAAAAACCCCTCGTCTATAATTATTTTCCTTACCGGATTGTGTGCTAATTATTGTTAGATCAAACAATATTTCTAAATTATAATTATAACCCAGGAAATAGAAGTTGTAATCAAGATTCGTCTGCGAAGATATTTTCTAGCGGATAAGAGTAGAGTGATAATTCACCAAACAGCTCCGATAGTTTTAAAGCCACGGTTTGGTATTTCACAAATTTAATAAATAAAAAAAAAAAAAAACAAGACCCGTTACCTTTCAAGGTAATTTAGAAATTTATGTTATTTATTGTTCTTTATAGATTCAATTCTAACCTATTGGAGTGAATCATGGACAGTGGACACATAAATGAAAAGACGATTATAGGGCATAGTGATAGGATTTATCAGAAGAATGTTCAGATGTCCCTGGACAACCAAAAAGACCAAGGAAGCCAACACAAAAAAGAAAGCTCAAAAAAAAAACAACATTAGAATGAGATAACTGACATGTTTGACGACAAAGAGTGAAAAGATACTAGATAGCTTAGTGTTATGGCATGGAAAACGGTCAACAACAGAGGCAACCCACTGAGGACAGATAATAATGAAAAGACCTTATCGCCTCAGCCAGCCCGTATAACACATGATGATGATGACTGTTTTCACTTTTAAACTATCGATGAATGCAACAAAATGCAGTGTGAATTTTTAAAAATACAAATAAAATAATACTTCTGGCTGCTTCTTTGTCGTTTCTTATTGAAACTGAATAGCGACATGGAAATGAAAGATACAAATATTGTTTTATTGTACTGCTGTGGCTTTTATAGTTCACAGCTGCTTGTTGGAATCGAAAAGTGATATTTTTAGTTCTAATCTTGAACATTTTACAGCACCTTTTAATGAACATGCCCTGAGTCTAAAGCACTCCAGTCATTCTTAAAACTGATGTTGTATGGGAGTGACTTCTAATTTATGAAAACGAGCAGAGACGTTTCTAATTGAATGATGTATATGAGTGATATTTTAGTAGAACAATGATTGCAATAACTCTGGAGGCAAAACGAGCACTATACAACACAATCCTCATCCCAACCAATGCTACCAATGCCAGACCTGGACCCTAGATGCAAGAACAATAAGATAAATAACCTCTACAGAGATGAAGTGTGTTAGACGAATGACAGGAAACAGTCTGAGAGATAAGATCAGAAATGAAGAACTGAGACAAAAAGCTAGGAATAGCCCCCGCCATAGAATATATAAGGAAACAACAGATAAAATGGTTTGGCCATGTGACAAGGCAGAAATGTCAAAACACAACACAACGAGCCTTCAACAAACGTTGTGAGAACACCAGACACAAGGGTCGACCACGAAAAAGATGGATCGATGGAATATTAGAAGCACTTGGAAACATAGCAGCAGAGGCGAACAGAGGAGCAAAAGACCGCAAATTATATCGCCCCTCGACGCTGAAAGGCAGATGAGGAAGGAAAGAATAAGATGATGAAGAGAAGAATGATTGTAACAACGGAACATGTCAACGATTGAATTACTCACATGTTCTAGTTGTGCAATAATTGCGTCATTGAGTTATTGAGTTATTTGCGGGTCATCATCATTGCACTCCGAACATGTGCATAAGTGCTCAGATCCCCTCCTCAGCAAGTCCCTCAGTGTCCAGCGACTGATGACTCCAGTTCTGTTGGTTGATAAGTCTTCTTACACGGCCAATAAGTGTCTCATTTCTGTCTGTGCCCATCTTAACTCCCATCTCTATCATCCGAAGGGTGATGTGGACTCATGGTTGTCGAAGTTCTGTGTCCTTCCCACATCTCGGAGGGCATTGATGATGTCCGCCCGATCCATTGGTTGACCGTCTTCAACATCAGCTTAGCTAGTCAACCTATCCACTCTTTCATTTTCCCGTACATGTCCTGGGACATAGACAAATGTGACCTTATGTATTTTTGACTTCTGCAATAACTCTAACCATTGCCTGCGAACAGAGCCCGCCTCCACTTTTTTTTACCAAGCTCATCGAATCACTCAGTATACAGGCGTGGGTGTAGTCTTGTGACTCTAACCAGATGAATGTCATGGTCACTACCATCACCTCCATCGTCATGCTACTCATGGTCATAACGTTTGTACCACTGTCTTCTTTGACTATTCTGCCTGCTGTAAATGCCCATGTATTCCTCTTGTGTTGTATCCGTCTATATAGATTTGTTACAATTGAAGATATTCCTTCCACTCAAGAAATTAAATGTTCAAAAGAAGCACGTTCATCTTACATTTCTAAAAATAGAAACATGAGCAAAGTAACTAAACTATAAATGACAAACAGCTGTGTCTTGTATACTATCACCAATAGGTGGCGTTTACGTGAAAAAGGTTAATAACAAGGTGCCATTTTAAATGTAATTGGCATTCACACAGAGGAGAAGAGCTTTTGGAATATCGTCCCTGTAGAGAATGACAAGAGGCCATGAACATATAAACATATAAATCAGCTCATGTGCAATGTTCACAAGTTAAATAAATCTGTCCAGCGCTGCCTACAAGTGATCATATGGAAATACATCTTCCCCGACTGTATATATATGGATCCTTACAGCGACGCTACACGATGCATAATGAAGTACTTGTTGCTACCCATCTCTATTCTTCTCGACATGTTCCGTCTTATCCAATGAATACATGCCTGTCAACTTTGTTTCTCTTATCGGTGTACTTTTCAGCGTCTCTCTATGTTTTACTTTTTTCTGTATCCTGAAGTTTCCCATACTGGAACCTGTTTGGAGATTTTCTTCTTGTCTCTTCTCAACACATGCCCGACATATGTCCATCTTCTCTTTCTATTTGTAGATGAGATAGTTGGATGCAAGGGAGCCGCGATAGCTCAGTGGTTAGTGAACTGGACTACAAAGGACAAGATGTAGGATTCGATCCCAACCGACGGCTTCCGGTTCACCTAGCCTTTAATGGATACCGGAATTTTTTCGGTATCCATTAAAGCGGCACGGGTGTAATTCCGACCACATTACCCCAAAAATCATGCGCGGAAGATCTGTAAAATGTATGGTCACTAACACCATATTCCCTATACGCCACTTGCGTGACGGGTCACTAACACCATATTCCCTATACGCCAACTGGCGTGACGGGTCACTAACACCATATTCCCTATACGCCACTTGGCGTGACGGGTCACTAATACCATATTCCCTATACGCCACTTGGCGTGACGGGTCACTAACACCATATTCCCTATACGCCACTTGGCGTGACGGGTCACTAACACCATATTCCCTATACGCCACCTGGCGTGACTGGGTACTTTACTTTTTTTTTTTAGTTGTATGCATGGTCATTTCTCTTATCTCAAAATTAGTCTTGAATTCAATCCATTGTACACAGAGTATCCTTCTTATGCATTTGTCTTCAAAAGCGTTATGTCCCCCCCTCACCACCCCAACTCTTTTGATGTTTTCCAGCTTTCATGTGTGTAGGTTAAGTGTTGATAATACATTTTTGTTGAATATTCTAAGTTTTCATTTTCTAGCTTAGTATTTTTTATTTCCATATTTTGTCCAGGTTTTTAAAATTTGTCGCTGCTTTTGCTTAATCTTCTTCTTCTGATCTATGTTTTTGTTTCTTTTACCTACTTGGGCAATATTACTACAATGATATACACGGTTATCTACTTTTTGAAACGATTGGCGAATTAGATAGATATTTCCCTCTCTGGTATATTATTATTATTATTATTGCATAAATATGATTTATTATTATTACTATTTATCTTAATATATTATTGTATATATATATATATAAAACAAATATCAGCAGGGCTGAAACTAAGAATGGCAAAATGTTACGTCTTCTCAATATTGCTGTATGGTGCAGAAACATGGACATTAGACAAGAAAACAGAACAGAAAATTGAAGCCTTTGAAATGTGGATTTATAGAAGTATAGGTAGAATTGGATGGAAACAAAAGATAACAAACGATGAAGTTTTAAAACAACTGAAAATAAAAAGAAAACTACTAAATACAATTAAGACAAGACAAATGAAATTTTTGGGCCATGTTAAAAGACACAACAGCCTACTAAAAGTAATATTGGAAGGAAAAATACAAGGTAAAAGAGGCAGAGGCAGACCAAGACTAACATGGACGTGTACCATCAAAAGATGGACGTCAATCTATGTCAGCCTGCACCATCAAAGCAAGAAACAGAGTAGAATGGCCGATCCATGGTAGCCAACCTTCGTTGCGGAGAAGGCACGCGATGATGATGATGATGATGATGATATATATATATATATATATATATATATATATCACATTTTCTTGATATCACCAGGCGGTTTCGTTAAAGTACAGCCAATGAGATTCGTGTATAATATTTGGATATCTCCAAGCTCATTTTGACGCCCACCGTGTATCAACCGCGGTTTGTGTCGGCGATATCATATATGACATATTGATCCACCCATACCCCGATCAGCGTATGTTCTTCAAGCACTTAAACTGGGCGTACATTTTCTTAAACACTTGAACAGAACAGAGATTACCTTCAAACACTCGCAGCTCAGATTATTTGGAGTGTATGTTAACGCTGTAAGTGAATATAATTGATAGAAGTTGCAACAAAAAACCGCTGGTGCTTGCGCTAATTTAATGCAATAAACATGGTGAAGTTCAGGAAGAGGCAATGATAGAGCAGAGATAACTAAACTGGCGAGGTGATTGTAGAGGTGACTTAATTGCAGAGATGACTTAATTGCAGAGGTGACTTAATTGCTGGGGTGACTTAATTGCAGAGGTGGCTTAATTGCAGAGGTCACTTAATTGCCGAGGTGAATTAATTGCAGAGGTGGCTTAATTGCAGAGGTGACTGAATTTCAGATGTGACTTAATTGCAGAGGTGGATTAATTGTAGAGGTGACTTAATTGCAGAGGTGACTTAATTGTAAAGGTGGCTTAATTGTAGAGGTGACTTAATTGCCCTGGTGACTTAATTGCAGAGGTGACTTAATTTCAGAGGTGACTTAATTGCAAAGGTGACTTGATTGCAGAGGTAACTTAATTGCAGAGGAGACTTAATTGCCGAGGTGACTTAATTGCAGAGGTGACTTAATTGCCGAGGTGACTTAATTGCAGAGGTGGCTTAATTGCAGAGGTGACTTAATTGCAGAGGTGACTTAATTGCCGAGGTGAATTAATTGCAGAGATGACTTAATTGCATAGGTGACTTAATTGCATAGGTGACTTAATTGCAGAGATGACTTAATTGCATAGGTGACTTAATTGCAGAGAGAATTGCGACATTGGTGAGTTAATTATAGATCTTAGACTATGATAGACTTATCACAATGACAGACTACATTATCGACAAAATAAGGTAAAGATATACATTAGGCAACGACAGACGTCAGGTAATTACAGAGTTAAAGTAATGTTAAAGTTAGCTAATGACAATGATAAAGTAATGAGAGATCTGAAACACTGTAGGGGCCGAAGTAGTGATAACTAAGATAGTGATACAAATTGTAACATTGGTGGGATAACTACAAAGCTAAAGTAAAGGAATAAATGAGGTAATGATATACTTGGTGTAATCACATAAATGAGGTAATGCTATACTTGGTGTAATCACATAAATGAGGTAATGCTATACTTGGTGTAATGACATAAATGGGGTAATGCTATACTTGGTGTAATGACATAAATGGGTAATGCTAAACTTGGTTTAATGACATAAATGAGGTAATGCTATACTTGGTGTAATGGCATAAATGAGGTAATGATATACTTGATGTAATGACATAAATGGGGTAATGCTAAACTTGGTGTAATCACATATCTGAGGTAATGCTATACTTGGTGTAATGGTATAAATGAGGTAATGCTATACTTGGTGTAATGGCATAAATGAGGTAATGCTATACTTGGTGTAATGGCATAAATGAGGTAATGATATACTTGGTGTAATGACATAAATGGGGTAATGATATACTTGGTGTAATCACATAAATGGGGTAATGCTATACTTGGTGTAATGACATAAATGGGGTAATGATATACTTGGTGTAATGACATAAATGGGATAATGATATACTTGGTGTAATGATATAAATAGGGTAATGATAAACTTGGTGTAATGCCATAATTGGGATAATGATATACTTGGTGTAATGACATAAATGAGGTAATGATATACTTGATGTAATGACAAACGGGGTAATGATATACTTGATGTAATGACATAAATGGGGTGATGATATACTTGGTGTAATGACATAAATGGTGTAATGATAGACCTGATGTAATGACATAATTGGGGTAATGATATACTTGGTGTAATGACATAAATGGGGTAAAGATATACTTGGTGTAATGACATAAATGAGGTAATTAAGATAACAACACAAGAAAATTAGTAATAGTAAAACAAAAATAAAATCCCACGGAGAACAGACTTCACGATCCCCATATGTCAGTAATTGAAAACTACTAAGGGCATCTTCCCGATAGCAACATATGACTGTGAATAATGGCCAATCTCGCAAATAATAACGAGAAAATATGTTCACTTAAAACAAAATGCGACAGAAACATCCATATGATATCTTGGATAATGAAAAAGAGCAATGAAGACATTAAAAGATCTCAACATTAAAAATAACTGGCTTATATATTTCTTACAGTAAATGTATAATTCTATGCCACGTTAAACGACAGACTGGAATAGAAAGAACAAGGATGTAAGTGATTGTTTTAGGAACACGAGACAGGTGCAGACCAGGAAGAAGGTGGTTTAAAGATATCAAAGAGATCTTGAACATAACAAAAGAAGAAGAGGGAGATCTGGCTAGAGATAGAGATTTTTTCAGACGGGATGTGGTAAATGCAAAGTTCTCCAAAGGGCACGCGAACTGATGGTGATGAACAACAAAGGGGAGTTGAGATCGACCACACTGAGGCTAGATAATGACATATACGAGGCAATGGTAGAGCTGAATGGTAATGAGATAACTGAGTAATGACAGATTAGATAGTTGAACAGCTAAGAAATGACAGAAATGAGGTAATTGATGAACTGGGTAATGACAGCTTAGATAGTTGAACAGCTGAGAATATGACAGAAATGAGGTAATTGATGAACTGGGTAATGACAGCTTAGATAGTTGAACAGCTAAGAAATGACAGAAATGAGGTAATTGATGAACTGGGTAATGACAGCTTAGATAGTTGAACAGCTAAGAAATGACAGAAATGAGGTAATTGATGAACTGGGTAATGACAGCTTAGATAGATGAACAGCTGAGAATATGACAGAAATGAGGTAATTGATGAACTGGGTAACGACAGCTTAGATAGTCGAACAGCTGAGAATATGACAGAAATGAGGTAATTGATGAACTGGGTAACGACAGCTTAGATAGTCGAACAGCTGAGAATATGACAGAAATGAGGTAATTGATGAACTGGGTAATGACAGCTTAGATAGTTGAACAGCTAAGAAATGACAGAAATGAGGTAATTGATGAACTGGGTAATGACAGCTTAGATAGTTGAACAGCTAAGAAATGACAGAAATGAGGTAATTGATGAACTGGGTAATGACAGCTTAGATAGTTGAACAGCTAAGAAATGACAGAAATGAGGTAATTGATGAACTGGGTAATGACAGCTTAGATAGATGAACAGCTGAGAATATGACAGAAATGAGGTAATTGATGAACTGGGTAACGACAGCTTAGATAGTCGAACAGCTGAGAATATGACAGAAATGAGGTAATTGATGAACTGGGTAACGACAGCTTAGATAGTCGAACAGCTGAGAATATGACAGAAATGAGGTAATTGATGAACTGGGTAATGACAGCTTAGATAGTTGCACAGCTGAGGGCATGACAAACTGGAGTAATTAAGAGACAGGGTCATGACAGTTTCCCCCGAAAGGTCATCAATTCGAACAAACAAACATAACAAAATTACGAATCTTTTAAAATCAGAGAAAATAGGAGAAACGTAAAAAGAAATAATATAACGCTATCTTAAAAGTGTATAATGAGCCGTGATGGCTCAGTAGTTAGTGAACTTGACTATTAAGGAAAAGGGTTCGATCCTGACCGTCTGCTTCATGGTTCGTCCAATTTTAAATTGGTGCTGAATTTTTTTTTTTTTTCTGGGAAAGAAAAGCAAAAAAGGGGGGTGATACTAACCACATTACCGAGATTGTTGTAGAAATGAGGGAATGACTTGAATGAGGTAATTCAAGAACTGGGTAATGACAGCTTAGAAAAGGAGATCAAAAAAAGAAGAAATGAGAAGGTCATAATCACTTGTTATAGAAAAAAAAATAAGAAGGAAACAGTTGGAGTACACTGTGACAGCTGGCAAAACATGAGAGAAGAAGATACAGCTGGAAGTCGCCAAAACTTGAGGGAAGAAGAAACAGCGGGAAAACATGAGAGAAGAAGATGCAGAGAGAAGGTGGGAAAACAGGTGAGAAGAAGAAACAGAGGAAAGGCGGGAAAACATGAGAGAAGATGAAACAGAGAGAAGGTGGGAAAACATGAGAGAAGAAGAAACAGAGAGAAGACGGGAAAACATGAGAGAAGAAGAAACAGAGAGAAGGCGGGAAAACATGAGAGAAGAAGAAACAGAGGGAAGGCGGAAAAACATGAGAGAAGATGAAACAGAGAGAAGGTGGGAAAACATGAGAGAAGAAGATACAGCTGGAAGTCGCCAAAACTTGAGGGAAGAAGAAACAGCGGGAAAACATGAGAGAAGAAGATACAGCTGGAAGTCTGTCCGGTTAGCGACCATTTTTGACTTTCTATTTTTTTACTGTTAAATGCGAAGCGGTCTTTAACATGCGCGAGTGCACACGGGACCTCTTGTTTTTCGACGTTATCTGAGAGGACTAGACATAAGATCTCACAACCTAGAGAGGGCTAGACATCAGATCTCACAACCTAGAGAGGGCTAGACATCAGATCTCACAACCTAGAGAGGGCTAGACATCGGATCTCACAACCTAGAGAGGGCTAGACATCAGATCTCACAACCTAGAGAGGGCTAGACATCGGATCTCACTAGCCAGAGAGGGCTAGACATCAGATCTCATTACCCAGAGAGGGCTAGATATCAGATCTCACTACTTAGAGAAGGCTAGACATCAGATCTCACTACCCAGAGAGGGCTAGACATCAGATCTCACTATCCAGAGAGGGCTAGATATCAGATCTCACTACCCAGAGAGGGCTAGATATCAGATCTCACCACCTAGAGAGGGCTAGACATCGGATCTCACTACCCAGAGAGGGCTAGATATCAGATCTCACTACCCAGAGAGGGCTAGACATCAGATCTCACTAGCCAGAGAGGGCTAGATATCAGATCTCACCACCTAGAGAGGTCTAGACATCAGATCTCACTACCCAGAGAGGGCTAGATATCAGATCTCACCACCTAGAGAGGGCTAGACATCGGATCTCACCACCTAGAGAGGGCTAGACATCGGATCTCACTACCTAGAGAAGGCTAGACATCGGATCTCTCTACCTAGAGAGGGCTAGACATCGGATCTCTCTACCTAGAGAGGGCTAGACATATGATCTCACCACCTAGAGAGGGCTAGACATAGGATCTCACCACCTAGAGAGGTCTAGACATCGGATCTCTCTACCTAGAGAGGGCTAGACATAGGATCTCACTACCTAGAGAGGGCTAGACATCGTATCTCTCTACCCAGAGAGGGCTAGACATCAGATCTCACTACCCAGAGAGGGCTAGACATCGAATCTCACCACATTGTGAGGACAAGACATCGAATCTCTCTACCTAGAGAGGGCTAGACATCGAATCTCTCTACCCAGAGAGGGCTAGACATCGAATCTCTCTACCCAGAGAGGGATAGACATTGAATAGGTCTACCAAGAGAGGGCTAGACATCGATCTCTCTACCCAGAGAGGGCTAGACATCGAATCTCTCTACCCAGAGAGGGATAGACATTGAATATGTCTACCAAGAGAGGGCTAGACATCGAATCTCTCTACCCAGAGAGGGCTAGACATCGAATCTCTCTACCCAGAGAGGAATAGACATTGAATATGTCTAGCAAGAGAGGGCTAGACATCGAATCCCTCTACCCAGAGAGGGCTAGACATAGAATCTCTCTACCCAGAGAGGGATAGACATTGAATATGTCTGCCAAGAGAGGGCTGGACATCGATCTCTCTACCTAGAGAAGGCTAGATTGAATCTCTCTACCTAGAGAGGGCTAGACATCGAATCTCTCTACCCAGAGAGGGCTAGACATCGAATCTCTATACCCAGAGAGGGCTAGACATCGAATCTCTCTACCCAGAGAGGGATAGACATAGAATCTCTCTACCCAGAGAGGGATAGACATAGAATCTCTCTACCCAGAGAGGGATAGACATAGAATCTCTCTACCCAGAGAGGGATAGACATAGAATCTCTCTACCCAGAGAGGGCTAGACATCGAATCTCTCTACCTAGAGAGGGCTAGACATCGAATCTCTCTACCTGGAGAGGGCTAGACATCGAATCTCTCTACCTAGAGACCGGAGGAGTGTAAAAGAAGAAAGAAACTACTGATGAGAAATTCGCTCTACCCCTGGCGGGATTCGAACGCCAGGCCTTCCTGCACTGAGTCCGACGTCCTACCTCGAGACCACACAAATCCCCCGAACGTGATCAATGACATTGTGAATACTGAACAACTTGAGGACAGCGCAACAACTTGAGGACAGCGCAACAACTTGAGGACAGCGCAACAACTTGAGGACAGCGCAACAACATGACAGCGCAACAACTAGAGGACAGCGCAACAAGTTAGAACAGTGGGTACAGATCCCAGTCAGGGTTAAACAAATAAAAAAAGCGCGCATTTAAGCGTTTTTATATTTTTTAATGCACGGACTAACGTAAACACTCTGAACAGAACATCTCCCGGCGATTGCAGTGGGCATGCGACTTTGATTCTCCTATTTCAAAAACTCCTGGGCAATTCAGAAGCGAGAAACAGCCATTACGGTAGTTTCTTCTCCCCAACTTAATACAAATTATAAGAGACCTTTAGAGACTATAGGCCACAGAGCGTTGTGTTGTCTTCCCAGAGTGCAATAATATCGGTTCTAATCACATAAAACATGTTGTGAAATAATAGTCGCAGTACATAGATTGTTCCTATTGCTGCGAGTCTTTAATGCTCATTTGAGTCCGACAAAACTTGTTATCTAAATATCACGTACAATCTGCATCAACATTATCCAGTTACAAGTTTGGCCGAGATAGGATTAACAATACAAATTAAAGGCAAATAAAGCCGTTGAATTGTTTTTAGTTTTTCTGTTTTGCGTTTTTCCCCCACAGTTAAGCTTTGGCAATACTATTCTTTTCTTCAACTACTTGTTTTCTTCTTATTCTTTTTTCTTCTTATGCTTTTTTCTTCTTATGCTTTTTTCTTCTTATTCTCTTTTCTTCTTAATTTTCTGTTTATTCATCTTCAACTTCATCTACTATCACTACATCTTCTTTTACTTCTTCTTCTTCAATTTCTCCTTCTGTTACAACTTCTTTTTCAGCGTTCACCCGTCAAGGGGGTGTGGTTCGACTACAGCAAGTCGTGGTATCTACCACTCATCCCGGAACATCCGTTTTCGGCTTAACAAGATTTTAAAAGCTTTATTTCTTTCTTTCTTTCCTTTTTTCCTTTTTTTTCTTTCTTTCTTTGCTTACGTTCGCCCGATGACTAAAGTACAACACCTCTTCGTCATCTGCACTTAAAAGGACGTTCAGTGGGCGTGTCAGCATTGTGTTTTAGTTTGCAGTATAACTGTGATAGTTGCGCCTTTCGGCCCAACACATCCGACTTCAGCACGTTTATTTCTTTCTTGCTTTCTTTCCCTGACCCAGTAGACCAACAGATAGCGTTGGCACGCCTGCAGCACGCATAGAAACCTGGGAAACAGTCCAACAAAATGGTGGTTCCCTTACAACAATGCACTAAGCAACAGCAGTGACGCGTTGTGTGATTTCCGTTTAGCAAAGGCGTTTGAGACCTGTAGAGCTTCGTTATCGGTTGAGAATGCTGTGACAGGCGAGCGAGTCTTACGCAAGTCTATGAATGGACTAAGAAGTTCAAGAAAGGTGTCAATAAGGGCCAGGACTCGCCTGAACCAGGGTGGCGGTGCAATCACTGAAGATAACACCGCAGCTATGGTGAATGTGATATGCGAAAACTTGCGCGCCACAGTCAAGGAAATTGCATTACTATTGGATATTAGTGTTGGATCATCCACATTATATCATTCATGACGACCTAAAATCTCAAAAAAAGTGTGCAAGATGGATACCCAAACTATCTATCTATCTACTGTCCTTTCGAGCTGAAGACGGCACATTGGTCAGAACCACAATCTCAAAAACAGAACCTTGCGTGCCAAAATGGCACATATTGCAGAGATCACTGCTTCTAAAATCTATGGCTCTGACTCCATAACAATACTTTTTACAACGACAGCTTGTCAAGCCATCGATCAACCTCCTCAAGACATAAGGCGAAACCGCACAGAAAGTGAACACAACCATCTGTTCTTCGTCATACGATATCATCATTCATTGTTAAGCAATCTAAATATCGAAACAGGATCACAACGGATGAAACGCACAGCTCGCAGTGTGCACTGAGCACTTAACTCAGTAGCTCCGGCAGCAAGCCGGGATACGAAGAAACTTCAACAAGGAATTTTTTTCTTCAGACACAGACTTTAACGGTTCCCGTCGCCTATCCGCCACATTGACCGGAAGTTCACGTTCTCCTGAAAATATTGATCGTCATAATTTTTTTAATGTATAGCGCTTGATGATATCAGGACATCGTTTTTGTATCCTAATCCGAACATATAAAATCCAGAGTAAGACACAAATAGTTTAACCAAACTACAGACTTATCACGATTGCTTGCTACCAACCGTCTGTCACGACGCGAAAGGTCATATTATTATGCAAACAAACAAAATAGTTTTTTTTTTTTTATTGAGCACACCTTGTATATAGAGGAGAGTGCATATAGCTCGTCACACACAAACACACACACCCACTTCACGCATACACACACACACACAAATACATTGAGTAACAACATCAGGTGGGTGGTGCGGGTGGCCTCGACAACATTATTAAATGTTAGTAACTGAGGTTCCCAGAAGTATGTAGGTTATATGTATGTATCTCCCACGACACCCGAAATTGTGTACGGAGAATCGAATAAGATCAAGAAGAAAAATTAGACCCTTTCATTATGGGATTCAAGTAAAAAAAAAAAAGGGAATGAAGAACGCAGATTTGGGATACAGGTAATGTGGCAATACCTACAGGACACGGAGCGAAATGTCAGCACGTTAATGCCCTGGCAGTTGATCTTCCCGTCTCAGGTCGTGCGATCTGTCTGCTGGCAAACAATCTCTTGAAATAATAAACGTGGTTTACCTGCTACAGTTTTGGCATATGGGAGGTTGGGGTAGGTGTTTTGTTGAGGGGGACATGGCGCTGAGGGTACGAATGGAAACTAACGTTGTTGTGGTTAATTGTAGGAATTAAAAAGAAGAGGAAAATATCGGGTTTACTGGGATCGGTTTAAATGGGGTCGGAGAAACAGAGGGAGAGCATATGAAGATACATGTAGAGAAAGATAAATATAGATAAACATACATGTAGAGAAAGATAAATATAGAGAAAGATACCTGTAACGAAAGTTAAATACACAGAAAAAAATACATGAAAAAAGATGAATGTAGAGAAAAATACATGTAGGGAAAGATAAATGTAGAGAATGATTCATGCAGAGAAAGATAAGTGGAGAGAAATATACATGTAAAGAAAGATAAATATAGTGAAAGATAAATAACGAGAAAGATACATGTAGATAAAGATAACTGTAAAAAATTATACATGCGGGAAAATATAAAAATAGAGAAAGATAAATGTATAAAGGTTTAATGTAGAGAAAGATAAATATAGAGAAAGATAAATGTATATAAGTTTAATGTAGAGAAAGATAAATGTGGAGAAAGATAAATGTAGAGAAAGATAAATGTGGAGAAAGAAAATGTAGAGAAAGATAAATATAGAGAAAGATACCTGTAACGAAAGTTAAATACAAAGAAAAAAATACATGAAAAAAAGGTGAATGTAGAGAAAAATACATGTAGGGAAAGATAAATGTAGAGAAAGATACATGTAGGGAAAGATAAATGTAGAGAATGGTTCATGCAGAGAAAGATAAGTGTAGAGAAATATACATGTAGAGAAAGATAAATATAGTGAAATATACATGTAGGGAAAGGTAAATGTAGAGAAAGATACATGTAGGGAAAGGTAAATGTAGAGAAAGATACATGTAGGGAAAGGTAAATGTAGAGAAAGATACATGTAAGGAAATGTAAACGTGCCAAACGATACATGTAAGGAAAGATAAATAACGAGAAAGATACATGTAGATAAAGATAACTGTAAAAAATGATACATGCAGGAAAATGTAAAAATAGAGAAAGATAAATGTATAAAGGTTTAATGTAGAGAAAGATAAATATAGAGAAAGATAAATGTATATAAGTTTAATGTAGAGAAAGATAAATGTGGAGAAAGATAAATGTATATAAGTTTAATGTAGAGAAAGATAAATGTGGAGAAAGATAAATGTATATAAGTTTAATGTAGAGAAAGATAAATGTGGAGAAAGATAAATGTAGAGAAAGATAAATATATATAAGTTTAATGTAGAGAAAGATACATGTGGTGAAAGATAAATTTAGAGAAAGATAAATGTAGAGAAAGATAAATGTATATAAGTTTAATGTAGAGAAAGATAAATGTGGAGAAAGATAAATGTAGAGAAAGATAAATGTAGAGAAAAATAAATGCATATAAGTTTAATGTAGAGAAAGAAAAATGTGGAGAAAGATAAATGTAGAGAAAGATAAATGTATATAAGTTTAATGTAGAGAAAGATAATTGTAGAGATAGATAAATGTAGACAAAGATAAATGTAGAAAAAAATAAATGTAGAGAAAAATAAATGTGGAGAAAGATAAATGTAGAGAAATGCTTTTAATGTTATTTATATAGAATTGACCAACCCCTTCTTTGTTGGTCCATTTGCATTTTGTCTTTCACTCACTTCAAATTGCTTCATTTCTCTTCCTTTCTCTATTTTTCTCACTTTTTCTTCTCCTTCTCTCTCCTCCCTCCCGTGTTCGAATCTATCATTCTTTCTCTCACTCGATAGATCCATCTCAATTTCTCTTTCTCTCCTTTCTGTTGTTCTGTACATTCTCCTTTCCCATCCAAGTTTTTCACTCTGACATTTATTCTTTCTTTCTTCTTCTATCTCTGTCTCTCTCATTGTTTGTTTTCTCTTTCTGTTCCATTCTATCACTCTGTACTTTCTGATTTCCTATAGTTGTATAACTGTCATATATTTCTATTATTCGCTTGTTATATATCTATTTATAGCTTCTA
The DNA here is from genome assembly GCA_032433765.1 of Megaustenia siamemsis. NCBI lineage: Eukaryota > Metazoa > Mollusca > Gastropoda > Stylommatophora > Ariophantidae > Megaustenia > Megaustenia siamemsis. The sequence goes on from JAVIAB010000091.1 coordinate 30,526,055, forward strand.
TTTGCAGACGATCAGACACTAATACATAGAAAAATAGAAGACCTATAAGAACACTTAAATTGACTCAACAGCACAGGCAATATAATATGAACATCAACATCAACATCAACAAAACAGAAGTTATGAATATAGCAAAAGAGAAACAGAACATCAACAAGACTATAGACGGCAGACAACTAAAACAAGTAGAGGAATTTAAATACCTAGGAAGTCTAATGACAAACGATAATTCTCAAACAGCAGAAATAGACTCAAGATGCAACAAAGCTTGTCAAATCATTGGACAGCTATCACCACTATTGTCCAAAAAGGAAATAACTTTAGAGGCAAAACTGGAACTCTACAATACAAGCTTCATCCCAACGCTGTCCTACCAAAGCCATTTCTGTACCTAGATGCAAGAACAATAAGCAAAATAACCTATGCTGAGATGAAATGTGTTAGACGAATGACAGGAAACAGCCTGAGAGATAAGATCAGAAATGAAGAACTGAGAAAAAAGCTAGGAATAATTCCCGCCATATAATATATAAAGAAACAACAGATAAAATGGTTTGGCCACGTGACAAGGCAGAAAGATCAAAACACAACAAAACGAGCCTTCAATAAACATTACGAGAACACCAGACCAAAGGGCAGTCCAACAAAAAAATTAATTGACGGAATATTAGAAACACTAGGAAACATAACAGCAGGGGCGAACAGAAGAGAAAAAGACCGCAAATTATATCTTCCTTAGACGCTGAAAGGCAAATGAGCTAGGAAAGAAGAAAAACAAGAGAAAGATATATATAATATATACATACTGGTTACATGCTTAAAAAAATGTTCAGCTTATTTCTGCATTATCGTTTTTTTTTTCATCCAATTATATTATCCTTAATATTTATTATATGTTTAAGTCAACATTTATTCTCTTCTGTCACAAGTTTACACAGCACTAGTCTGTCTCTATTTCTGCTCAGTCCACCTCTCTCTCCTGTCGTCCATTCATCGATCCATCTATTCAACAATCTATCCACTCTTTGTTCGTTCATCTATCAACATATATATTTATTCACCTACTTATATACCACATTCATCCTTCCGTCCCACCGTCCACCATTTCGTCCATCCATCCATAAATCCACCAACCCACCTAGATACCTACACACCCATCCATGCATCCATCCATCCATGTATCCATCCCTCCATGCATCCATTCATTCATCCATCCATCCGTCCATCAGTCTGTCTGTCTATCGGTCTGTCTGCATGTCTGACTGTCTATCTATCTATCTATCTATCTATCTATCTATCTATCTATCTATCTATCTATCTATCTATCTATCTATCTATCTATCTATCTATCTATCTATCTATCTATCTATCTATCTATCTATCTATCTATCTATCTATCTATCTATCTATCTATCTATCTATCTATCTATCTATCTATCTATCTATCTATCTATCTATCTATCTATCTATCTATCTATCTATCTATCTATCTATCTATCTATCTATCTATCTATCTATCGACCAGTCAGTCTGTCAGTCTGCCTGTCCGTCTGTCTATCAGGCTCTGTCAGTCTGCCTGTCTGTCTATCTATCGGTCTGTCTGTCAGTCTGCCAGCCTGTCGACCTATCTGTCTATCTATCTGTCTACCTGCCTGCTTACCTACAATTCGGCATTCATATCCGTCTGTGTATCTATCTAGCCTACTCTGTCTTGTAATATTCACTAGTTCATGTTTTTAAATGCCTCCCCTTACCTCCATTCGTTAACCTCAAATGCGTATTGCTGACAGGCCTGTTTTATGCTAAAACTAGTTAACTATTTCTTTATGTAACTCTCAATTATATTAAACCAAATAACCCTTTCATATGTTCTATTAAACTACCGGTACACTTTTTATTTTAAGTTAAAAATGGAGTTTTACGGTTCCACTTCAAACCAATATTTCTTTATGGTTGCGAATCATGAACAGTAAACAAGGAGATACACCAGCGGATATATTCAATTGTGATGTTGTTTTTAGAAGGATGATCGTGAACAG
>JAVIAB010000091.1:30533093-30585593 GCA_032433765.1 Megaustenia siamemsis
TTCCTAAAAATAAATAAACAGGAAAATACTCGTATTTCTAAAATGAGAAAAGTCTTACATTAAGTTTTACATGCTTCTTTTTCTACTTATTTCCTTCCTCATTTGCCTTTCAGGGTCGAGGGGAGATATAATTTGCGGTGTTTTGCTCTTCTGTTCGCCTTTGTTGCTGTTATATTTCCTAGTCTTTCTACTATTCAGTCAAACCATCTTTTTTCGTGGTCAGCCCTTGGGTCTGGTGTTCTAGCCAAGTTCTGTTGAAGGCTCGTTGTGTTGTATTTTGAACATTTTGCATTGTCACGTGGTCAAATAATTTTATCTGTTGTTTCTTTATACATTCTATGACGGGAATTATTCTTAGCTTTTTCCACTTCTACATTTCTGATCTTATCTCTCAGACTTTTTCCTGTCTGTCGTCTAACACATTTCATGTCAGTAGAGGTTTTTTTTTTCTTATTGTTCCTGCATCTAGCGTCCAGGACTGGTATTGACAGCACAACGTTGGGATAACGACTGTACTGTAGAGTGCCTGTTTTGCCTCTAGAGTTATTTCCTTATTGGACAATCGTTGTGATAGCTGTTGAATGATTTGACAAGCTTTGTTGCAGCTTGAGTTTTTTTCTGTTAGTCTTACATTAAGATATTATTAAACAATAACATCTTCCCTGCATTCAATAAGGCAACGACACTGCACGAGCACGCTAACGTTAGTCATCCATTAAAAAAAAGTAAAGTGTCCCGTCCCGCCAAGTGGCGTATAGGGCATATGGTGTTAGTGACCATAAATTTTACAGACCTTCAGCACATGATTTTTTGGGCAATGTGGTCGGTATTACGCCTGTGTCGCTTTACTTTCCCAGAAAAAATATCCGGTACTCATTAAAGGCTGGGTGAACCGGAAGCCGTCGGGTGGAATCGAACCCTACCTCTTGTCCTTTGTAGTCCAGTTCACTAACCACTGAGCTATCGCGGCACCCATATTCAGTCATCCATACTGGTAATTAAATGATCGACATCACGATCTTTCCTTGGCCACTAGTTCTCCCCCTCCAAACCATCTCCGTTCTGAGGAACTCAAGGTTATTGGTACCGTCTCCTGATCCTCCGATGTCCACAATCGATTCGCATTGGAGAACCGACTCATAGCAAGTTTCAGCACTTTCCATCCAAGATGGTTGAATTGTTCTCACTCTTTCCTATAATCACTGACCTCCTCTTTCTTACTTTCAGTCTTTGGGATATCACAATTACATTCATTGTCTCTTCTATTCTCACCCCTAGCTACCTCTTTATTTATCCGACCCCTATGGGACCTCTTCTTTTATCCATCTTTAGGAGATCTTACCCGTCTATAGCAATTTTTTCCTATTTGGCTCTTTGTGGCCTACTGTCTCATCGATCCATCCACGTGACCACTTGGCACTTTTACCTTGCCCACTTATTTTTATTTTACCACCTTGTCCTGACTCTCATTTCTGTTTATTCGGACCGCTACTTTTCATCGACCATCACCATGTTTTGACAGAGACTAAAAGTATTACTTGTTATCACGCGTTCGTTTTTCAATGTCTTGTATCTGACTTGTATATTTTTTTTTGGCCGTCTTGTATCTGACTTGTATATTTTTTTTTGGGCCGTCTTGTATCTGACTTGTATATTTTTTTTGGGCCGTCTTGTATCTGACTTGTATATTTTTTTTGGCCGTCTTGTATCTGACTTGTATATTTTTTTGGGCCGTCTTGTATCTGACTTGTATATTTTTTTTTGGCCGAAACTTAACAGTTTGTCCTGTTATTCTATAGGTTTAGTTGCTTGATTGTATTGTATGTTCATTTTTCATGATGACATTTATAATGACTGTGAACATATTTCTGTGCTGCTTCCATCCTTAGATTAAAATAAAAAAAGCGAACATCTATAAACCGATTTACGAGTTTTGTTTTGTCTTCTACGCTTGGCAGTGCCAACTGGCGGCATGTGTTTGGCTTTATTATTCGCTCCCCACACGAATTTTTCTGAAATAACGAACCATCCCGAGACAGGATAATAACATGAGTTACGGGTCACAATGTGTGCCAGGTTGATGTGTGAGTTCAATCACCAGTGAGAGTGGGTGCAAAATGGAAGTCAGGAAAGTCACCTTAATCCTCACGTGACATGGTCTCGCCATAATACGGAAGTAAATAGTCAAACTAGCTGTAAATGTGTACTGGCGCTGTCGATCAGAAAAAGCGTGAGACGGAAATAATACAGGAAAGTAATAATACAAATAAAATGTTTCTCAATCACAATATGGGGGAACAGAAGCGCCTGCGACATGCGGTCGCAGTAACAGCGTCGGCGCACCATCAGCTGACCAAGACCTAGCAGTTCTACCTCCTCGTGGTCTCTCCCCTGGTAGCAGTCTGCGCCAAACCAGACTGGCTAACAGAAGCTAGGATCGCCGTGTTCCCTGTAGTGGTGTCTGTTACTGATATAGAGGACCCAGTATTACAGTTTTTATTATCTTTTACTCTAAAAGACTGCCCACTAGAATCAGTACAGAAATTTACATATCTTGGATTCACAGTTACGCAAACCATCTCTCTTGATGAAGAAATAAACTGTCGAATTGGTAAGGCAGCTACGACCTTCGGCAAACTCACAAAAAGGGCATGGAACAACACGAAACTAACTCAAAAGACTAAACTCTTAATATATCAAACTTGTGTGCTTAGCACACTACTATATGGATCCGAAACCTGGACAACATACTCAAACCAGGAAAAAAGACTAAATGTCTTCCACATGCGATGTCTCCGCAAAATAATGCACATCAAATGGCAGGACAAAATAACCAACTTAACTGTCCTGCAACGTGCTAAGACCCCAACAATCATGTCGGTGCTCAGAAGTCGAAGGCTAAGATGGCTGGGGCATGTCCAACGGATGGAAGAAAAACGCATTCCTAGGCAAATACTATATGGCGAGCTAAAACACGGAAAACGACAAATCGGCAGACCTAAACTACGATATAGAGATATCTGCAAATCATCTCTGAAAGACTTCTCCATCTGTGAAAACGACTGGCAACATCTGGCAAGTGATCGCACATCATGGAGAGCACGTATAAGGAACGGTATAACAACATTTGAGACTGTTCTAAGACAGGACTTAGAAGAGAAGAGACTCATGAAAAAGGATGGTAAACCCTGTGGACCAGCGAGCCTGACCTGTTCATTATGTGACCGCGTGTGTTTGTCAAACATTGATAGAATTAGCCACGAGAGAAGCTGTTCGGCAAAAACAATACCTCAAAAAAATACGCAATAGCCTCCACTAGACCGTCTGACAAGACGAAAAGGGCCATATATATATTACAGTACCTCTGGGCTGGACTAGTAGTTTCCCACCATAGCCTGGGATAGACGAACTCCAACCTCTCCAGTAAGAGCCGGGAATGTCAAGAAAGCCATTACGACCCGCCACATCTTATGAGTCAAAGGGCAACCTGCCCGCATCAACTCGTGGCAATCTGTCAATAACAACAACTCAATCACAATATAGAATAGAATACATCATCATGAGATGAACATATGAACATCACCAAGAACCGTGTCTGCTGTTGCAGGCGATCATTTTCCTGCATAACTCTCCAGTTCTTTATCAGTTCTAGAGTTTACAAAAATAGAGATCTTTCTAGTATTTTCCCATTATCGAGGTCTGCCAATGGGACTTACAGGACTGGAGAATAAAGGTCGCGAGTTCAGTGCAGTCGCTGCGAGGCATATTCGGGTCTGAGTATTTATCCCACCGCTCCCCCCCCCCCCACCCCTTCCCGCCCCAATAGTAAAAAATCTGACCATTTTGTTCCAGTGTTGAATCCCTATTACACCATTCTCTGTAGGTGTATCTGGTATAATTTCTTTTCTGCAGCCTTCTATTTCTTGTACCCTCACCTTTTCCATCTGTCACAACTTCCAGCTGCTTCTATCTCATTACATGGCCAGGTGATGACTGTATTCTGGCAATGTGGCAATACGTTTTTTCCCGTTTGTCTTATTTCTGAACGACCTTGCTCAATCAATCAATCGAAGCCCATTAGATCCTAATTGGAAGGAGCATAAGTCACAGACGGGAGCCGCGATAGCTCAGTGGTTAGTGAACTGGACTACCACGGACAAGGGGTAGGGTTCGATCCCAACCGACGGCTTCCGGGTTCACCCAGCCTTAAATGGGTACCGGATTTTTTTTCTGGAAAGTAAATCAGCACGGGCGTAATACTGACCACATTACCCAAAAAATCATGTGCTGAAGGTCTGTAAAATATAGGGTCACTAACACCATATTTCCCTATACGCCACTTGGCGTGACGGGGGTACTTTACTTTTACTATAAGTCACAGACAGTCTATCTATCCATCTCTATTCTTGGACATTTTCTCTACTTCTCTCCAGTTTAGGTCAATGTTTAAGAAGCTAACGACTTTGTTATCTTACATTTAACAAAAGTTATTTTCTTTATTTTCTTCCATGAAACCACTTTTCTCTGACCCCCAACGATTTTCCAGCATGTTGTCCTGTTGTCCATAATTCACATCTATATGTCAAGACAACCCCTACATAACATTGGGAGATTCCTTTTCTTACTTCAATTGACAAAGACAAGTTGTGCAATTTTTTTTTTTTTATTCATGAGAAAGCCGCCTTTACCAGATCTATTCATCTAACCTTTGTTGTCCATCTGCTAGCCGAAGTTAACATCGTCCCCACTGTCAAGTGTCTGTTTTAATAACCCGTTGATTTGATTGAGCACTTAGAAGAAGTGAAGTAGCTCAGTGGTTAGTGAACTGGACTACAAAAGACAATTGGTAGGGTTCAGTCCCAAACGACGGCTTCCGGGTTCACCCAGCCTTAAATGAGTACTGGATTTTTTTCTGGGAAAGTAAAGCAGCACGGGCGTAATACCGACCACATTACCCCAAAAATCATGTGCCGATGGTCTGTAAAATTTATGGTCACTAACACCATATTCCACATACGCCACTTGGCGTGACGGGGCTCTTTACATTTTCACTACTTAGAAGAAGTGTTTCTTTTTTTGTTGCATCACAACGCATTGCATTGAGGAGTCTTTTTCCTGCTGAGGTTAAGGCATTTATTCTAAACTTCCATCACTATAATGTCAATTATTTTCTGTAATCAGTCTCACGCCGGACTTTAAGATTGCGTCATCAGTCTATCTCAAGATTCTTATATTATAACCACCCACTGTTATTCCGGGTATGATTTTATGAATCTTTGTAAAATCTCACCACAAAAATTAGATAGATCTGGTGATAGTTCCTAACCTTGGCTAAGGCCTACTTTTATCTGCTGAAACGTTTTCATTTGAGTTTTATTCATGGCTGTTTTTTTCTGCTATGTGATCAAGCCAATCTTCGAGTTCTTTGTTGACCATTTTAACCATGTTTCTTTTGGTCTTTCTCTGCTTCGTTTACCCATTCAATGAGCAGCTTTCTGGTTCTTCTGTCATCTTACATTCAGTGAGCAGCTTTCTGGTTCTTCTGTCATCTTACATTCAGTGAGCAGCTTTCTGGTTCTTCTGTCATCTTACATTCAGTGAACAGCTTTCTGGTTCTTCTGTCATCTTACATTCAGTGAACAGCTTTCTGGTTCTTCTGCCATCTTACATTCAGTGAACAGCTTTCTGGTTCTTCTGCAGTTGACAGGGTGATAAGCCACCAGACAAGCGTGTTAACTAACTCAGTTAGGTCACTATACCTGTTTCCTCAACTCTCGCTCTATCTCCTCATTCGCTGTTCTCATTGACCAATCAATGAACCCCCTTCCTGCATCGTTTATGGGGGATACGCCACTGACAAGGTCTCTCCATTCACATTATTCCTGGCCTATTGCTCTAGTTTCCTCTAGCCAGTGTCTATGTTCTTGGCCGTCTCTGTTTCCTCTGTCTCTGTGGGTTTCATTACAAAGCCTGTCTTTTTATGTTGGCATCAGGTTTTCCTAGTTTGAGTCCAATCCAATTCCATTTTCTATTCATAATTTTTTGCTTGACTGACTCATGTTATTTTGACTCATGTTGTGTTGACTCATGTTGTGTTGACTCATGTTGTGTTGACTCATGTTATGTTGACTCATGTTATGTTGACTGATGTTATTGTTGACTCATGTTGTATTGACTCATATTGTGTTGACTCATGTTATGTTGACTCATGTTATGTTGACTCATGTTGTGTTGACTCATGTTATGTTGACCCATGTTGTATTGACTCATGTTATGTTGACTCATGTTGTGTTGACTCATGTTATGTTGACTCATGTTGTGTTGACTCATGTTGTGTTGACTCATGTTGTGTTGACTCGTGTTATGTTGACCCATGTTATGTTGACTCATGTTATGTTGACTCATGTTGTGTTGACTCATGTTATGTTGACTCATGTTGTGTTGACTCATGTTATGTTGACCCATGTTGTGTTGACTCATGTTATGTTGACTCATGTTATGTTGACTCATGTTATGTTGACTCATGTTATGTTGACTCATGTTATGTTGACTCATGTTATGTTAACTCATGTTATGTTGACTCATGTTATGTTGACTCGTGTTATGTTGACCCATGTTATGTTGACTCATGTTGTGTTCTTTCTCAGATTTCTTTATGTTAAGCTTGACCTACCATCTGCAGTTCAAAATGATTCTCAAGTCGGTTGTTTAAATTATCAATCATGACACTAGATCCATCTTCTGCCCTATATGCTGTCGCTTTCAAACGGCAAAAAGTGTACCTCAGGTCAACAGCGGCTTCCATGAATGACATGAACAGATCTGGCTCGATTAACCCAAGACTGTATCAAATATGAGCAGAATTATGAATACGTTGCAAGAGGGGTTAACTATTTGGATGATGACGATGAATATAACCTGTGTTGTTTAACTCTAGAGAAACCACCATGAAGAGTTAAATATTTGGATGATGACGATGAATATAACCTGTGTGGTTTAACTCTAGAGAAACAACCATGAAGAGTTAAATATTTGGATGATGACGATGAATATAACCTGTGTGGTTTAACTCTAGAGAAACAACCATGAAGAGTTAAATATTTCGATGATGACGATGAATATAACCTGTGTAGTTTAACTCTAGAGAAACCACCATGAAGAGTTAAATATTTGGATGATGACGATGAATATAACCTGTGTGGTTTAACTATAGAGAAACCACCATGAAGAGTTAAATATTTGGATGATGACGATGAATATAACCTGTGTGGTTTAACTCTAGAGAAACCACCATGACGAGTTAAATATTTGGATGATGATGATGAATATAACCTGTGTGGTTTAACTCTAGAGAAACCACCATGAAGAGTTAAATATTTGGATGATGATGATGAATATAACCTGTGTGGTTTAACTCTAGAGAAACCACCATGAAGAGTTAAATATTTGGATGATGACGATGAATATAACCTGTGTGGTTTAACTCTAGAGAAACCACCATGAAGAGTTAAATATTTGGATGATGATGATGAATATAACCTGTGTGGTTTAACTCTAGAGAAACCACCATGAAGAGTTAAATATTTGGATGATGACGATGAATATAACCTGTGTGGTTTAACTCTAGAGAAACCACCATGAAGAGTTAAATATTTGGATGATGACGATGAATATAACCTGTGTGGTTTAACTCTAGAGAAACCACCATGAAGAGTTAAATATTTGGATGATGACGATGAATATAACCTGTGTGGCTTAACTCTAGAGAAACCACCATGAAGAGCAGCCACACACGTAAGCACTTATTTCAGCAACGAACTGAAGTCGAGGGAAGAAATGAACATAACCACTGTCTCCCATCCAGGGAAATTAGTGTCAGTCGAAGCGGAAGGTTCAGATAGGCCAATCAGCTCTCGCCATAAAAACGGAAGTTGAAGAAATACAGAACACGTGCTAAGAAGAGAGTGCACTCAATGGCACGAGCTCTCACGAGAATTGATTTAAATAAGAGAAAGAGGGATGGAATCTGTGAACGGAATATTTATCGGATTCTCTTGGGCAACACTCGCATTGACGATCTCTATGAATGACTATTTCAAAGGAATCGATGATAAGAAAGTCAATTTTTATAAATATATTTGGGATGTTTCTGTTTGGTTTATATGTTGATCACACATATACGTAGTTGAGGTCGTGGCAGATCGTTGGTAGCAACAAAAAACGAAACCTTGCCTGTATTTGGTTATTGAAGGCCCGGTATCACTGCAAACGAAATAAAATCCATTAATTGCTCAACCGCCCGTGCCAGCGTAATCATCCGAATTAATATATCATCTCCCAAACAAAGAAAAGTAACTATAGTCACCAACGTAGCAGCCTCAGCACACGCCAAAAGACATAAAGCGAAACCGCGCAGAAAATGAAAACAGCCAACTGTTCCCTGTCATACGATATCATCATTTATCGTAAACAATTGAAATATCGAAACATGATCAAAACGGATGAGACACACAGCTCTTGGTGTGCACAGAGCACTTAACTCAGTAGCTCCTGCAACAAGAAAAACATGTCTGTAGTTTGGTTATACATTAATGTGGTGAACGTCAAACTGTGCTCCGAGGAGCCCAGGTGCTCTGCAAACACCTGAAAGGGGCTCACAGACATCATTATCATAATAAAGTGCCATGCCTGGCGTAGGTGATGTGTCTCCACAAACCTCTACCCACAATGCAACTCATCAACTTCCCCCCTGGTCTACCACAATGTTAAGATGTCTAATATTATCTCTCTATGTCGCCCGAGATCTCTCTTTCCCTCATCGGAGCTTTGTCAAACAAGAACACACAGAAGTAGGCGAGAAGGCCTACGAGTTTTAATTCCTTTGCGACTACCTATTTATGTGAGACCGGGTTTCCAGCATTGGCAGCTAACAAAACCAAATACAGATCACATGTGGACGCTGAGAGAGAGATTAGAATAGCACTTTCCAATCATATGCCCAGATTTGAAGACCTAATGAGGATGAAACAAGCTCATTCTTCCTATAGGCTTTCTTACAGGATCCAAATAACACGATTCCGTTATTTTTACAAATTCAATTACAAAAATAACACTAATCTATTTCATTTGTACCCAAAACGTTATTTTTTTAACCTCCACAATCAATATAACACGTTAAATATGCAGTTCAAATGCTGTTAAAATATGTTGTTTTTTTACATTTGATGATATAAGGAGCTGCCGCGGTGATTTGTGCTTAGGAGTTAGGGCTCCGTTGACCGGAGAAGCTTAACGTCCATTGAATTAATGCATTAGTCTGGGTAGAGAATTGTCTGTCTCGCGACTCATTCTATCAATATTGGATCGACAGGTCTGACCTGCATTAATGCATTAGTCTGGGTACAGAATTGTCTGTCTCTCGTCTCATTCTATTAATATTGAATCGGCAGGTCTGACCACAGAACAGACAACGCTGATTTAGCATTTCCTCTTATATTTTATTGACTGGACAAACCATATGGAAATAATGAACTGCCCAAGTCGTATAATCACACCCACTCTAGACTCCTTAAAACGTTCCAAAATAATGACGAGGTCCTTGCTGATATTATTTTCTTCAATCAACACATCTTTAATGTTGTACATACAATAGGGAAACATTCTTCTTTTTTTTCATTTTCTTCTTTTCTCTTTTCACTGATACCGAAAAGTGTGGTTATATCATTTGTCGTTCTTGAGCTGCTCGAATTGTCTGAATTAGTGATTTTCCTTTGTTGTTACATGTCTCTGTCACTGCATCTATTCATCTTCTTCTGGGTCTTCCTCTTGGTCTTTATCCATGCAATCTCGAGAAGAACGCCCTTGATGGTGATTGGTGAGGATTCATTCTGACCAGGCGGCCACACCATTTAAGTTGTTGTTCTTTATATTCTTGGCAGGGTTTTATTCCTACCATTTTTCTTATGGTTTCATTTGGTATTCTATCTCTTGTTGTGTTTTTTGTTACTTTTCTCAAACCATTGCATATTTTCTTCTCAAGGAAACATTAACAACATATAAGTTACATATGGGGCTAGGTGGTCCAGGAGTATGAAACCAGTCTTGGGACAGGAAGGGTTAAATCCAACAGTGGATTTTTTTTTTTTTAAATAGAGAATAGTGAATGTTTGGTTTCTCTGTGCTTATCCTACCCTGGTCTCTGGGTAGTGAGATCCCATGTCTAGCTGACTATGTGTGCACCCCGCGCACGGTAAATAACTTTTTGTAATTAAAAATAGACAAGAGGAGGCCAAAAAACTGGTTGCTGCCGGGCAAAATTGTCAGCAAAAATAAAGCCACACTGATGGATCTCAGGCCGTGCTACGGAGTTCGTGCATGTGGATGAGGGTTTTCCTCTGAGCACCTATGGATTAGTCAAGTGTGCAGCTATGATGATCCTATCATAACATAACAAGTCATATAAACGTGCTCACACTTCAGTAATACTCGTTTGAGAAGATGATACACTTGACAATGATGACACTCGTAAAATTCAACATCATCTAGCATGGTATACAAACAAATAACACCAGGGCTAAAACTAAGAATAACAAAATGTTAGATCTTCTCAATATTCCTGGATGTTGCAAGAAATATGAAGACAAGAAAACAGAACAGAAAATAAATTAAAGCCTTTGAAATGTGGATTTATAGAAGAATAGGTAGAATTGGATGGAAGGAAAAGAAAACAAACAATGACGTTTTAAAACAAATAAAATGAAAAGAGAACTACTAAACACAATTCAAACAATACAAATCCGCGATGTGGGGCATGTTAAAAAACACAACAGCCTACTAAAAGTAATCTTGGAAGGGAAAATACAAGGTAAAAGAGGCAGAGGCAGACCGAGACTAACATGAACGAGTAACATCAAAAGATCATCTAAGGGCAGAATCCCCTACAGAAAAGATCACCTGCTGCCTTGCAGGAAGATTGGGGACAATCAAAGGCTAGGGAAAGCAAACCTGAATAAAATGCTGGCTGAAATCGGATGCACTGGGCCACTGGCGCAGAACACAGTGCAACGTTTTTAACGGGTGTTCAATCAGAGTGGATCTGGCAGACTCTAAATTGTGATGTTCTGTTTGTAACACACCTAACCTGACAGCTGAGTTCATGTGAGGAGCTGGAATCCTACTCTGATTGGGTCCTGATCGCAGAGAGAGACATCAAAAGATGGACAAATCAGCCTATGACAACCTGCACCATCAAAGAAAGAGACAGAGCAGAATGACGCTCCATGTTAGCCAACCTTTGTTGCGGAGACGACGCTCAATGATGATGTAAACTGATGATGGGAAATACAAAATTCGCAAAACAGGAGACAATCTGATCATTAGAAACGACCCCGTGAAACAAATGTTTCGGCCTCTTAGCTTCATGACAATTCGGGAAGGGGGGGGGGGGGAGAAGATAGAAGGGACGAGCGCGCCTTAGTTATGACTCTCATGCGACCGGTTCATGATGTCGTCTTCAATCTGAAAGTTTACAATCTGTTATGTATATAATAGTAGAGGCTCTGATCTTTACAATCTGTTATGTACATAATAGTAGAGGCTCTGATCTATACAATTTGTTATTACATAATAGTAGAGGCTCTGATCTATACAATCTGTAATGTACATAATAGTAGAGGAGACAAATAATAATAAATGAATATAATAATAGAGGGAAACTTCCGAGGCGATAATCAGCGAATTGTTTCCTAGCGTTCGGCTTTTTGTGGCAAGGCGCTGTGCCACTGAGTACGGGTTCGATCCTACTTCGGTCCATATATTGTTCTTTGTTTTGTTTTTTTCGGTTGTTGATTATTTGTCACTTTTTCAGAATGCTGTAAACATACTTCTTTCTCTGAATTGATTTGATAATAGTAGCGGCTCTGATCTACACAATCTGTTATGTACATAATAGTAGAGGCTCTGATCTACACAATCTGTTATGTACATAATAGTAGAGACTGTGGCCTACACAATCTGTTATGTACATAATAGTAGAGGCTCTGATCTACACAATCTGTTATGTACATAATAGTAGAGACTGTGGCCTACACAATCTGTTATGTACATAAAAGTAGAGACTGTGGCCTACCCAAAACTTGTGATAGACTGTACTGTCCATACCAGGGTCACAAAATCAGGCTTCAATGGCGCGATACTTCCGTGTGCCATACTTTAAATAATTGTTCATGTAAAATGAACACAAAACGGTAGCAAGCTGATAACAACTAAACTAAGAGAGAGACGAAACAAACTACGACGTTTCCACAAAAGTCTTGATCAAGTATACAACAGAAAGAATATACAAAGATGAAAGAAAGAAAAAATGTAAACACTACAGCCGACCATTAATGTGGCGGACAAAAGGGAGCACGAAAGCTCAGTGGTTAGTGAACTGGACTGACAAGAGGTTTTGTTTGATCCTGATCGACGGTTTCCAGGTTCACCCAGACTTAATGGGTACCGGATTTTTTCTATGAAGATAAAGCGGCATGGGCGTGATACCAAACACATTACCCCAAAAATCATGTGCTGAAGTTCTGTAAAAATTATGGTCACTAACACCATATTCCATGTACGCCACTTGGCGTGACGGGGGGTACTTTACTTTACTATAGCGGACAAAAAACGGGGCCAAGATTTACGTAGTTGTGGTCACATGATCAATAGATAATAGAGCGGATAGGAATTAATGTCCAAAGGAAACCAAAAAGGGACAACGAAAAAGAGGATCTCATGAGAATGGATAAAATGAGATGTCTTATAGGGTAGGATGAAATGGAAAAAAAAGGGAAAGACACACTTGGCAAAAGGGGGGGGGGGGTGTGTGAAGAGCAGGGGAGGTAATTAAGATAACGCAGGGAGGTAATAAAGATAAGAAACATGAAGGAATGGAGAGAAGACCAGTGTTTCAAGAAAAAAAACTAAAAGAGTTAAAACCTAACGGATGTAGAGTGTCAAAACGGGCTATGAATCGGTTCTCCAAAGCAAACGCACTGTGGTTATTAGATGAACAAGAGACGATGCCAGTAACCCGGAAGTCTTCAGAGGTAAGATGGCCTGGAGATCTGAATGGGAGGGCAATTTCTCCATTAAATACTTTATTTCAAGCGAGAGCACACCCACACTTTGATGACAATTAATTCGCTTATCAGGGCGTGACCCGTGACCGAATTCACAGAAATATATTTTTAGATAATCGTAGAAGTCGGTGAAAACGGGTGTGGAGGTCTGGAGTGGCTGAAGATCTAAGAAAATGCTTAAGAGCTCAACTACGGGGAAATAGAGGAGCGGTTTGCACTGGATACAGAATAGAGTTGATGATAAACGAAAAGAAAGTGACGGGAAAAGGAAGAAACAGGATTGGCAAAATTAATGAAAATGATTATATATAAATATATATATATATATATATATATATATATATATATATATATATATATATATATATATATATATATATTCTACCTTTCAGCTTCCCGTTGAGCATAGGTCTTCAATAAACAATTTCCAAGCCTTTCTGTTTCTTGCCATTCTTTTAAGATCATTCCATGTCTTCCTCATCATCTTCATCTCTGCTTCTATCTGTCTTCTCCAAGAATTCCTTAGTCTTCCTCTTTGTCTTTTTCCATGTGGATTCCAAAAAAGGCCTGTTGTGTAATACATTCAGTTGGCAGTGTGTGTCCTATCCAGCGCCATCGTCTTCCCTGTATCTCTTTATCCACTGGTGTTTGACTGGTACATTTCCATAATTCTATGTTAGTGATTTTATCCTGTCATTTCCATCCTTTTATTCTGCCTAAGCATCCATTAATGAAAGTCTGTATCTTAATGATTGTCATTTTATTTGTTATCCATGTTTCACAGTCATATAATAATACTGACTCAACAATGAAGTTGAACATTTTTATTTTTGTATTTAACCTAATTTCTTTGGATTTCCATATGTTTCCAAGTGCAACAAAATCCTCTCTTGCTTTTGATATCCTTATTTTGGTATCATTTTCTGTTCCTCGCTCTTTATCTATATTACTGCCCAGATATATGTAAGATTGCACGTCTAGTAGAGGTATTTCTCCTATTTTTATTTGTTTATTGCCAACTGTATTAATTCTCATAATGTTGGTCTTATCTCTATTATTTTTAGTACCATCTGTTGTGATCTTTCATCAAGTATGCTCATTTTATCTTGCATCTTTTGATGGTTGTGTGATAGGAGAGTTATATCATCAGCAAAGTCTAAATCATTAAGTTGCTTGGTCAGTGACCACTGGATTCCATTTCTGTTGTTTTGAGTTATTTTCATAATCCAATATATGGCCAGTAGAAAGAGAAATGGAGATCGAAGGCATCCCTGTCTTATTCCTGTTCTTATTTCAAATACTTCTGTAAGCTGTCCTTCATGCACCACACTATATTGTATTTCTTCATACATTGTTTTTATCAGGTTAATAAACTTTATGGGGATTCCGTAAAGACTCAGCAATTTCCGAATCATTCCTCTGTCTAAACGATCAAGTGCCTTTTCGTAATCTATGAATCCAAAAAAAAAAATGTTGGGATTACATTTATGACTATACCATCATCATCAAGTACCTGGCCTGCTGGCGTAGGTGATCATGTCTCTCCACAACTTTCGATCTCGACAGTTATTTATCATTTCTGTTGTTGACCTTCTGCCAAGCCATTCTCTCAAGCTGTCTGGTATCTTTTCTTTTTGCTTCCCTCTATCTCTTCGTCCCTCAATTTTTCCAGTTGTTGCAATATATTCCAGTTGCTCTCTTCTTATTACATAGCCAAAAAATGATGATTGTTGCTTCCTAATATTGGAAATTAGCTCTCTTTTGCTTTAACCTCTTTCAGAACATTTTCATTACTCTTGTTAGCTGTCCATGGTATTCTCAACATTCTTCTGTAAAACCACATTTCTACAGCCGCGATAGCTCAGTGGTTAGTGAACTGACTACAAAGGACAAGGGGTAGGGTTCGATCCAACCGACGGCTTCCGGGTACACTCAGTCTTAAATTGGTATCGGATTTTTTCTGGAAAAATAAAGCGGCACGGGCGTAATACCGACCACATTACCCCAAAAATCATGTGCTGAAGGTCTGTAAAATTTATGGTCACTAACACCATATTCCCTATACGCCACTTGGCGTGACGGGGCTCTTTACTACTTTAAATATATATATATAGTCATAAATGTAACAATAAAATCATAGCAATTGTGGCAAGTTAAAATGTGATGGCAAAGTGAAAAAAAAAGAAAGGGGCAACAAATTCCGGTACCTAATTATAATCGGGTGAACCTAGGAATCGTCTGCATGGGATAGAACACAACCTCTTGACCTAGTATTCCAATCTGCTAACCAAAGAGCGACCGCGTTTACCATACATATGAGTATTCTGTGAATAATTATTCACTATTAGCACTACTTTGTATCTCAATTATTCATCTATATTTCGCAGTAAATTTATGTTCACAAATAGTGCTAATCAACAACTTAGAAAAGTATGGGAGGTAAATGCTAGTAAATAAATATAAATGATGAACAATGCACTAAATATATATTATATAGATTTATATAAACTGGTAGAAGGTTGGTGTTGATCTTCGATAATAATTTCCTGGAACTGTTGTACCATTCATTTTTTCTTGTTGATTCATCAATTATTGGAAAGTTATGTTAAGTAATTAAAACATAATAAATTGAAGTAAAAGATTAAAATGTTGTACTTATTTAAAAATGATTATCGGAGAAGCAATGTGAAACACAACAATAAATCAAACTATTTAGAGCCACTTCTATTTTGAGTGCTCTGTTGTAGTTGCCTTGGTGGCTGAGTGGTTAATGCGCTCGTTTCATAATATAAAGGGTAGAGGTTTATATCCCAGAAGTGGCGAATCATTTTAAGATGGACAAGTCTCCGGGCTTCACACAGGATCCAGAAATGGGTACAAAAGACTTTTGTGGGAAGTAAAGGCTGCCTGGCGTAAGACCGTCCACCGCAAAAATGTGACTGGGGTCATGGAAAACAACGGTCATTTCATCATCATTGGATGCTGTCTCCACATCGAAGGTTGACTACCATGGAGCGCCATTTATTTATTAGGCGTCGTCTCCACATCGAAGGTTGGCTACCATGATGCGCCATTTATTTATTAGACGTTGTCTCTACATCGAAGGTTGGATACTATGGAGCGCAATTTATTTATTAAGCGTCATCTACACATCGATGGTTGGCTACCGTGGAGCGCAGTTTATTTATTAGGCGTCAGCAACACATCGATGGTTGGCTACCATGTAGCGCAATTTATTTATTAGGCGTCGTCTCCACACCGAAGGTTGACTACCATGAAGCGCAATTTATTTATTAGGCGTCGTCTCCACATCGAAGGTTGACTACCATGAAGCGCAATTTATTATTAGGCGTCAGCTACACATCGATGGTTGGCTACCATGTAGCGCAGTTTATTTATTAGGCGTCAGCTACACATCGATGGTTGGCTACCATGTAGCGCAGTTTATTATTAGGTGTTGTCTCTACATCGAATGTTGGCTACTATGGAGCGCAATTTATTTATTAGGCGTCAGCTACACATCGATAGTTGGCTACCATGGAGCGCAATTTATTTATTAGGCGTCGTCTCCACATCCAATGTTGGCTACTATGGAGCGCCATTCATTAATTGGAGGCCGTCTCCACAGCGAATGTTGGTTACCATGGAGTGCCATTCATTAAATGGGTGCCGTCTCTACATCGAATGTTGGCTACCATGGAGCGCCATTCATTAAATGGGTGCCGTCTCTACATCGAATGTTGGCTACCATGGAGTGCCATTCATTAAATGGGTGCCGTCTCCACATCCAATGTTGGCTACCATGGAGTGCCATTCATTAATTGGAGGCCGTCTCCACATCGAATGTTGGCTACCATGGAGCGCCATTCATTAAATGGGTGCCGTCTCTACATCGAATGTTGGCTACCATGGAGTGCCATTCATTAAATGGGTGCCGTCTCCACATCGAATGTTGGCTACCATGGAGTGCCATTCATTAAATGGGTGCCGTCTCTACATCGAATGTTGGCTACCATGGAGTGCCATTCATTAAATGGGTGCCGTCTCCACATCGAATGTTGGCTACCATGGAGCGCCATTCATTACATGGGTGTCGTCTCCCCGTCAAAGGTTGGCTATCATGGAGCACCATTCATTACATGGGTGTCGTCTCCCCGTCAAAGGTTGGCTATCATGGAGCACCATTCATTACATGGGTGCCGTCTCCCCGTCAAAGGTTGGCTATCATGGAGCACCATTCATTACATGGGTGCCGTCTCCCCGTCAAAGGTTGGCTACAATGGAGCGCTATTTTACTGTCTCTTGTGTTGATGGTAAATGTTGTCATAGGTTCTCCCGTCCACATTTTGACGTTATCAGTCAACTTTAGTGTTGGTCTGCCTCGTCCACCTTATACCATCCCTTCCAAATGACATTTAGTAAGGTATTGTGTGTCTTCACATATCCCCCAAATTTCACTTATCTTTTTCGAATTATGTTCAGTAGATTCATTGTTCATTTTGAGCTGATTTATAACGCCCTTATTTGTCTTCTCCCCCCCCCCCCTCAGTCAATACCTCCCCCTATATATTCACATTTCAATGGCTTCCATTTTCTACTTCCTTTTCTATTTTAATGTTTCTGGACACAAATATTATCACGAACAACATCATCGTGTGCCATACCGTTTGGGGTAGACGATCATGTCTTTCTACAATCTATCCACTGAGCATCGTATCAATTCCGTTGTTGACTATTTTCCATGCCATGATACCAAGCTAGCTAGTATCTTCTGTCTTTGTCATCCACGATCAGTCTTTCCTTGTAGTTTGCCAGCTGTAACCAAGTATTTCAACTTTCCCTTCTCATGGTGTGCCCCAAAAAATGTTGATTGTTTCTCTGTGAATTTTCTTAGGAGCTCCCTTTTTGTGTTAGCCTCTTTGAGAATGTCCTCATTGGTCTTTATAGCTGTCCAGGGAACTCTCAACATTCTTCTGAGAAATCTCATCTCTGTGGCCTCTAATCGTCTTTTCATGCGTTTGTCTATTGTCCATAATCCGCTTCCATAGGTCATAACTGGCTCTATATAGCACCGATAAACTCCTATTCCCCAAATGCTTAGCAGGGGCAGGGGAGAGAGTGAACCATAACTTTATTTTTAGATGCGCGTTTTCCCGATTTTCTTTTAATAACCTTTCTTCGATCTTAATCTGATATTTTAATGCGTATTTTTCTGTTTCTGTTTCAGTGATGACCTCTTGTTTACGTGTAGTAAATATTGCGACTTAGTTCTGTCACATCTGTTGCTATTGCTTATAACTTGCTTTCAGCGCTTCTCTTAGATCGGGCGGGACAAGACGATTTATCAACAATAATCCTTTCAAACGATCCACAACATCAGGTCGGCATCAGCCTCATCATCCGAACCGAGTTACCTCCGCGGCCGCACATGAAAGGATGTTTTCGCACGTGCCTTGACGTGTTGTCATGTAAGGGAGATAAGCAAAGACCTCTATGATGAGTGATTCGGGAAACGTTGCCTTGGGATTCCCCTCACGCTATCTGCGTTTATCAGCAGGCGCCGGAAAATAAACTCCATGGGCGAAAATGACAAGAGTTTATATGATAGATTCAAGCAACATCTTCTTGATATCTGGCACATCGTGATGAAACGTATCAATTCTCGCCCCTCCAGCCGTTACCACCGTGGTGTTGTTTTCTCGATCAAAGTGACTATGGAAGCTGCCCCGCTGTTGATGGAAGTCAATTTGTTTTGGAGAGCCTTTTAATTTGCCAGATGAAATATACGAGAACAAGTAACCAGCAGAGAGCAAATCTCTGTTGTTTTTCTTTTACACCCGCACCGTGTTTGCATGTATGTTTGTATGTGTGTAATTATGTGTGTATGAAATTAAGTACGTATATATTAAAAGATATTTGTATGCATTTTTATTGTTATGTTTATATGCATACACCTTATAGATTTGTGTATGTGAGTGCCTCTATGTTGCTTTACACATCGATACATCGTCAAGAGAAAATGGAGCGTTTCGACCAATGCATTGAAGCATAACTTCTGCATGATGCTCAGGGTGACGTCAACCACATCATTTATACATCGTCTACTTCGTCCATTTCTGTTGTTTCTCTCAGCAATTTGACAAACCACCTCCGGCTTGGGAGACCAGGAAAAGGCGAAAGATAAATAAACTCTAAGATGAAGTTCTCTCAATCTGGAACACAGAACATTTCCTTTCACTTTGTAAAGGCTAGGAGAAAGCGGGTTCGAATTCCAGTATGGTCCAAAGTTTTATTTTCTATCGGGGGTGAAATAAAGACCCAGGCCCGAACATCACGTGGCGACTGCACTGGGTAAGAAGCCTTTATTCTCCATTTTTATAAGTTCCCCGGCAGACCACCGGTAACTGGAAAATGCCGTAAATATAGTTTTCTTTTTTTATTTAATGTAAAGGCTTTGTTGATTCGCTTGCAGATGATCAAAAAGATCTAATTTAAATTCTCAAGTTTGGCATAATTTGTATATTTGTATATGAAAGTCAAACATGGACCCTTTCTAAATCACATTTAAGAAAGATCAATACATGTGATGCGTTGCTTGAGAAAAGTAACAAACAACACAAGAAGAGATAGAATACCAAATGAAACCATAAGAAAAATAGTAGGAACAAAACCCTGCCAAGAATATATAGAACAACAACAATTTAAATGGTTTGGCCACCTGGTCAGAATGAATCCTCACCAATCACTATCAAGGGCGTTCTTCTCAAGAATGCATGGAAAAAGACCAAGAGGAAGACCCAGAGAAAGATGGATAGATGCAGTGACAGAGACATGTAACAACAAAGGGAAATCACTAATTCAGACAATTCGAGCAGCTCAAGAACGACAAATGATATAAACCACGACACCTTTTAGGTATCAGTGAAAAGAGAAAAGAAGAAGAAGTATATTAGTGTATTTGTTTGGGGTAAATCATCGCTAACTATAGAAGTAAGCATGAGGAAAGAAATGGAAACCTCAGAAAATCCCCAACTAGTGTGACGCTTTCAGCTGTGCGATCATGTCTATAGAGTTGCAATAGCTCAAAACGTCGCGTTGGTGAGGATGTTTCCCCTTTCATATATATATATAAACGTCCAACATATATATATATATATAAACGTCCAACATATATATATATATAAACGTCCAACATATATATATATAAACGTTCAACATATATATATATAAACGTCCAACATATATATATATATATAAACGTCCAACATATATATATAAACGTCCAACATATATATATAAACGTCTAACATATATATATATATAAACGTCCAACATATATATATATAAATAAACGTCCAACATATATATATAAACGTCCAACATATATATATAAACGTCCAACATATATATATAAATGTTCAACACATATATGTATATAAACGTCCAACATATATATATAAACGTCCAACATATATATGTATATAAACGTCCAACATATATATGTATATAAACGCCCAACATATATATATATATATACACACGGTCCAACATATATATATAATATATATATATATATAAACGTCCAACATATATATATATATATATAAACGTCCAACATATATATATAAACGTCTAACATATATATATATAAACGTCCAACATATATATATATATATATAAACGTCCAACATATATATATATTAGTTTGTAATTGTCCGTCGTGACGGGATATAAGTATTGAAGCCCACGTTAACTGCAAATAAACTGATTTATCATGAGAAACATATGCATTTATTGCAACTGACCAACGCCAAAGTCTAAACTTTCAGTTTTTTTCTTCTTTTCCTTCTCATTTGTCTTTCAGCAATGAGGGGAGATATAATTCGTGGTCTTTTGCACTTCTGTTTGCCTCTACTGCTGTTATATATTTCCTAGTGTTTCTAATATTCTGTCAATCCATCTTTTTCGAGGTCGGTCCTTGGGGCTAATGCTCTCGTATCGTTTATTAATGCCCGTTGTGTTGTGTTTTGATCTTTCTGCCTTGTCACGTGGTCAAACAACTTTGAGCAGAAATTTGTGTAAGCTGAGAAACAAGGAATATTGAGGATGTTTAACGACTTCACAGAGTAGAGGTTGCAGGAGCTACTGAGTTAAGTGCTCTGTGCACACCGTGAGCTGTGTGTCTCATCCGTTTTGATCCTGCTTCGATATCCCGCTTGTTTACGATGAATGATGATATCGTATGACGGGGAACAGTTGGCTGTGTTCCCTTTCTGCGCGGTTTCGCCTTATCTCTTTTGGCGTGTGCTGAGACTGCTACGATGGGGACTACAGTTACCTTTCTTTGTTTGGGAGATGAGTTAGTAAATCGGATGATTCCATTGGCACGGGCGGTTGAGCAATTATGGATTTTAATTCGTTTGCTGTGATACCGAGGCCTTCCATAACCAATAACCAATAACAGAGTAGAGGACTGCGTCATCCACAAAAGACCTGTAGAAAACGGAGGTGCTTTGAGGTGCAACAACCTTTTACACGTCATACAGAGGCTCCTCGAGCAGCTGTAGAATATGCAAAATTTTTTGCATACCTACATAAATTACATTAAAAATATTTATGTTACAATATATCTTTTTGATCAGACATAGCGCTCCATCTGAAGATGATGAGGATGCTGGTGAGACTGGTGCAAATGCTTTGCTAAAGGACCACGTTGCAATGTGCATTGGAAAGTATGAAACTACATTCTCTTCAAATCATGAAATTATTTTATTTCTTGTCTTTATATGTAGTTCTAGTTCAAAATTCGTTATATATTAACTCTTTATTATGTGATCTTGTGTGTGTGTGTGCGTGCGTGCGTGAGTGCGTGCGTGCGTGTGTGTGTGTGTGTGTGTGATTTCAGCACTATGAAAATCAATATGTGGCATTTCCGCAGTTTGTAAATTAGTGTGGATGTGTGTATGTGCGTGATTTACCCACTATGTGAATCGGTGTTGATGTGAGTGATCTCAGAAAGTCACTCAAATTACCTAGATTTAACCAACAAATTCTTTCACACTCACGCAGAGACTATGTAAATATAACCTCTCTTGTCTTCGCACAGGGTTGCAAGCCGACCTTTACAGATGTTCAGTTTGTAAACCTCAAACTTCTGGTTATATGATCAACTTTCACAATGGCAAACAACCAACAATTCAAGAACAGTTCCAGATACTCAATTAGCAAGAAAAATAAAACGTAAATCGCTGCTTCATTTTATTCTCTTGTGTCTTTTATCTGCTAATTTTGACTTCTATTCAATTTCCAGTGTTGCGCCGGTGCAAGATTTGATCATATATTACGAGCCTCAAGCAAGTTGTACCGGAATGATTTACCTAAAGGAGTAGACTCTTAGAAATGCTTCAGATTAGAAAGACTATCTGATACTCGTCAAATTTTAACTTCTAGATTTAAGTGTTTCGAACTGATAAACTTATGAAAATATAATTTGATATCGGGGCAGTAAGTACACATTCTTGAAACTACACAATGCCATTAGGGGGGTGAAACAAATAGTTCACTAGGCCAGAGCTGCATACACCACTACTGACATTCTACCACTATTATGCTGTAGTGATTATATCACAAAACTATACTCTTTACTTTACAAAAATACAGTTCTTTTTCATCGCTTCATTCTTGTCAGTTCCTGTAATGTCTTCAACAAACACTTTCAAAGACGTCCTGTTTGGTGTCATTCTCGTAACATCGCTCCATACCTTGCCCTTCTTCGCCACCTCTACATTCACCCGGCTTCTCCAAGTATATTTTAGTCTTTCCCTTTGTCTTCTCATCGGGAGAAAGGCATGTTGTGTCCTTCGTTAAACAGGGCATGTTGTGTCCTTCGTTAAACAGGGCATGTTGTGTCCTTCGTAAAAAAGGTCATGTTGTGTCCTTCGTAAAAAAGGGCATGTTGTGTCCTGCGTAAAAAAGGGCATGTTGTGTCTTGCGTAAAAAAGGGCATGTTGTGTCCTTCGTAAAAAAGGGCATGTTGTGTCCTGCGTAAAAAAAAGGGCACGTTGTGTCCTGCGTAAAAAAGGGCACGTTGTGTCCTTCGTAAAAAAGGGCATGTTGTGTCCTTCGTAAAAAGGGCATGTTGTGTCCTTCGTAAAAAAGGGCATGTTGTGTCCTGCGTAAAAAAAGGGCATGTTGTGTCCTGCGTAAAACAGGGCATGTTGTGTCCTGCGTAAAACAGGGCATGTTGTGTCCTGCGTAAAACAGGGCATGTTGTATCTGCGTAAAACAGGGCATGTTGTGTCCTTTGTAAAAAAAAGGCATGTTGTGCCTTTCGTAAAAAAGGGCATGTTGTGTCCTTCGTAAAACAGGGCATGTTGTGTAATGCTCCAAAACGGCTTCTGCAGTGGGTATTCTATCCATCGCCTTTGTTGTATCTCTTTGTCCACTGATGTGGGTATTCTATCCATCGCCTTTGTTGTATCTCTTTGTCCACTGATGTGGGTATTCTATCCATCGCCTTTGTTGTATCTCTTTGTCCACTGATGTGGGTATTCTATCCATCGCCTTTGTTGTATCTCTTTGTCCACTGATGTGGGTATTCTATCCATCGCCTTTGTTGTATCTCTTTGTCCACTGGTGTTTGCCTGGTACATTCCCATAGTTCTATTAAAGTTATTAAGATTTCTCCTGCTCATTTTCGTCCATCATTTTTCTGCGCAAGCATACACTAATTAATGTCTGCATCTTCGCGAATGTTTGTATGTTCTCCGTGTTTCACGACAGTTATAGGACTGATTTAACAGTGGAGTTGAACATTTCTATTGTTAGATTTACCCTAATTTCTTTGGATTTCCATCTATGAAGTTCCATTCTATCTATACCTATTATCCTTTCGAGCCGAAGACGGCACCTATTACAGAAATCGTAGACTCTCTGTTGGACGATCCTTGTTAAAAGTGTCAGGCGAAATCCATTATATGGTGTTAAAACTATACATTTCGGAAGCAAATTAGGAAACAAAAGATGCACAAATTTGGTGGAAAGTTAGAAATAATGTACTTTCTTCAGATTAGGTGAAGTCATTTGTTATTGGTGACTATGAGCCTGGCCAAGCCGAGAATATTTTTTGTGTAAACGAATATGTTATGTTGTTTATTTACAGGCAGATGCAATATCGTAAGAAATAAACAAAAGCTCCCCGAATCGAATTCAAACGTCAATGAGAACAGTGTTAATGTATGACTACGACGTCAAGCAGCTAAGAACGACACTTAACTTCACATGGTAGATGCAGAACAAAGGTAACCTACAGAATAGCTCAGGTAAAGGCGGCCCGCCCTCTAGTGGGTACCAGAGAAAGCACGGAACTCACTTTTGATAATTAGAAAAAACATTTCTTGACGGCGTTGTCCCGTTTCTAGAGTCTGCCAAGGAATCTATCTTCTTCTGCCTCTTTTCTCTTTTCACTGATATTTAGAAGGTGTCGTGGTCAATCTATACAGCCGGAAAATAAAGGTCCCCTGTCCAGTGCAGTCGCCACAAGGTGTTCTGGTCTAAATTTTTATTTCATCCCAGATAGAAAAAAAGGAAAAACAGCTGTTGAGCCTTCCGTGATTCAAACCCTAGTTGGAGATCGACGATTTATCGATGCGGCCACCCGTTCACTTTTTGACGACAGAAAACGAAAAATAGTTCTTCATTGTTATCTTGAGCCAGTCTTGATATATTGAAGTGAATCATGGACAATGTGACAAATGACATGAAAATCTCTATAGGTCACATAAATTTCGTTTTACATAAAAAATGTTGGAATTACCATGGGCAGCTAAGTAATCATTTATGAGACGTAAAGATCGGTTGGGGGGAGAGGGGGGGGGAGATCGATCTAATCAATTACTTACATCTGTAACTTAAACAAACATTAATTTTGTTACGTAATGAGAAGCAGATACCTGTGCATACCTGTGTGTTACCGGGGCCTCATTATGAGGGAAGTAAAGAATAGTGACACTGTGACCTTCCAGGCATGTCGTAAGAGGCGACTAAGGAGGTTGATCGATGGCTTGACAAGCTGTCATTGTAAAAAGTATTGTTATGGTAACAGAGCCATATATTTTAGAAGCAGTGATCTCTGAGATATGTTCCACTTTGGCACGCAAGGTTTCTGTTTTTGAGATTGTGGTTCTGCCCTATGTGCCGTCTTCGGCTCGAAAGGACAATAGAATAAGAAGGGAGGGCAGCGCAGACATATTGTAACAATAGGAAATTGATGGAAAGAGAGACAAAATGCAAGAGATTTAAAAGAATGACATTGTAGATAAGTTAATTTAGAGCTGCTAAACATCTTATGAGACACAAAGTTGTGGAGAGGCAAGAAAGGTAAATCGCGACAGAGCATTAGTTTGTGAACAGGTCTACTAAGCAGTGGCATATCGTCAGTTCGTTGGGTTCCGGGGCAAGGCAATTATTAAGCCCCTAAGGCTGCTTTACTTTTTAAAATCATTATTAAAAGTAAAAGTAAAGAACCCGCGTCACGACAAGTGGCGTTTAGGGAATATTGTGTTAGTGACCATAAATTTTACAGACCCTCGGCACATGATTTTTCGGGTAATGTGGTCTGTATTACGCCCGTGCCGCTATACTTTCCCATAAAAATCCGGTACCCATTTAAGCGTGGGTGAACTGGAAGCCGTCGGTTGGGATCGAACCCTACCTCTTGTCCTTTGTAGTCCAGTTCACTAACCACTGAGGTATCGCGGCTCGCTCTTCTTTTTATCCGTGTGTTTTTCTTAGCTTTACCCTCCCCAGTCTCTTGGTAGTTAAATCCGTAGTATAATTCGAAGCCTAGCCCTCTGGTAGTATAATCCGAAGCCTAGCCCTCTGGTAGTATAAACCGAAGTCTAGCCCTCTGGTAGTATAAACCGAAGCCTAGCCCTCTGGTAGTATATACCGAAGTCTAGCCCTCTGGTAGTGAAATCCGAAGTCTGGTCCTCTGGTAGTGAAATCCGAAGTCTGGCCCTCTGGTAGTGAAATCCGAAGTCTGGCCCTCTGGTAGTGAAATCCGAAGTCTGGCCCTCTGGTAGTGAAATCCGAAGTCTAGCCCTCTGGTAGTGAAATCCGAAGTCTAGCCCTCTGGTAGTATAATCCGAAGCCTAGCCCTCTGGTAGTATAATCCGAAGTGTAGCCCTCTGGTAGTATAATCCGAAGCCTAGCCCTCTGGTAGTATAATCCGAAGTCTAGCCCTCTGGTAGTATAATCCGGAGTCTAGCCCTCTGCTAGTATAAACTGAAGTCTAGCCCTCTGGTAGTATAATCCGAAGTCCAGCCCTCTGGTAGTGAAATCCGAAGTCTAGCCCTCTGGTAGTGAAATCCGAAGTCTGGCCCTCTGGTAGTGAAATCCGAAGTCTGGCCCTCTGGTAGTGAAATCCGAAGTCTAGCCCTCTGGTAGTGAAATCCGAAGTCTAGCCCTCTGGTAGTATAATCCGAAGCCTAGCCCTCTGGTAGTATAATCCGAAGTGTAGCCCTCTGGTAGTATAATCCGAAGCCTAGCCCTCTGGTAGTATAATCCGAAGTCTAGCCCTCTGGTAGTATAATCCGGAGTCTAGCCCTCTGCTAGTATAAACTGAAGTCTAGCCCTCTGGTAGTATAATCCGAAGTCCAGCCCTCTGGTAGTGAAATCCGAAGTCTAGCCCTCTGGTAGTATAATCCGAAGTCTAGCCCTCTGGTAGTATAATCCGAAGTCTAGCCCTCTGGTAGCATAATCCGAAGCCTAGCCCTCTGGTAGTATAATCCGAAGTCTAGCCCTCTGGTAGTGAAATCCGAAGTCTAGCCCTCTGGTAGTGAAATCCGACGTCTAGCCCTCTGGTAGTGAAATCCGAAGCCTAGCCCTCTGGTAGTGAAATCCGAAGTCTAGCCCTCTGGTAGTGAAATCCGAAGTCTAGCCCTCTGGTAGTATAATCCGAAGCCTAGCCCTCTGGTAGTATAATCCGAAGCCTAGCCCTCTGGTAGTGAAATCCGAAGTCTAGCCCTCTGGTAGTATAATCCGAAGTCTCGCCCTCTGGTAGTATAATCCGATGCCTAGCCCTCTGGTAGTATAATCCGATGCCTAGCCCTATGTTAATATAATCCGATGCCTAGCCCTCTGGTAGTATAAACCGAAATCTAGCCCTCTGGTAGCATAATCCGAAGCCTAGCCCTCTGGTAGTATAATCCGAAGCCTAGCCCTCTTGTAGTATAATCCGATGCCTAGCCCTCTGGTAGTATAATCCAATGCCTAGCCCTCTGGTAGTATAATCCGAAGCCTAGCCCTCTGGTAGTATAATCCGAAGCCTAGCCCTCTGGTAGTATAATCCGATGCATAGCCCTCTGGTAGTATAATCCGATGCCTAGCCCTCTGGTAGTATAATCCGAAGTCTCGCCCTCTGGTAGTATAATCCGAAGCCTAGCCCTCTGATAGTATAATCCGGAGCCTAGCCCTCTGGTAGTATAATCCGAAGTCTAGCCCTCTGGTAGTATAATCCGAAGCCTAGCCCTCTGGTAGTGAAATCCGAAGCCTAGCCCTCTGGTAGTGAAATCCGAAGTCTAGCCCTCTGGTAGTGAAATCCGAAGTCTAGCCCTCTGGTAGTGAAATCCGAAGTCTAGCCCTCTGGTAGTGAAATCCGAAGCCTAGCCCTCTGGTAGTGAAATCCGAAGCCTAACCCTCTGGTAGTGAAATCCGAAGTCTAGCCCTCTGGTAGTATAATCCGAAGCCTAGCCCTCTGGTAGTGAAATCCGAAGCCTAGCCCTCTGGTAGTATAATCCGAAG
The DNA here is from genome assembly GCA_032433765.1 of Megaustenia siamemsis. Lineage (NCBI taxonomy): Eukaryota > Metazoa > Mollusca > Gastropoda > Stylommatophora > Ariophantidae > Megaustenia > Megaustenia siamemsis. Next base: position 30,561,014 of record JAVIAB010000091.1, read on the forward strand.
CCTAGCCCTCTGGTAGTGAAATCCGAAGCCTAGCCCTCTGGTAGTATAATCCGAAGTCTAGCCCTCTGGTAGTGAAATCCGAAGTCTAGCCCTCTGGTAGTATAATCCGCAGCCTAGCCCTCTGGTAGTGAAATCCGAAGTCTAGCCCTCTGGTAGTGAAATCCGAAGCCTAGCCCTCTGGTAGTGAAATCCTAAGCCTAGCCCTCTAGTAGTGAAATCCTAAGCCTAGTCCTCTGGTGTAAAGATGACAATCGGGGGAACCATGTGCGCTCTGCGCACGTTAAAAAACCACTAGCTGTTAAAAATAGAAACAATTAGGTCAAATGTGGCTGATATCGAGCCTAACACTATTCAGAAAAATAAAAAAAATAAATAACCTTATTACCACGCCACTGATAAATTCTTCCCGGTGCTACAGAGTTCGTGTCTCTGAACTGATACTCCCTTTCACTGTATTAAGTTGGTTGTAACCAAGTACTTCAACTCTCCTCTTCTCATAATTTGCCAGTTAAATATCTACTATTTCTTTCTGATGTTTTTTAGGAGCTCCCTTTTTGTGTTGGTCTCTTTTGAGAATTTACTCGTTGGTTTTTTAGTTGTATAGGAACTTTGAATATTCTCTTGAAAAATCGCATCTCTAATCGTCTTTTCCTTTTACTCTTGATTCTTGATCGTTTCCGCTCCGTTATACGTCACATAGGGGGTTGTGTTTTCATCTACCCATCTCTATTCTGGGAGAGGTGTTCGATCTTATTTAATGAGTCTATGCCTGCCAACTGTGCTTCTCTTATAAGTGTTCTTTTTAGTGCCTCTTTAGGTCTTCATCTTTTTTCTGTATCCTGATGTTTGCCATAGAAAAGCCTGTTTTGGAATTCTCTTGTCTCTTCTCATCATATGTTCGACATATGTCCATCTTCTTTCCTTAATTGTAGATGAGATATTTGGTTGCATGGCTATTTCTCTAATTTCAATATTAGCCTTGAAATCATTCCATTGCACACAGTGTATTTTTCTTGAGCATTTGTCTTCAAAAACGTTTCGTTTTTTCTCAATCTCTTTTGATATTCTCCAGCTTTCACTTGCATAGGTAAGTGTTGATAATACGTTTGAGTTGAATGTTCTCAGTTTTATTTCCATATTTTGTCCCGGTTTTTAAAATTCGGTGCTTCTCTTCTATTCTGCTTCTAATCTCTTTCTTTGTTTCACCTTCTTGATCTATATCACTACCAACATATATATATATATATATCTAGTGTTCTACTCTTTCCAACGCCTGGCGATTGAGATATGCATTGCCCTCGGGAGTATTGCTATTTTTTCATTATTTGTGTTTGATCCATGTTGTTGATTTCAAGTCCTATTTTTTCCTCCATGAATGATAAAGTATCTATGATATTTTGCATCTTGTGATATTGTCACTTCGGATCACTATATCATGTGCAAAGTCTAGGTCTTCCAAAGTAATTATTGCCATACCATTTAATGCTATTATCGTCTTTGCGACATTTACTCATTAATGAGGTATTTAACTTACAATAAAAGGACTAAAAACAGAATGTTTCATCCTGGAGGATAAAATAAGACTAAAGAAACAAACATTTCGACTGTAAAAGGTATTTGAGAGAGGGCGGGAACAAACACAAACAAAACAAACAACAAATCGACAAAAATATCCAACTGAAAACTTATAATGATGTCGTGATTTAAGTTTTTTATTTAGTTCTCATACGGCGGAAGTCTACGGGTTCATTAGTTTTCATACAGCGGAAGTCTTAGGGTTCATTAGTTTTCATACGGCAGAAGTCTTATTAAAGTTCATTAGCTTTCATACGGCGGAAGTCTTAAAGTTCATTAGTTTTCATACGGCGGAAGTCTTAAAGTTCATTAGTTTTCATGTGGCGGAAGTTGTAGAGTGCATTAGTTTTCATACGGCGGAAGTCTTAAAGTTCATTAGTTTTCGTACAGCGGAAGTTGTAGAGTTCATTAGTTTTCATACGGCGGAAGTCTTAAAGTTCATTAGTTTTCATACGGCGGAAGTTGTAGAGTTCATTAGTTTTCATACGGCGGAAGTCTTAAAGTTCATTAGTTTTCGTACGGCGGAAGTTGTAGAGTTCAATAGTTTTCATACGGCGGAAGTCTTATTAAAGTTCATTAGTTTTCATACGGCAGAAGTCTTATTAAAGTTCATTAGTTTTCATACGGCGGAAGTCTTAAAGTTCATTAGTTTTCATACGGCGGAAGTCTTAAAGTTCATTAGTTTTCATGTGGCGGAAGTTGTAGAGTGCATTAGTTTTCATACGGCGGAAGTCTTAAAGTTCATTAGTTTCGTACAGCGGAAGTTGTAGAGTTCATTAGTTTTCATACGGCGGAAGTCTTAAAGTTCATTAGTTTTCGTACAGCGGAAGTTGTAGAGTTCATTAGTTTTCATACGGCGGAAGTCTTAAAGTTCATTAGTTTTCGTACAGCGGAAGTTGTAGAGTTCATTAGTTTTCATACGGCGGAAGTCTTAAAGTTCATTAGTTTTCATACGGCGGAAGTTGTAGAGTTCATTAGTTTTCATACGGCGGAAGTCTTAAAGTTCATTAGTTTTCGTACGGCGGAAGTTGTAGAGTTCAATAGTTTTCATATGGTGGAAGTCTTAAAGTTCATTAGTTTTCATACGGCGGAATGAAAACACTATTGACGATTTCCTGCTAGTTCTTGGTTGTTTCCTAGTCCCATGGTTGAGCCTTCCCTAGTCATTGTTCTGCGTAGCGATTCTCTTGGTCTGCCTTTTTTCACCACATGGTTTCCACATGAATGCGCGATGGGGAAGTCTTTCTTCATTCATTCTCAACACATGACCGATGTATTTCCAACGCCCTCTTATAAAGCTCGACATGTCTTCTTGATAACATTTGTCTTTAATCGTCTCGTTTACGATTTATTCTCTCCAATGTAGGTAATATACTCTCCGGAGACATTTATTGTAATAAAAGATGTCATTCCTGTTTGAGAAATTGGTGGATTTCAGCTGTCACTTTCATTCATTAGCACTGGTATCACACAGACGTTGACCACTGGTATCACACAGACGTTGACCACTGGTATCACACAGACGTTGACCACTGGTATCACACAGACGTTGACCACTGGTATCACACAGACGTTGACCACTGGTATCACACAGACGTTGACCACTGGTATCACACAGACGTTGACCACTGGTATCACACAGACGTTGAACAATCTAGGTTACGTTTTTTTTTTCTTCGTTCGCCAGCTTTTACCTCAGATGAAGCCCCTAGAGACTAGGAACCGAATTTTTGCGTGTTAATCCATTTTTCCCCCGCCGTACAGGCAGATAACTCCGACTTCGGAGGTACTCGTATATTTTTTTCCGTCGATGAGTAATTGACGTTTCAAGCCGGGCCTCGCTGCTGAGACCAGGGGTGGTTGCCGCAGAGAGAAATCGTAAATACAAATCCCAACCGGTTTAGCCGGGATTTGAACCCACAACCTCTATGTCCCGAGGCCGGCGTCCTGCATCGAGACCAACCAGTCCCCCATGGACTTGGAATATGAGGAAACTGCAACAAGGAACACTTTTCATGCATAGCCTGCAATGGCTCCTGCCGCCTATCCACCATATACCAGAAGTTCACGTCCTCCCGAAAGTGATGATCGTCATATTTCTTTAAAAATGTATATCGCTTGATGATGTTAGGCCGTCGTTGTTGACTCCAATTTCGAACATATAAACACACAGTTACTCGTCAGATTATCCCCGTCGCACATCGCCGGGATTTGAACCCACATCCTCTCTGTCTCAAGTAAGCTTCCGCAACCTGCCGTCGCACAAGCAAGGCCGGTATACCATCAGCTAAGCAAGACCCAGCAGTTCTAGCTCATCGTGGTCTCCCCCAACAACAGGCTGGCTAACAGAAGACAAATAATAATAAATGAATAATATTATAGAGGAAAATTTCCGAGGCGATAATCAGCGAATCAATTCAGAGGAAGAGGTATGTTTAGGCACTCGGAAAAAAAATTACAAATATTCAACAACAGAAAAAAAAACAAAAACAAAAAACAATATATGGTTCGAAGCAGGGTCGAACCCCTACTCCTTGGCACATCGCCTTGCCACGAGAAACCAAACGCTAGAGCACACGGCCAACTCAGCTAACATAATCTAGGATCGCCGTGTTTCCTTGTAGTGGTAGCTCTTCCTGATATAGAAGACCAAGTAGAGTCTATCTTTCGTTTGCCTGAAGTCTTGCCTGTGTCTGCAAAGTCGTTTCTTGCATACATTTTACTGTCTTTCAAAAGACAGTAACATTTATACAAGAAACGACTTTTCAGATTCCTGCAAACACTTTGCAGACACTGCAATTCCTGCAGCACCCATAGAGCCAGTAGTGTATCGAATAAGTATGTGTTAGCACTCGGAAAAATTAACAGACAAACAACAACAGAAAAAAACGAAGAACAATATATGGTCCGAAGTGGGATCGAACCCGTACTCCCTGGCACCGCGCCTTGCCACGAGAAGCCGAACGCTTGGCACACTGCCACTCAGCCAACTAAAAAATTGGCTATTGCAGTAGTGTCTTCCACGAAAGGCACCTCGGAAGTTCCCCATATAATAATATTTTTGTATTATTATTTGTTACCAGTATATAACCACTGGAAACTGCTATTCGTGCTGTTTCGTCCAATAAATGTTTGTCTACAACACAAGTATTCAGCCCTACTGGGAGATACTTGCATTAATAGGAAAATACAAATATACAATTTATTTCCGGTCTGTGATCGTTACCCTATGCTATAGTCATTGAGAGCGCCTTTCGTGGAAGACACTACTACAATAGCCAATTTTTTAGTTGGCTGAGTGGCAGTGTGCCAAGCTCGGCTTCTCGTGGCAAGGCGCGGTGCCAGGGAGTACGGGTTCGATCCCACTTCGGACCATATATTGTTCTTCGTTTTTTTCTGTTGTTGTTTGTCTGTTAATTTTTCCGAGTGCTAACACATACTTATTTGTTCTATTATTCCCTATTATCGCCTCGGAAGTTCCCCATATAATAATATTTATGTATTATTATTTGTTACCAGTAGTGTATCGCTAGGCTGGACTAGTAGTTTCCCAAGTATAGCATGGGACTTGACTAACTCCAACATCTTCACTAACTGCAACATCTTCACTAACTGCAACATCTTCACTAACTCCAACATCTTCACTAACTCCAACATCTTCACTAACTCCAACATCTTCACTAACTCCAACATCTTCACTAACTCCAACATCTTCACTAACTCCAACATCTTCACTAACTCCAACATCTTCACTAACTCCAACATCTTCACTAACTCCAACATCTTCACTAACTCCAACATCTTCACTAACTCCAACATCTTCACTAACTCCAACATCTTCACTTAACTCCAACATCTTCACTAACAGCCAGGAATGTCAAGAAAGACATTACGACCCGCCACCTCAATGAATAAAAGTGCACCCTGCCCGCATCAACTCATGGCATTACATCATCAGCAACAACAAATCTGAATATTTTTGGCACATTCGCACAACAACCATTAGGACCTGTCTCTAATTGTAGGAGTCCCATTAGGAAACACGTCATTCCTGCTCCACTGTTAGATAATGGTGGCAATAATCTTTATCAACACTTGATGGACAAACAACAACCTCACAATCTCTACATTCTCCTTCACTTCTTCTTTCTCTTTTTTTTTCAAAACGATTTTGTACCGCTTTCTTTGATCTATCATTCTTTTTTAATCTTTAATTTTTTTTTTCAATATTTTCTCCCACATATTCCCACATTCGCTTCTTTCACATCTCCTCCTTACTTTCTATATTTCCCCGTTTTCTCTCTTCCTTTTCACTTTTCCTTTTCACTCACTCCACTCTTTCTTCATGTGCTGTGTTTATTCTACTTTTCTTTCTCTCCATCTATAATCAAATGATCACCTTTTCATTCTCTGTTATTTCCCTTTTCTCTTATTCCGCAACCTCTCTAATCTCATTATCATCTTTTCCTTCTCTCTTATTTTTTTCACCTTTCTCTTATTCCACAACCACACCGCAACACCTATCTCTTTGGTCTCCCCTTTTTCTGCAATATCTAACACCCCACCCCCACCCAACCATCTTCTTTCTCTCTCTCACTCTCTCTCTCTCTCTCACTCTCTCTAAAAACTGCCTTTTTTCCCAAAACACTCACGGTGTCTCACTCCTTCTCTCTATTAGTGTCTCCCTCTCGCAAGAGCTCCACAACAACAAACAAAAATGTCTGAGCCGTGTCCAAGCAACAACAGCAGGTATAATCCGCTCACGCGCCAGACCAGACAACAGCTGCCACGAGCCCCGCCATAGAAGACGCCTAGAACATTCTCCACCTTAGATCTTCTTCGCTCTCTCATAATAGTCTCTCTCCCTGCCTTCATATTTATTATAAATATGTTTATACATACGTGTATATATGTGTTGCCATCCTGTCCTTACTCATCACTTAATCATCCGCCACTCTGTCCTTTCATTCACCTGTCTGCCTGTTCGTCAGTCCATCTAACTTTTCTTATTTTATCTTTTGTAGTTACTATTTACGGTTGGTTCACCATATCTTATCTTATTGTATTTTATCTTATTGTATCTCATCTTATTGTATTTTATCTTATCTTATCCTAGTGTATTTTATCTTATGTTATCTTATCTTATTGTATCTTATCTTATATGTTATCTTATCTTACTGTATCTTATCTTATTGTATTTTATTTTATGTTATCTTATCTTATTGTATTTTATTTTATGTTATCTTATCTTATTGTATATTATCTTATGTTAGTGTATATCTTATCTTACTTTTTGTGCTTTATTTTATAAATATATTCACAGCCTTTTTATCCATCCATCACTAATATGTTCGTTCGTTCGCCAGACCTTTCATCGTATCTCATATTAAGCTGATTTTATCATATCTTATTCTAAATAATCTTTTCTTTTTCTGCACTATTTTATCTATCTATTCATCATTTCATATATCTACTTATCCATACATCCATCTATCAGTCTCACCGTAAGTCCACCTTATCTTATCTTAACGTTATCCATCTCTTTTTTTATAACATATTATCTAGATACTACCATTATTCTATATCTCTATATTATTATAGCAGCTCTCCAAAAAAATTAGGAAGATGCTATGCAATCCATTTTTGACAACCGCAACAAGAAAAAGAGTTCTTAAATGTTATGTAGAGTCAGTCTTAACATATGGATGTGAATCATGGACAATAGGACAACAAACAAGAAATTCACTGGCGTATATATAAATGTGGTTTTACAGAAGAATGTTGAGAATACCATGGACAGCTAAGAAGAGTAATGAAAACGTTCTGAAAGAGGTCAAAGCAAAAAGAGAGCTAATTTCCAATATTAGGAAGGAACAATCATCATTTTTGGCCATGTAATGAGAAGAGAACAACTGGAATATATTGTAACAACCGGAAAAAATTGATGGATGAAGAGGGAAGCAAAGAGAAAAAAATACCAGACAGCTTAAGAGAATGGCTTGGCAGAAGGTCAACATCAGAAATGATAAATAACTGTGGAGATCGAAAATTGTGGAGAGACATGACCACCTACGCCAGCAGGCCCGGTACCTGATGGTGATATTATAATATCCAACTATTCATCTATTCATCTAACTATCCTTCTGTCCACCAGTCTGTCTCTCTGTCTACTTAATGGGCTTCATTGTTTCCTCTCCGTCTATAAAAAGTAAATATAAAAAAATATCAATGTTGTGTACATCGCGGACCGCATCCGGCGCGTAAGATCTTCTCTGCAGCATTGTGCCCCACATTTGTTGTGAGTCAAGACAACCTCAGTTAAATACATCTCTCTCATCTTGTAATTGCTATTTTGTGAAAGTGGCTCCATTTTGTGACAGCATTCAAATCTTTTGAAGAGCTTTGTAAGTGCACATTTCCTATACATCATTTGCTCTTTGTGTGTGTGTGTGTGTGTGAGTGTGTGAGTGTGCATGCGTGTGTGAGTGTGTATGTGAGTGTGTGTGAGTGTGTGAGTGTGTGAGTGTGTGTGTGTGTGTGAATGAGTGTGTTGTGTGTGTGTGAGTGAGTGTGTGTGCATGTATGTGAGTGTATGCGTGTGAGTGAGTGTGCGTGTGTGCGAGTGAGTCTGTGTGTGTTTCTGTGTGTAAGTGTGTGTGTGTGTGTTTGTGTATGTGAAGGTGTGTTAGTGTGTACGTGAGTGTATGTTTGTGTGAGTGTATGTTTAACCGGATAGATCTCCACGCGTTTTAACATCAACAAAAGCTATCTAAAACCTTGGTTTGGAACATTAGTGAAGGTTTCCTACAAGCCCTGCTAACCGTATGGGAAATAAGGTGACTGTTTCCACATGATTCCATGACCAGTGGCATTCATCTTTTAGTATGACGCCAGGTCTCTTTACTTCCTAGAACATTATCCAGTGCCCATTTTTAGAGGCTTCACCCTGGAGTCTCGTTGGTCCAAAAATGAGATCGTGGTTTTTTTTTTTTTTAGGATTGTTGTTGTTATTGTTGTTATTGCGTTCGCCAGCTTTCAACTCTGCCGAAGTCCCAAGAGAATAGGAACTGAATTTTGCGTGTTAATCCATTTTTCTCTGGCAGCCGTATGCACAGGGGTCCCTCGCCGCAAAGGCAGATAACTCCGACTTCGGAGGTACTCATATTTTTTTCCGTCGATGAGTAACTGACGTTTCAATTTTTGTGTATTGAACCTACACTTTCGAGAAAGATGGCGGCCATTTTCTTTAGAAAAGTGCCCAAGCTAAAATAGATTTTTTCATGTTTTGACAGGTTTATATGCGTTTTTTTCCGATTTATTGAGTGAAATAGAGTTGGATGTGACGGTGGGCACTCTCGTTACGGTGAAGTGACGGGTGGGCACTTTCGTTACGGTGAAGTGACGGCGAGCACTCTTGTTACGGTGAAGTGACGGTGAGCACTCTCGTTACGGTGAAGTGACGGTGAGCACTCCCGTTACGGTGAAGTGACGGGTGAGCACTCTCGTTACGGTGAAGTATCGGGTGGGCACTCTCGTTACGGTGAAGTGTCGGGTGGACACTCTCGTTACGGTGAAGTAACGGGTGGGCACTCTCGTTACGGTGTAGTGACGGGTGGGCACTCTCGTTACGGTGAAGTGTCGGGTGGGCACTCTCGTTACGGTGAAGTGTCGGGTGGGCACTCTCGTTACGGTGAAGTGACGGGTGAGCACTCTCGTTACGGTGACGTGTCGGGTGGGCACTCTCGTTACGGTGAAGTGACGGGTGGGCACTCTCGTTACGGTGAAGTGTCGGGTGGGCACTCTCGTTACGGTGAAGTGTCGGGTGGGCACTCTCGTTACGGTGAAGTGACGGGTGGGCACTCTCGTTACGGTGAAGTGACGGGTGATCACTCTCGTTACGGTGAAGTGACGGGTTGACACTCTCGTTACGGTGAAGTAACGGGTGGGCACTCTCGTTACGGTGAAGTGACGGGTGGGCACTCTCGTTACGGTGAAGTCGTGTACATTTGTTGCCCACACAGCCGACTTGGCTCACAACGGAATTCGACCTTCCTAACGCTGGTTGACAAAGCAAAATGGCTGCAAGTCACATTGTCTTCACGTGATCATTTAAATCGTTCTTATTGCTTTGTTTATTTTAAATGATTATTTTTTTTTTTAAAAAAACTAGAGTGAGGAAGTGTCTATACGCTGTCTATTCGATGGAAGTCATTTTGAGTCATCGCCTGCGAGTCGAAGAGGGCTACACGGTAATCGATCTTGTCAACAGAACATACCAGCGCGCTATGGCGGGGACTGTGACAAGAGTGGAGCAGATATGGGGAACTCCCGACTGCAATAAAATTGATTCCATGAACAGAACAGAACATGGATTTTTCTTACCAAGAAGCGAGGGCATGAACTGTACAAACACCATACGAGGCTCTGTACACATTTTACTAAACCCTCTTTTCAAATCCTGACAGTATCACGCCAGGCCGACTTTACTTCCAAAAAAAATATCTAGTACCCAATTTTAGAGGCTTCACTCCGGGGTTTTATCAATAAAAATATCGTCGTATCTTTGAATTCAAGCTGGACCCTTCTCATCAGGATGCGAGCGCACTAACTACGCAGATACCACGCGAGGATCTCTACAAAAGGTACTTAACCAGAACTTCAAATCCTTTGGGGGTGTGTGTCGGGAGGTCAAAGCGCCGGATAGCACAGTCCTGAAACTGCCAGCGAATAATAGCTGATGGCTTGCTCCAGGTTTGGTGAAATGGAAACATATAGACCTTACTCCACCTCTTCGTGGTGCCCCTAGAAAAAAAAAACCTTTTTAATATGGCCAGGTAAGCAAGGGTCGAGAGGGAAATCAACCCGGTACTCGAAATGTCATACTTGAGTCGGATCTGCTAGGCCGAAAGTCACAAATATCAGAGCAAACCACAACGCAACGCATCCACGACCATTAACGTCCTTTTAAGAGCAGATGACTAAGAGATGTGTTCCTTTAGTCATCGGGTGAACGCAGGCAAGATCCGCTGTTGATTACACACACACACAAACTCTTTGCTGTCTCTTTTTTTAATGCAAAATTTCGTCATTAATTTCCTAAAAAATCAGAAAGAGTCAGATATTTTCAGATTTCAATGCTTTCGTCTATAACAGAAGTGTTCTTATTCATCAAGGTTGACTTCTTTCGCGTAGCGGGGAGGTTCAGGTCAACGGTAACTTCGTGTTGCTGAAAGGCTGCAACTTGACATTTGTTGCTCGACGGTTAGAACTTGACAGTTGCGAACTAGACAGTTGTTGCTTGACAGCCAGGGAGGGGGGGGGGGGTTGTGAAGGAGGAAATCGGTAGAGGAAATGAGTAAAGAATGAACGGAATCAGTGACCAGGTAAGGGTAGAAGGATTTGTGTAAGATAGGATTAGTTGGTGTAAATAGGAATGTTAGTTTGTAGTGAATTGAATACGCATACGATAACTAAGAAAAGAATACGTACATATCATCATATATATTGAAAATCACTGGAGACTGTAGAAATGTGGCTTTACAGAAGAATGTTGAGAATACCATGGACAGCTAAGAAGAGTAATGAAAACGCACTGAAAAGGGACAAGGCAAAAAGAGAGCTAATTTCCAATATTAGAAAGAAACAATCATCATTTTTTGGCCATGTAATGAGAAGGAAACAGCTGGAATATATTGTAACAACTGGGAAAATTGAGGGACGAAGAGATAGAGGGAAGCAAAGAGAAAAGATACCAGACAGCTTAAGAGAATGGCTTGGCAGAAGGTCAACAACAGAAACGATAAATAACTGTCAAGATCGAAAGTTGTGAAGAAACATGATCACCTACGCCAGCAGGCTTGGTACTTGATGATGATGATGATATATATATATATATATATATACACACACCTACACACACATATACATATTGCCGCGTTAGCTCAGTGGTTAGTGAACTGGACTACAAAGGACAAGAGGTAGGGTTCGATCCTGATCGACGGCTTCCAGGTTCACGCAGCTTTAAATGGGTACCGGATTTTTTTCTGGGAAAGTAAAGCGGCACGGGCGTAATACCGACCACATTACCCCAAAATTCATGTGCCAAAGGTCTGTAAAAATTATGATCACTAACACCATATTCCCTATACGCTACTTGGCGTGACGAGGATACTTTACTTACTTTTGCTTACTATGTATATATATATGTGTGTGTGTGTGTGTATGTGTATATATATATATATGTATGTGTATGTATATATGTATATATGTAATATGTGTGTATGTGCATATATATATATATATATATATATATATACATATATATATGTGTGTGTATATATTTGTGTATATAGTGTGTGTGTGTGTATATATATATATATATAACACTAGTGAGTGATTCGATGAGCATGATCAAAAATAGTGGAGGCGAGCTCTGTACACGCATGCAATGGGTCATTGCAGAAGTCAAAAATACGTAAGGTCACCTTTGTCTATGTCCCTGGACATGCGGGAGTGCGGGGAAATGAAGATGCGGGCAGGTTGGCTAGCTGCGCTGTAGTTGAGGTCGGGCAACCGATGGATCGGGCGGACATCATCAATGCCCTCCGAGATGTGGGAAGAGCACCGGACTTCGACAAATACAGATCTACGTCACTTCTTCAGATGATGGAAATGGGAGTTAAGATGGGCACAGCCAGAAATGAGAAACTTAGTGGCCGTGTAAGAAGACTTATCAACCAACATAGAACTGGTGTCATCAGTCGCTGGACACTGCGGGACTTGCTGAGGAGGGGATCTGAGCACCTATGGATATGTTCGGAGTGCAATGATGATGATCCGCAAATAGCTCAATAACTCAATATATATATGTATATATATCTTTTTCTTCGTTTCTTCTTCATTTGTTTTTCAACGGTTGAAGAGAGATATAATTTGCGGTCTTTTGCTCTTTTGTTTGCCTCCGCTGCTGTTATGTTTCCTAGTGTTTCTAATATTCCGTCAATCCATCTTTTTCGCGGTCGGCCCTTGGATCTGGTGTTCTCGCAACGTCTATTGAAGGCTCGTTATGTTGTGTTTTGATCTTTTACCTGATCATGTTGTTAAACCAATCTATCTGTTGATTCTTTATATATTCTAAGGCGGGGTTATTCCTAGCTCTTTCTTCTAGCTTTTATGTATACATGTGTGTGTGTGTGTGTGTGTGTGGATATAGAGAGAGAGAGAGAGAGAGAGAGAGAGAGAAGGAGGGAAAAAGAGAGATGCTGAGCAGGGAAGAGAATGCGACAAGAAAAAAGATGAAAATGAAAAATAAAGACTAAACATGGTATTAGAAAGATGTGTAGTAGAGTGAGAATATAATAAATAGAGAGGTACATACAGAAAGACAATGCCCTGACTCTCAATGTGGTTTCATATATGGAACATTGTGTTAGTGCCCACCATTTTTATAGCCATTCCGAATATTACATTTTGAGTAATTGGTCGGTATCACGCCAGTGCTGTGTTTTTCCGGAGAAAAATTCGATACTCATTTAAGACCGGGTGCACTTAGATTCTATCGCTCAGGATCGAATCAGACTACACTTTAATTGGTTAGTTCGCTAACCACTGAGCTACCGCTTCCAAAGAGTGAGAGAGAGATCAATAAAATAAAAGTGGAAGAGACAGAAAGAGAGAGAGAGAGAGAGAGAGAGAGAGAGAGAGAGAGAGAAATGCAGAAGGAAAGAACGAATAATCGAGAAAGAGATTAAACAAGCTTGCACGGCGTTATTAATGATCATTAGACAGATTTAGGGATATCTAATTAGTGAAAGTTGATAAGATCATTAGAGATTTCAAAAGATCTAGAAAGTTTAGAAAAAAAAAGTATGGGCTGACAGCGGCCAGCGACTCACAGCTGACTGTTTGATCAGTGGTCAACATTCAGTCCCTAATCCTACCCCATGAAGAGAGAAAAACGAACTACAACTTTCAGACCCTGAGCAGGATCTCGTAGGCGAAACGTCCATCTTCACAGAATAGTAATAACCAATACCCCGCTTTGCACGCGATAGACTGTCTTGAGACACCAGAAGTGTCTTACAAAGTCCTGGATTGTACAAGATATTCTTCTTCTTCTTCTTTCCTTCCTACATTTGCCTTTCAGCGTCGAGGGGAGAAATAATTTGCGGTCTTTTGATCTTCTGTTTGCCTCTGCTGCTGTTTCCTTGTGCTTCAAGTATTCGAATCTTTTGATCGAGAAAATGATCAGAATCTACTACACATCTTTCTAATACCAATCTCTTTAGTTAGCTGAGTGGCAGTGTACCAAGCGTTCGGCTTCTCGTGGCAAGGCGCAGTGCCATGGAGTACGGGTTCGATCCTGCTTCGGACCATATATTGTTCTTTGTTTTTTTCTGTTGTTGTTTATTTGTCATTTTTTCTGAGTGCTGTAATACATACCTCTTCCTTCTATAATTCCCTGCTTCTAGTATTCCGTCGATCCTTCTTTTTCGTGGTTTACCCTTGGGTCTGGTGTTCTCGCAATGTTTATTGAGGTCACGTTGTGTTGTGTTTTTATAACTCTGCCTAGTCACGTGGTCAAACCATTTTATCTGTTGTTATATATATATATATATATATATATATATATATATATATATATATATATATATATATATATATATATATTCTATAGCGGGGGAGTGGCATTGGTAGCACAACATTGGGATGTTGATTGTATTGTAGAGTACTCTTTTTGCATCTAGAGTTATTTCCTTGTTGGACAAGCTTTGTTACATATTGAGTGTATCTCTGCTGTTTTTGAATTGTCGTTTCTCACTAAGCTTCCTATGTATTTGAATTCCTCTACTTGTCTACTTGTTTTCTACACCCATTGATATAAAAAGAGGAGTAAGACAAGGATGCATCCTATCACCAAGCTTGTTCAATCTACCCACTGAGCAAATTTTTAAAAACATCACCGAGATGCCAGGCTTAAATATTAATGGAAAGATAATCAATAACCTAAGCTATGCTCATGATACTGTACTACTATCTGAAAACCCTAAAGATCTGCAACAATTACTTAATGTAATAAACATGACAAGCAAAAAATATGGATTAGATATGAATATCAAAAAGACTAAAACTATGATCATAAACAAAGAAAATTTTCAAGACCTACAATTAAATATCAAAGTTGAAGGAATACATCTGGAGACAGTTCAGAGCTACAACTACCTGGGACATACTATAACCAGTGATGGAAAATGTTCAACTGAAATAAATAAAAGAATACGTATGACAAAAAGTAATTTTAATGCCATGAAAAATATACTAACATCAAAACAAATAACATCAGGGCTAAAACTAAGAATGGCAAAATTTTACATCTTCTCAATATTCTTGTATGGTGCAGAAACATGGACATTAGACAAGAAAACAGAACAGAAAATTGAAGCCTTTTAACTGTGGATTTATAGAAAAATAGGTAGAATTGGATGGAAAAAAAAAATAAAAAAAAACGAAGTTTTAAAACAACTAAAAATAAAAAAGAGAACTACTAAATACAATTATGACTATAGAAATGAAATTTTTGGGCCATGTTAAAAGACACAACAGCCTACTAAAAGTAATACTGGAAGGGAAAATACAAGGTAAAGGAGGCAGAGGCAGACCAAGACTAACATGGACAAGTAACATCGAAAGATGGACAGGCCAATCTATGACAATCTGCGCCATCAAAGCAAGAGACAGTGGAATGGCGCTCCATGGTAGCCAACCTTCGATGCGGAGAGGGAACTCACTGATGATGATGGTGACTTGTTTTAGTTTTCTGTCTTCTATAGTTATGTTGATGTTCTGTTTTAGTTTTCTGTCTTCTATAGTTATGTTGATGTTCTGTTTTAGTTTTCTGTCTTCTATAGTTATGTTGATGTTCTGTTTTAGTTTTCTGTCTTCTATAGTTAAGTTGATGTTCTGTTTTAGTTTTCTGTCTTCTATAGTTATGTTGATGTTCTGTTTTAGTTTTCTGTCTTCTATAGTTATGTTGATGTTCTGTTTTAGTTTTCTGCCTTCTATAGTTATGTTGATGTTCTGTTTTAGTTTTCTGTCTTCTATAGTTATGTTGATGTTCTGTTTTAGTTTTCTGTCTTCTATAGTTATGTTGATGTTCTGTTTTAGTTTTCTGTCTTATATAGTTATGTTGATGTTCTGTTTCTCTTTTGCAAAATTCACGACTTCTGTTTTATTGATGTTGATTTTCATGATGTATTTTGTGCCTGTGCTATTGAGTTTATTTATGTGTTCTTGTTGGTCTTATATTTGTCCATGTAGTAGTCCCTGATCGTCTGTAGATAGAAGCTCTTTGATCTCCTCTGTCTCTGATGGGTTGACTAAATGAAATTAGATTAGTACACAGAGATAAGAACAGAATTATAATAACCAAACGACAAGCATTGGAGAACTAGTGTAAACATTCCGATAAATGCAGCTTATCTGTCTAGTCTGCATTTTCTCTACATCGCTCTCCAGTTTAGTTCCCTTTCTGTTCAATACCTATATGGATTACATACGCAAGTTAACCGACCTATCGGAGACAGAGATGATTAGAGAGCTTCCATGTGCAAACAATCAGGAAGTAATATATGGAAAAATAGAAGACATACAAGGACACTTAAATAGACTCAACTGCATAGACACAAAAAAAAAACACGAAAATCAACATCAAGAAAACAAAAAAAACATGAATATCGCAAAAGAGAAACAGAAAATCAACATAACTATAGACGGTAGACAACTAAAATAATTAGATGAATTTAAATACCTAGGAAGTCTAGTGACAAACGACAATTCACAAACAGCAGAGATAGACTCAAGATGCATCATAGTTTGTCAAATCATTCGACAGCTAACACTACTATTGTCCAACAAGGAAATAACTCTAGAGGCAAAACGGGCACTTTACAACACAATTTTAATCACAATTTTGTGTTTTGCAATGTCGTCCTGGACCCCAGATGCAAAATCAAAAAAGAAAATTAACAACTACCGAGGTGAAGTGTGCTGAATGACAGGAAACTGCCTGAGAGATAAGATTTGACATGAAGAACTGAGAAAAAAGAAAGGAATAAACCCTGCAATATTCAAACCGTTTATTCAATAAACGTTGCGACAACACCAGATCCCAGGGTAGACCACGAAAAAAGATGGATTGACGGAATATTGGAAACACCAGTAAACATTACAACAGCAGAGGCGAACAGAAGCACAAAAGACCGCAAATTAAATCTCCCCTCGACGCTGAAAGGCAAACGAGGAATGAAAGAAGAAGACCAGTTGAGTGAGTGTGGATGCGTCACGTGGTTAGTTAACGCAAAGCTGCGAAATCTGTGCCATTCGACCCGACGCATCCGTTTTCATGAAGGGTAGAATTATTTTACAATTTTTCCCCGGAAGTAGTCATTTCTTTACCTTGCTCTTTTTTTCGACAATTTTAACTCCCACATTTTATTTAACGTGCGCGAGTGCACACGGGACCTCCTTTTTTACCCGCTATCCGAGATGGCTAACCATGGGGTCTCACTACACAACGACAAGGGGAGGGTCAAGCCTCGAAGAAACCACAATTTTAAGTGAAAAATTTCCACCGCCTTGGGTGGGATTAGAACTCGGGACTATCCTGTCTACAGCCGGACGTCCTACCTCTAGATCGCCAAGCCACATATTTGATTTTGTTGTTGTTGATTATTTGTGATTGTTTTCCGAGTGCTGTAAACATACCTCCTGCCCTGAAATGATTCGCTGATCGATCGCCTCAAAAGTTCCCTACATAATAGTATTCATGTATTATTATTGTTGTTCCCCCATACGCAATATGTTGTTTAAAAAAATGAAAAGAAATTGATCGGAGAAGAAGAAGAAAGTCATTTAAGTGAAAGTGAACATGAAAGTAGAGGCTGATAACAGCGGATAAGGCCTGCCAGCAGACCGTGATAACGTTTGATTCTTCTAGGTTGGACAAATGTAACCCGGTCAGAAAAACAAGGAAGAAAAAAAATATTTTTTTTACGGTATTATCACATTTCTGGGGTCTTCCGGGGATCCGTTATAGGGCAGGGGAAGAATGATCGCTCGTCCAGTGCAGTCGCCATGAGATGTTCTGACGCGAGTTTTTTTTTTCATTCCCCCCCCCCTTCCGCGGCCCCCCCCCCCCAACCCCACCAAAACTCTTTCCCTACCCCATAGTAAAATACAAATGTAGTCACGCGTTCCTTCTAATACGAGAAAGATTTGCTGTAAATGGAACATCAAAAGATGGACAAATAACAGCCTGCCAAAGTGTACCAGCAAAGCAAGAGATTTGTGGGATAAATTACAGCCTCGGAGTAAAGACAAAACAATCGCATGAAAGAATACAATTTGTTTGATTCCATTTCTGAACAGCTTATTTGAAATATCTTTCTTTTTTCATTAAAACTTGTCGATAGATTGCTAGACTTCTTGACTGCTAGCGCCAGTGTTTTCATCTCCTTTCGGTAATTGTTTGGAGTAAGGTGATCTCTGTTTTAGGAATAGTCTACACTTTTATGTTCTCTTTGTTGAACTGTTAATAGACAGCAATTAGGTGAGCTTTTGAGGCGTGTTTTGAGTAAGGCAGACTTTGTATCAGATATTTGGTTTAATGTCATTATTGGGTAGGTGGTTTACTCATTTAGCACAGCGGAGTGGGTGGTTACATTGTTTTAATACAGTGGAGTGGGTGGTTAAATTGTTTTAATACAGTGAAGTGGGTGGTTAAATTGTTTTAATACAGTGAAGTGGGTGGTTAAATTGTTTTAATACAGTGAAGTGGGTGGTTAAATTGTTTTAACACAGTGGAGTGGGTGGGTTAAATTGTTTTTAATACAGTGAAGTGGGTGGTTAAATTGTTTTAATACAGTGGAGTGGGTGGTTAAATTGTTTTAATACAGTGGAGTGGGTGGTTAAATTGTTTTTAATACAGTGGAGTGGGTGGTTTAAATTGTTTTTGAATACAGTGAAGTGGGTGGTTAAATTGTTTTAATACAGTGAGTGGGTGGTTAAATTGTTTTAATACAGTGGAGTGGGTGGTTAAATTGTTTTAATACAGTGGAGTGGGTGGTTAAAGTGTTTTTTAATACAGTGGAGTGGGTGGTTACTTGTTTTTAAATACAGTGAAGTGGTGGTTAAAATTGTTTTAATACAGTGGAGTGGGTGGTTAAATTGTTTTAATACAGTGGAGTGGGTGGTTAACTTGTTTTAATACAGTGAAGTGGGTGGTTAAATTGTTTTAATACAGTGGAGTGGGTGGTTAAAATTGTTTTAATACAGTGGAGTGGGTGGTTAAATTGTTTTAATACAGTGGAGTGGGTGGTTAAATTGTTTTAATACAGTGGAGCGGATGGTTAACTTGTTTTAATACAGTGGAGTGGGTGGTTAACTTGTTTTAATACAGTGGAGTGGATGGTTCTGATTTAGTAAACTAGCGTGGATTCTTAAAACAATTTTTAAAAAGTGAAACAGGTGGTTATCCTATTTTAGAACTGTTGAGTGGGTTGTCTACTGATTTAACACCGTAGAGTGTATGGTTTACTGATTGAACACCGTGGATTGGGTGTTTTTTTTTTGATTGAACAACATGGTGGGGATGGTTTATTGATTGAACAAAGTTGTGCGGGTGGTTTATATTGATTAAACAAAGTAATGCCGGTGTTTATTGATTGAACAAAGTTGTGCGGGTGGTTTATTGATTAAACAAAGTTATGCCGGTGGTTTATTGATTGAACAAAGTTGTGCGGGTGGTTGATTGATTGAACAAAGTTATGCCGGTGGTTTATTGATTGAACAAAGTTGTACGGGTGGTTGATTGATTGAACAAAGTTATGCCGGTGGTTTATTGAATGAACAAAGTTATGCCGGTGGTTTATTGATTGAACAAAGTTGTGCCGGTGGTTTATTGATTGAACAAAGTTATGCCGGTGGTTTATTGAGTAAACAAAGTTATGCCGGTGGTTTATTGATTGAGCAAAGTTATGCCGGTGGTTTATTGATTGAACAAAGTTGCGCGGGTGGTTTATTGATTGAACAAAGTTATGCCGGTGGTTTATTGATTGAACAAAGTTGTACTGGTGGTTTATTGATTGAACAAAGTTGTACTGGTGGTTTATTGATTGAACAAAGTTGTACTGGTGGTTTATTGATTGAACAAAGTTGTACTGGTGGTTTATTGATTGAACAAAGTGTACTGGTGGTTTATTGATTGAACAAAGTTGTACTGGTGGTTTATTGATTGAACAAAGTTGTACTGGTGGTTTATTGATTAAAAAAAGTTCTACTGGTTGTTTATTGATTGAACAACGTTTTACTGGTGGTTTATTGATTGAACAAAGTTGTACTGGTGGTTTATTGATTGAACAAAATTGTGCGGGTGGTTTATTGATTGAACAAATTGTGCGGGTGGTTTATTTAATAAGAAATGTGGTGTGAGTTGTTTACCGATTGACTAAAGTGAATTAGGTGGCTCACAGATTTGAATAAAGGTGTGTAGAACAGAGAAACATAGAGAGTGATAACATGGGATAGGTAGAGAGTTGAAAAGATAGCTATAGAGATGACATTGAAGGATAGATAGAGCGAGGAAACGTTTCGGTATAGAGACGCATACAGAGTGAGATTATATGAGATAGGGATATAAAATAGTAAAAGAGTTATAAATAGTGAGAATTAAAGAGATGGGGATAGACAGAGATAGACATTGAGAGAATGACACAAAGAGACACTTGAGAGCTTGAGAAAGAGATGTATAGAAGAAGAGAAACAGAAAAGTTAAAGAGAGAAAACACTGAGATAGAGAAATGTAAGTAATGTAATGTAAATAAAAAGAAACAGGGAGAAGCGTTGGGCGGTTGAGAGACATAAGAAGATTGAATGAGATAACGAGAAATACGCATAGAGTAATTGAGATGTGTTGAGGGTGAATGATGTAGATAAAGAGGAATATAGATGTATTGAGATATAAAGAGAAAGATCCTTATAGATACAGAAATTAAGATAGAGAAATTTTAAAAATTGTGAGAAATAAGAAAATATAAAGATAAAAGATATTTATAGATAAGGAGATTAAAATAGAGAAATTAAAACAGTGAGAAATAAGAATATATAAAGGTAAAAAAATAATAATAGATAAGGTTATTAAGATAGAGAAATTAAGAAATTGTGAGAAATTAGAATATATAAAGATAAATATATATTTATAGATAAGGAGATTAAAATAGAGAAATTAAAAAATAGTGAGAAATGAGAACGTGTAAAGGATAAAAGATACATTGATAAATGGAGATACAGAGATATAGATTTGGAGAACTATACAGACAGTGAAAGAGAGACAAGTGTAGGACATGCATGGTCTCTCTGTGTCATTATCACCATCATCATCAAGTACCGGGCCTAGTGGCGTAGGTGATCATGTCTCTCCACAACTTTCGATCACGACAGTTATTTATCATTTCTGTTGTTGACCTTCTGCCAAGCCATTCTCTTAAGCTGTCTGGTATCTTTCTCTTTGCTTCCATCTATCTCTCATTTCCTCAATTTTTCCAGTTGTTACAATATATTCCAGTTGTTCTCTTCTCATTACATGGCCAAAAAATTATGATTGCTTCTTCCTAATATTGGAAAATTAGCTCTCTTTTTGCTTTGACTTCTTTCAGAACATTTTCATTACTCTTCTTAGCTGTCCATGGTATTCTCAACATTCTTTTGTAAAACCACATTTCTACATACTCCAGTGATTTTCTTGCCTGTTGTCATATTGTCCATGATTCACATCCATATATTAAGACTGGCTCTACATAACATTTAAGAACTCTTTTCTTGTTTCTATTGTCAAAAGTGGACTGCATAGTATCTTCCTCATTTTTTGGAAAGCTGCTTTTGTCTGAGCCATTCTCATCTCACCTCTTTTGTACATCTTCCGTCTGGGGTTAACACAGTTCCCAAATATTTAAATTCATTTACCTATTTTAATATTGTTCCACTTGTCTTTATTTTGCACAGAGGTGATGTCTTTTTCTTTATTGTTACCATTACCTCTGTCTTTTTGTTATTAAGGCTGAGTCTTTTATTTTTGCTTTCTTTCACTCTAATGTCTAACATTTCTCTCTGTGTAGCTGAGAATAAACCGAAACCTTGCGCTCTACAACGTACAAGATGGCAAAAAAAAGCAAATTCTCATGTAACTGAATTCACTTGTGACTGAAGCCTACAGTAAAACAAGAGTTACTTATAAAGTGACGCCGTTTACTGTGACTTCAATGAGTTCTTACATTTAGTATCTGGCCTGTTTTACTTTCTATAAAATAACAAGAGCCACGTCACGCAATAAAAAAGTAAAGTACCCCCCAGTCACGCCAAGTGGAGTATAGGGAAATATGGTGTTAGTGACCCTATATTTTACAGACCTTCAGCACATGATTTTCGGGGTAATGTGGTCGGTATTACGCCCGTGCTGCTTTACTTTCCCAGAAAAAAATCCGGTACCCATTTAAGGCTGGGTGAACCCGGAAGCCGTCGGTTGGGATCGAACCCTACCCTTTGTCCTTTGTAGTCCAGTTCACTAACCACTGAGCTATCGCGGCTCCACGTCACGCCATTTATAGCGAATTTGGCATTTAGTGCTCATATCTTTTATACACCTTCGAGAAATTATTTGTTGGTGAAATTGGTCATTTTTATATCTTCTGTCTAAAAACAGAAGTAATGGTCATATCGAAGAAACAATCATCACCATCATGCAGTATAAAAATATAAACAGGACAAATCTGAAACGAGTGTAACGCACCCAAATATTTGGGTACAATAATAACATCAGATGGAAGATGCACCATAGATATATGTAAAAATAAGTGAGAAATAAAGTTTATCGGAGCTATATAGAGCCAATTCTGAACCATGGAACCGAATCATGGAGAATAAACGCACACAGAAAAATGAAAAGACGATTAGAGGCCACTGAGATGGGATTTCTCAGGAGAATGTTGAAAGTTCCCTGGACATTCTCAAAGATCAATGAGGACATTCTCAAAGATCAATGAGGACATTCTCAAAGATCAATGAGGACATTCTCAAAGATCAATGAGGACATTCTCAAAGATCAATGAGGACATTCTCAAAGATCAATGAGGACATCTCAAAGATCAATGAGGACATCTCAAAGATCAATGAGGACATTCTCAAAGATCAATGAGGACATTCTCAAAGATCAATGAGGACATTCTCAAAGATCAATGAGGACATCTCAAAGATCAATGAGGACATCTCAAAGATCAATGAGGACATCTCAAAGATCAATGAGGACATTCTCAAAGATCAATGAGGACATTCTCAAAGATCAATGAGGACATTCTCTAAGATCAATGAGGACATTCTCAAAGATCAATGAGGACATTCTCAAAGATCAATGAGGACATTCTCAAAGATCAATGAGGACATTCTCAAAGATCAATGAGGACATTCTCAAAGATCAATGAGGACATTCTCAAAGATCAATGAGGACATTCTCAAAGATCAATGAGGACATTCTCAAAGATCAATGAAGATATTCTCAAAGATCAATGAGGACATTCTCAAAGATCAATGAGGGCATTCTCAAAGATCAATGAGGACATTCTCAAGATCAATGAGGACATTCTCAAAGATCAATGAGGACATTCTCAAAGATCAATGAGGACATTCTCAAATATCAATGAGGACATTCTCAAAGATCAATGAGGACATTCTCAAAGAGGCCACAGCAAAAAGGAAGACCCTAATAAACATCAAAAAAGAAAAAAAAACATTTTTAGAGCACATTATGAGAAGAGGAAAGTTGGAATACTTGGTTACATCTGGCAAAATACAGGGAGAGAGAGGTCGCTGACGACAAAGAGAGAATATCCTATAGATAGTTTGGTGCCATGGCATGAAAAACAGTCACTAACAGAATTGATACTATGCATTGTGGATATAAGATTGTGGAAGGACAGGACGTCAACTTGCATGGCACATGATGATGATGGTAAGATTTACGCCCGTGCCGCTTTTCTTCTACAGAAAAAAATCCCGTACACATTTTATTTCTTGTTGCTTTCGTCAGCTTTCACTTCTGGCGAGGTCCCTAGAATCTAGGCATTGGATTTTTCGTGTTAATCCATTTTTCCCTGGCTGCCGTATGAACAGGATGCATACAAAGAGGGTACCATTTGAATATCTCATGCATATGCTCCTCAAACTGGCGGTGAACCCCTTACTCATTAGATGGATTGCCGCGGCACTGTTTCAGAGGAAGGTGATACTCAGATGTGGAAGTTGGTCTTCCGAGCCAACATCCATTTGTCCAGGGCTGCCACAAGGCTCACCATTGTCACCAGTTCTATTTAACGTGTACACAATAACGATCACGGAACTACAACTGGATGGGAGGGGAAGAACTATGACTTTTGCTGATGATATTCTGGTATATCGACAGGGAAGAGATAGACGGGGAATCGCCTCCACAATGCAAGACGAACTTGATCGCATTTCTTCCTGGTGTGGGGTTTCAGGTGCCTTGGTTAATCCTAATAAAGCATCAGTTTTATGGTTCTCCCTTAACAATCATATCGTTAATACGACCACACCGGTAGTACGAATGGGAGCTGATGAGGTGACCAGGACAAGTTAATGATATACCTCGGAGTTAAGTTTGATCGCAGCCTGTGTTTTCGGGACCACGTCGACCATGTGATAACAAAATCCCGCAAAGGATTAGCCGCCTTGAAGGTCATGGCAGCTGCCAACATCGAGCAGAGGCTACTTACTCTTCTGTTCCAGGGATTAGTCCTCGCACCAATCGAGTATGCCCTGGCAATCCTTACTGTCAGTACGACTCAAATTGATAGGCTGGAGAAAATACAAAATAAAGCCATGCGCATTATCCTGGGATGTACGAGGGACACTCCCTATGCAGCAATGAGGTATCTTCTTGACT
>JAVIAB010000091.1:30590593-30705593 GCA_032433765.1 Megaustenia siamemsis
TCCAATAAAGATTGTCTGACCAACGATCAACCGCAAACAATCCAGTCTACATCATGAACGACACCAATTTTGTTCCTTCAATATTTGTCAAAGTAAGCAACTAGGAGATGAAATGTGTTAGACGAATGACAGGAAGAGCCTGAGAGATAAGATAAGAAATGAAGAGCTGTGAAAAAAAGCTAGGAATAATTCCCGCCATAGAATATATAAAGAAACAACAGATTAAATGTTTCCACCATGCGAAAGTCCAAAGTAAAATACAACAAGCCATCAATAAAAGTTTCGAGAACACCAGACCCAAGACCAGCCGCGAAAAAATAGATGTATTGGTGGAATATTTTAAAAAAGTAGGAATCATAACAACAGAATCAGGAAACAGAAGAGTTAAATACCATAAATTATATCTTCCCTTTCCCTCTTTTCCGAAGCAGAGAGTCAAATCAGGATGGAAAGAAGATGAAGGAAAAAAACCCAGCTAGAATACGAGATCAGGAAAGTACAATTCTTATTTATTGTAAGAGAACACTGCAATCAGGGTAAACGTATAAGTGATCAGTGTTTTCAACATCTGTTGATTTGTGTGCACTTTGATGGTTTCAGTTGCTTGCTGGCTGTGCACAGACCTGACTCGCCCATGTGCTTGTAGCATTTCCTGTTTGTTCAAAGTTGCAATCTAATAATTCTTCTTCATTTTCAACCTTCAGCTCCCTGTGGAGCATAGGTCTTCAACAAAAACTTTCCAGGTCATTATGTTTCTTGCCATTCTTTTAAGATCATTCCATGTCTTCCCCATCATCGTCATCTCTGCTTCTATCTGTTCTCCAAGAATTCTTTGGTCTTCCTCTTTGTCTTTTTCCCTGTGGATTCCAAAAAAGGGACAGAGTAAGAAACACTGACCTGAGGAAGAAACTCGAAATTGAACCAGCTATCTAATACATAAAGAAACAACAGATAAATTGGTTCGGCCACATAACAAGACAAAAAGAACTAACAATGACTCAAAGAGCCATAAACAAACGCTACGAAAACGCCAGATTAAGAGGAAGACCGAGAAAGAGATGGATAAAGGGAATACTAGAGTCACTATGAGGGATAACACCAGAAGAGGCCAACAGAAGAGCAAAAAATCGCAGATTGTATCTCCCCTCGACGCCAACGGCAATAGAGGAAGGGTAGAAGAAGAAGTAGAAGTAGAACCCCCGGAGAGAGTAAAACTAATAGTGTTTCTATTGTATCGTTTTTGTAATCTTGTAGAGAGATCCCTTCAGAGGGGCTGTGGTGAGAGCAACGTTCGTAGGGAGATCTAGCTAGAGACAGAAATTCTTTCAGAGGGGCTGTGGTGAGAGCAACGTTCGTAGGGAGATCTAGCTAGAGACAGAAATTCTTTCAGAGGGGCTGTGGTGAGAGCAACGTTCGTAGGGAGATCTAGCTAGAGACAGAAATTCTTTCAGAGGGGCTGTGGTGAGAGCAACGTTTGTAGGGAGATCTAGCTAGAGACAGAAATCCTTTCAGAGGGGCTGTGGTGAGAGCAACGTTCGTAGGGAGATCTAGCTAGAGACAGAAATCCTTTCAGAGGGGCTGTGGTGAGAGCAACGTTCGTAGGGAGATCTAGCTAGAGACAGAAATTCTTTCAGAGGGGCTTTGGTGAATGCAACGTCCTGTGGGAGACCTGGCTAGAGACAGAAATTCTTTCAGTGTGGCTGTGGTGAGAGCAACGTTCGTAGGGAGATCTGGCTAGAGACAGAAATTCTTTAAGAGGGGTTGTGATGAGAGCAACGTGCAGTGGGAGATCTGACTAGAGCAGAAACTCATTCATAGGGGCTGTGGTGAGAGCAACGTTTGTGAGACGGACATGCAAGCAAATAAGATGGGGTCACATCATTTTGGAAGTAAGAGGGCCAGTGCACTATCCTGCTGTCTTTACGTTCCCCCCCACAACTCATTGAGTCAGTTACCCATTATCTTTTCATCTCAATTAACGTTGTCAAACTCGACATAACACAACTGTTAGTTTTTATCTGGAAGTAGCATTGTGGTTATAATCTTGGAAACTTTGCAACGTTATGGATGAAGAAGTCCAGAGTTTAATACATTCCTCTCACTCTTAAAACTGATAATTTATGGAAGTGGTTTCAGTTTGTGACACTGCACACAAATGTGCTATTTTTAGTTCAAGTAAATAATTTTGTATGAATGACATTGTAATAGTAATGCTTGTAATAGACGGTCAAAGATGGGAAAATGTGAGCTTTGAGAGATGGAATATTAATTTATTAGCTACAAACGTATTTTACATTTTCAGATACAGCTTCTCCTAAACAGTTTGAATGTAAAATGGCTGAAACAGCACGAAAATTATATACTATTTATAGTTACATCGTCCTATAACTGTATGTCTGCAACGCAAGTAGTTAGACCTACCCTATCCGGGTAGGAAATACAGATACACAATTTATTCCCAAGTTGTGTTCGTAACCCTAGGCTATAGTCATGAGTACACATGTGTGAAAGGCATGGCTAATGATTACTACATTTTTAAGTAGCTTAGTTGGTCGAGAGCTCAAGTGTTTGTTTCTCGTATCCAGGCGATATGTCGAGGAGTACGGGTTCGATCCTGCCTCGGGCTATCTATTGTTCTTTGTTTGTTTTTTATTCTGTTGATTATTTGTGGATTTTTTCCCCGAGTGTTGTAAGTGTACCTCTTCCACTGAAATGATTTGCTATAATAGAATAAGCATGTGCGTTTTATATTCTTGGAAAGACACACATGAGCAAATCAACCAAAGTGTCACTGATAAACAGTAGTGAAACAAACTTAACTGCAATTCATATTCGTTCATGGGGTCATATTCATTCGTTGGTCTCGAGGCAAGATGCCGGCCTCGAGACAGAGAGGTTGTGGGTTCAAATCCCGGCTGCGACAGTTGGGATTTTTATTTATGATTTCTCTCTGCGGCAACCACCCCTGGTCTCAGCAACGAGGCTCGGCTTGAAACGTCAATTACTCATGGATGGTAAAAATATGAGCACCTCTGAAGACGGAGATATCTGTCTGTGCGGTGAGGGACCCCTGTGCACACGGCTGCCAGGGAAAAATGGATTAACACGCAAAGTTCAGTTCCTAGTCTCTAGGGACTTCGTAAGAGGTAAAAGCTGGCGAACGAAAAAAAAAATAAAAATCCGTTCTTCTTCTGTCTTTGTCTTGCTACAGCCTGTTGTATACAAACTAGCTTGTTTATACAAGGTACAGATAACTCTGAGGATGTTGAGATGTTTGTACGTTCTCATCCTAAATGGGCACTCTTTGGTGACTGTGGGAGCTTTATAGCTTCTGGCATACTCGACACTTAACCACAGATGGTCGTCACAATTTTTGTTTAGTTCCATGTTGAATTTAAGCTTATGTTTTTATGATCTAAAAATGTGGTACTTTAGTTCGTTATGGCCTTCTCTTTGTTATATTCTTTATCTTCTTTATTCTGCCTCAGGTTGTTAATATAAACTTCTTTGTGGCAGTCGCTTCTTTTTCTTCTTACACTCTATTGTCTCTGTTATTTATTCTTTTTCTTCTTCTACCTTCATCATTATATCACAACCTTAATCTTCTTTCTTTTTAATCTTTTCCTACTTCTTCCTGTACTTTAACTCAGTTTCTCCTGCTTTGTTTTCTCCATCCACTGTTTTTACTATTTCTTCTTCCTTTTTCATCGTATCACCTCTTTCTTCTTTCCCCTTCTCGTTTTCTTTCTTCCTAACCTTCTCCTTTTATTTGTTCTTCTCTATTAATTTATTATCTTTGTTTTTTTTTTCTTTATTTGTTTAACCGACGATTACGTTTTGTAATAATAATCCTTCTAAAGCTTCTACATGTTTCCTTCTTCTCTCTAAGACCTCTACATGTTTCCTTCTTCTAAGACCTCTACATGTTTCCTTCTTCTCTCTAAGACCTCTACATGTTTCCTTCTTCTCTCTAAGACCTCTACATGTTTCCTTCTTCTCTCTAAGACCTCTACATGTTTCCTTCTTCTCTCTAAGACCTCTACATGTTTCCTTCTTCTCTCTAAGACCTCTACATGTTTCCTTCTTCTCTCTAAGACCTCTACATGTTTCCTTCTTCTCTCTAAGACCTCTACATGTTTCCTTCTTCTCTCTAAGACCTCTACATGTTTCCTTCTTCTAAGACCTCTACATGTTTCCTTCTTCTAAGACCTCTACATGTTTCCTTCTTCTCTATAAGACCTCTACATGTTTCCTTCTTCTAAGACCTCTACATGTTTCCTTCTTTTCTCTAAGACCTCTTCATGTTTCCTTCTTCTCTCTAA
Source organism: Megaustenia siamemsis (assembly GCA_032433765.1). NCBI lineage: Eukaryota > Metazoa > Mollusca > Gastropoda > Stylommatophora > Ariophantidae > Megaustenia > Megaustenia siamemsis. The sequence goes on from JAVIAB010000091.1 coordinate 30,594,916, forward strand.
GACCTCTACATGTTTCCTTCTTCTCTCTAAGACCTATACATGTTTCCTTCTTCTAAGACCTCTACATGTTTCCTTCTTTTCTCTAAGACCTCTTCATGTTTCCTTCTTCTCTCTAAGACCTCTACATGTTTCCTTCTTCTCTCTAAGACCTATACATGTTTCCTTCTTCTCTCTAAGACCTCTACATGTTTCCTTCTTCTAAGACCTCTACATGTTTCCTTCTTTTCTCTAAGACCTCTTCATGTTTCCTTCTTCTCTCTAAGACCTCTACATGTTTCCTTCTTCTCTCTAAGACCTATACATGTTTCCTTCTTCTCTCTAAGACCTCTACATGTTTCCTTCTTCTAAGACCTCTACATGTTTCCTTCTTTTCTCTAAGACCTCTTCATGTTTCCTTCTTCTCTCTAAGACCTATACATGTTTCCTTCTTCTCTCTAAGACCTATACATGTTTCCTTCTTCTCTCTAAGACCTATACATGTTTCATTCTTCTCTCTAAGACCTCTACATGTTTCCTTCTTCTCTCCAGGCTACATGTCAGCATTTGTCTGCTGTGTTTGAAACGTGGGCTCGTCTTATACATCCATATTGTCTTTAATTTCTAATTAATTTCATTGTGATTTTATATACATCTGTTGTATTCCCAACTACTCATCGTATCTAAGAAGCCTGAGTGGTTGAGTGGTTCTCATCGACAAGGTTTCCCGGTTCACAGGTCAAAAGGACTTTCGTGTATTTTCTGTGTAGTAAGGGAAAAAAGAAGAAAGGTCTCAGTCTGAATAGTAAGAAAACAGAAGTAATGGTCATATCGAAGAAACAATCATCACCATCAATCAGCATAAAAATAAACAGGACAAATCTGAAACAAGTGTAACGTTTCAAATACTTGGGCACAATAATAACATCAGATGGGAGATGCACCACAGAAATAAAAAGCAAAATAGCTCAGGTCAAAATAGCATTTCAGAAAATGAAAAATATTTTATGCAACAAATCTATGTCAATAGAAGTGAGAAAGAGAGTTTATCGGTGTTATATAGAACAAATTCTGACCTATGGAAGCGAATCATGGACAGTAGACAAACAAATGAAATGGCGATTAGAGGCCACAGTGATGGATATCTCAGAAGAATGTTGAAAGTTCTCTCGACAGCTAAAAAGACCAATAAGGAAATTCTCAAAGAGGCCAACACTAAAAAGGAGCTACTAAAAGACATCAGAAAGAAACTATCTTAATTTATTCTCAAAGAGAAGAGGACAGTTAGAATACTTGGTTACAACTGGCAAAATACAGGGAAAGAGAGCTCGCGGACGCCAAAGAGAGAAAATACTGGATAGCTTGGTGTCATAACATGGAAAACGGTCAACACCAGAATTGATACGATGCACTGTAGATAGAAGATTGTGGAAGGACATGATCACCTACGCCACCCGGTATGGCACATGATGATGATGATGATGATGATGATGAAGGGTAGTTTGGCGTTATACCATCCACATTATCCTACAGTCAGTCATAGGCAAATATTGTTACCAACACCATATACCCATTCGTTTAGAAGCACTTAGAGGAAAACTGTAGTTTTTAAAATTGCAAGTTTACGTGACACCTAAAATTATCTATCTGTTTTCATGACGTACGCCCATTCAGAAGACATTAAGAAATGTCGCCAACATACTTATATTTCCATTAATATTGTCCATGTTTTCAATGCATCCAGTAGGATCGATTCGACTTTTGTTTTGTGCAACATCATCAAAATTAAGATGAAGAGAACTGCTCTCTCACTGAAAACGGGAGACATAAATGCTAGGAGACACTAGTGCAAACATCTCGTTGTTATCTAAACTTATCAAGACAACTCAACCTCTCGGTGTGCCATTTAATGCGCACATGAACTGCTCCCAGTAGAATGTTCTTATACTATATATATATATATATATATATATATATATATATATATATATCAAAGGTTAGATTAGATTAGATTAGATTAGATTAGATTCGATTAGATTAGATTCGATTAGATTAGATTAGATTAGATTAGATTAGATTAGATTAGAATAGATTAGATTAGATTAGATTAGAATAGATTCGATTCGATTCGATTAGATTAGTTTAATTTAGATTAGATTAGATTACATTAGAATGGAGTAGAATAGATTAGAATAGATTATATTACATTAGAATAGATTAGATTAGATTAGTTTAGATTAGATTAGATTAGATTAGTTTAGAATAGATTAGAATAGATTAGATTAGTTTAGATAAGATTAGAATAGTATTTTAGATTAGATTAGATTAGATTAGATTAGATTAGATTAGATTAGATTAGAGTAGATTCGATTAGATTAGATTAGATTAGATTAGAATAGATTAGATTAGATTAGTTTAGATTAGTTTAATTTAGATTAGAGTAGAATAGATTAGATTAGATTAGAATAGACTAGTTTAGATTAGATTAGATTAGATTAGATTAGATTAGATTAGATTAGATTAGATTAGATTAGATTAGATTAGATTAGATTAGATTAGATTAGATTAGATTAGATTAGATTAGAATAGATTAGATTAGATTAGATTAGTTTAGATGAGATCAGATCAGATTAGATTAGATTAGATTAGATTAGATTAGATTAGATTAGATTAGATTAGATTAGATTGGATTAGAATAAATTCGATTAAGTTAGAATAGATTAGATTAGATTAGATTAGATTAGATTAGATTAGAATACAGTCGATTAAGTTAGAATAAATTAGAGTAGATTAGATCAGATTAGATTAGATTAGATTAGAGTAGATTAGATTAGATCAGATTAGATTAGATTAGATTAGATTAGATTAGATTAGATTAGATTAGATTAGATTAGATTAGAATAAATTCGATTAAGTTAGAATAGATTAGAGTAGATTAGATTAGATCAGATTAGATTAGATTAGCTTAGCTTAGATTAGATTAGATTAGATTAGATTAGATTAGATTAGATTAGATTAGATTAGATTAGATTAGATTAGATTAGATTAGATTAGATTAGATTAGATTAGATTAGATATGGCATTTCTAAGAATAATAATAGGAGTTCCCTGGACAAAATAAATAGCAACTCAACGAGGCCAGCACAAAAATGTAAAATACCAGAAAGAAACAATCGACATTTTTCTGGCACATCATATGAAGAGAACAATTGGAAGTATTTAGCTATATTTGGCAAGTTACAAGATAAGAGAGATCGTGGACGACAAAGAGAGAAGGTACAACATAATTGTAATGATGTTCGAGTGAGGACAGGATTGTTGATGCACATAATCGCCTATGTTAACCGGTATGGCACATGATTATTAGTATATACACCATATGATAGGATAGTTTTGAGAGCGGGTTTTTGAGTGGTCTTAGGTAAGATGTAGGCCTCGGAACAAGAATGTTCTGGGTTTAAACCTTGCCATTGAGTGTGGGAAAAATTATGTTCTGGAATCCGTACTATCTAAGCGGGTTTGCCTTCCCTTGATATCGAGGTAGTTGGACCTATTAAGCTCGTTACCTTAAACACAAGCATATACAGATACACCGTTATGTAGTTATATTTGTGTGTGTATCTATATAGTTATGTGTTGTAACTAATGCGCCAGCTGAAGGCCTACTGTGCCGCAACGTCGAATTTTTCTTAAATTGTGTACCTGACCTGCGTAAAGCAGCACCCCTTTCTTCATTTTGTTTTTTTAAAAAAATTGTCATTCTTGAAGTGCTGAAGTTATGGACAATAACATCGAAAATTTGGGGGGGAGGGGGGGGTGCGGTATGTTACAGGTTTCTTTTAGACATAAATGAACGACAACAAAAGCACGATCCGACGTTTCTGCTAAACCAAGCTTTCATCTATCTATCTATTGACCTTTCGACGGCCCATAGGGCGTAGACCAAGATACTCTTTCTCTCTTATCTGAATTTTTGCTCTAGCAGTTTTCGATTCTTTTAAGGATATTTTATCAAATCTGGCCATTTGTCTCTGTTCTGTGCAAGCAGCTCTATCTCATTTACACACATTAACTTATGCAAGATAACATTTCCTCTTTAAATTTGACTAGTTTTTTTAGCTACAGGAAGATGCTACACGGATATGTGAGGTTCATGACGCTGCGAAGTTCACAATTTGGAAGCAGATGATTGATTCTGTTCTAACCAGGAAAATAAATTTCGTAACTAAAGGGTTAACTTATCAACACGGACGAATATGAGTGAGATAGACTTTTGCGGAGGCAGTAGTTGGGATTTCTCAGAAGAATGTTGAAAGTTCCCTGGACAGATAAAAAGACCAATGAGGAGGTTCTCAAAGAGGCCAACACAAAAAGGGAGCTCTTAAAAAACATCAGAAAGAAGCAATCAACATTCTTCGGGCACATCATGAGAAGAGGAAATTTGGAATACTTGGTTACAACTGGCAAAATAAAAGGAAAGAGAGATCGCGGACGACAAAGAGAGAAAATACTGGATAGCTTGGTGTCATGGCATGGAAAACAGTCAACAACAGAACTGATACGATGCACTGTAGATAGAAGATTGTGGAGGGACATGATCGCCTAAACCAACCGGCAGGGTACATGATGATGATGATGATGATGATGATGTTGATTATGAGTAGTTGGAGATACAATATAGAATTAGATAGAACGATAATCTCCTGCAGTAATTAGAAATACAATATCGAACTGTTAAGAACGATAGCTTACTTGCAGCAATTCGAAATGTAATATACAACTAATAAAAAAGAGAACCTACTGCAGGAATTCGAAATGCGATGTCGAAGTAGCAAGAACGATAATCCTGCAAGCCAGATATTGTTATATGCTTGCATAACAAGCAACACTAAAGAATAGTGACACTGTGACCTTCCAAGCATGTTGTAAGAGGCGACAAAGGAGGTTGATCGATGGCTTGACAAGCTGTCATTGTAAAAAGCATTGTTATGGAAACAGAGCCATAGATTTTTAACAGTAATTTCTGTAATATATGCCATTTTGGTACGCAAGGTTTCTGTTTTCGAGATTGTGGTTCTGCCCTATGTGCCGTCTTCGGCTCGAAAGGACAATAGATAGATAACAAGCAAACTACAGTAACCGTTAACGTGCGAACAGTTCGTCATCTGTTGAAGCCAATTATTGTATCTAGCTTTCCTCGAAATTGTGTGATGTCAATTTAACAGCAATGAATAATGGAAGAAAAATAAAAGTAGAATTAATATGTGAGCCTTCAGTGCATTATCATCATCGTCAATATCATCATCATCATCATTATCATAGTCGTCAATACCTTCATCATCATTATTACCAGAACCATCATCATTTTTACCACCAGCAGCACGATCATCACTATTACTATCATCATCATTACCATCACCATCATCATCATTACCAGAACCATCATCATCATTACCAGAACCATCATCTTTTTTACCACCAGCAGCACGATCGTCATCATTACCATCCCCATCATCTTCATTACCACCATCATCATTACCGTCATCATCATCAATATCATTACCATCACCATCATCATCATTACCGTCATCATCATCATTATCACCATCATCATCATCATCTTCATCATCATCATTACCAGAAACGTCATCATTTTACCACCACCAGCACGATCACCATCATTACCATCACCATCTTCGTCGTTACCATCATCATCATTATCATCACCTCATCATCATTACCATCATCATCATTACCATTATCATCATCATCATCATTACCATCACCTTCATCATCATTACCATCATCATCATCATCATCATTACCATCATCATTACCATCACCATCATAATTATTACCATCACCATCATCATCATTACCATCACCGTCATCATTACCATCATCATTATTACCATCATCATCATTACCATCACCATCACTATCATCATCATTACTATTACCATCACCATCAGCATCATTACCATCACCATTATCATCATTACCATCACCATCATTACCATCATCATCATTATTACCATCATCATTACCATCATCATCATTACCATCACCACCACCATCATCATCATTACCATCATCATCATCATTACCATCCTCATCATTACCATCATCATTACCATCATCATTACCATCATCATTACCATCATCAGCATTACCATCACCATCATCATCATAACTACCATCATTACCATCATCATCATAATTACCATCATCATGATCATCATTACCATCACCATAACCATCATTACCATCACCATTATTACCATCGCATCATCATTACCATCACCATCATCATTATTACTATCACCATCATTATCATCATCATTACCATCATCATCATTACTATCATTATCATTATCATCATCATCATTATTATTATCATTACCATCATCATCATTACCATTATCATCGTTACAATCACCATCATTACCATCATTACCACCATTATCATTACCATCATCATCATCATTACCATTATCATCGTTACCATCACCATCATTACCATCATCATCACCATTATCATTACCATCATCTTCATTATTACCATCACCATCATTACCATCATCATCATTACCATCGTCATCATCATTACCATCACAATCATCATCAGTACCATCACCATCATCATCATTACCATCACCATCATCATCATTACCATCAACATCATCATCATTACCATCATCATGCCTGCTGACGTAGGTGATTATGTTCCCTCGCAATCTCTACAGTTGTTTTGTTACAACATATTCTCTTGTATCTTTTCTACCTGCTTCCTTCTGTCTATTCTTTTATCAATGTTTCCACTTATCGCAACATATTCCAATTATCTTCTCACTATATGACAAACAAACTAAGCTTGTTTTCTTTTGATGTTAATAATTAGTTTTCTTCTTGCTTTTGCCTCAGTCAGAACATCCTCATTACTCTTCTCAGCTCTCCGTAGTATTCTCAACATTCTTCTGTAAAACCATCTTCTGTAGCTTTCATGGATCTTTATGTCTGTTGTCTTATTGGTATTGATCCACAGCCATATCTACACACTGGTTCCATAGAACACTAACAAATCATTGTTTTCTTGATCATGTTTTGATATTCCGATTGCTTACGATGAATGATGATATCGTATGACGAAGGATAGTTCGGTTGTGTTCATTTCGCTGCGGCTACGCATTATGTCTTTTGGTATGTGCTGTGGCTGCTATGATGGGGACTGCAGCTACCTTTCTTTGTTTGGATTCTTCGAAGAGATGAGTTGTTAATTCAGATGATTCCACTGGCACGGGCGGTTGGGTAATTATGGATTTTAATTCGTTTGTAGTGATACCGGGGCCTTCGACTAACTGTAACTACAATTCCTGTTCTTGTTTCCCATTTCAATAACGAATTACATAATATCCACTTATCATTCTTACTTTTTGGAATGCCGCATTTATTTGTGCTGTTATACATCTTACGAAAAGGTAAGGCTTTCATGCAAAGGACAGCAGAGTTATCTATGAACAAAACCGATGAAAGACAACTGAAAAATATCGTTACAATTAATCTACATAGTCATAGATTACCAGACAGTTTGAAAATCCAACGACGATGACCCTTGTCCGGTAGTGGACATATTCTTCTACCTTTCAGCTCCCTGTGGAGCATAGGTCTTCAACAAAAACTTTTCAAGTCGTTCTGTTTCTTGCCATTCTTTTAAGATCATTCCATGTCTTTCCCATCATCTTCATCTCCGCTTCTATCTGACTTCTCCAAAAATTCCTTGGTCTTCCTCTTTGTCTTTTCCCCTGGGGATTCCAAAAAAGGGCCTGTTGTGTAATACTCTCAGTTGGCTTCCGCAGTGTGTGTCCTGTCCTGCTGTCGTCTTCGCTGTATCTCTTTATCCACTGGTATTTGACTGGTACATTTCCATAATTCTATGTTAGTGAATTTGTCCTGCCATTTCTGTAGTGGGCATGCTCAATGTAAATAGGAACCCACAAAACTAATCGTAACACTCTTCAATACCACAACAAAAGTTGTAATTCCTCGTAATAAAAAAGTTATTCCAACTGAAATAAACAAGGATGCCTCTGGAAACAAATAACACATACTCACAGTGTCAGGGCCAGCCTGCCAGGTCAAGTTGACAGTGTCAATCTCTGGCGGGATAACTATCCTGTTAAACAGGTCCGGGCTGTGAACGTAAGGAGTTACTTCCCCGTTAGATATAATCTTGATCTCCCACTCGTAACCTGTGAAAGGAATACGCAATAATAATAGTAACAATAATAATAGTAACAATATTATTAGTAACAACAATAATAATAGAACAGTAAAAATAATAGTAACGATAATAGTAATAGTAATAGTAACAAAAATAGTAAAATAGTAATAATAATAGTAACAATAATAATAGTAAGAATAATAATATTAACAATAATAATAGTAACAATAATAATAATCATCATCATCAAGTACCGGACCTACTGGCGTAGGTGATCATGTCTCTCCACAACTTTCGATCTCGGCAGCTATTTATCATTTCTGTTGTTAACCTTCTGCCAAGCCGTTCTCTTAAGCTGTCTGTTATTTTTTCTCTTTACTTCCCTCTATCTCTTCGTCCCTCAATTTTCCCAGTTGTTACAATATATTCCAGTTGTTCTCTTCTCATTACATGGCCAGAAAATGATGATTGTTTCTTCCCAATATTGGAAATTAGCTCTCTTTTTGCTTTGGCCTCTCTCAGAACATCTTCATTACTCTTCTTAGTTGTCCATGCTGCTCTCAATAATACGAACAATAATAAAAGTAACAATAATAGTAATAAAAATAATAATAGTAACAACAATAATAGTAGCAATAATAATAATAATAATAACAATAATATTAGTAACAATAATAATAGTAACAATAATAATAGTAACAATAACAATAGTAACAATAATAATAGTACAATAATAATAGTAACAATAATAATAGTAACAATATTAATAATATTAATAGTAACAACAATAATAGTAACAATAATAATAGTAATAACAATAATAGTAATAGTAACTATAATAATAGTAATAATAATAATAATAATAGTAACAATATTAATAGTAACAACAATAATAGTAACAATAATAATAGTAATAATAATAATAATAGTAACAACAATAATAGTAACAATAATAATAGTAACAATAATAATAGTAACAATAATAGTAACAATAATAATAGTAACAATAATAGTAGTAATAATAATAATAGTAACAATAATGATAGTAACAACAATAATAGTAACAATAATAATAGTAACAATAACAATAGTAACAATAATAATAGTAACAATAATAATAGTAACAATAATAGTAACAATAATAATAGTAACAATAACAATAGTAACAATAATAATAGTAATAATAATAATAGTAACAATGATAATAATTGTAATACGAATAATAATAATAATAATAATAATAATAATAATAATTTTACTACAAAAATTTCTTGTTGGATTACAACTGTTATCATATTGGATCAACTTATTCCAAACGGAATTTTGAAGAACCGTTCAGCAAATTGTTTTGTTTTGAATTTTTTTTTCTTCAAAATCTTACAATTCTTGCCAAAATGTTGTAATTTACCCAACGATTTTGTCACTCTTCCCAAATTCTTACCATTCTTAACAATATCATACAATTTTCCCTATCTTAAAATTCTACAAATAATCTGATACTTCATCCCAATTTCGTATCTTTCTTCTCAAAATCTTATCATGCTTTCGTCGATTTCAATATCTTTTCAAATATTTTACGTTTCTGCCAACAATCTTACAACTTTTCCCAAAACCTTACAAATCTTCTTAACATCTTATCGTTCTTACCAGAATTTGCAATTCTGCAAAAAAATCTTACCATTCTTCCATACAAATCACCATTCTTCCTATTCTATTATCTTACATCCATCACAGTCGCCGCACATTCCATGGAGTTTGACAAATATCGTTTCATTCATTAGTTTTCGTAAAGAACAGTCACACAGAATGTCATATTTCCTTTCCTTAAAAATCGCTCGAACTCGCCTCGTTATTTCGTCACTATCTTCACAGCAAATAAAACTGTTCAACTCAAATGTTAAGTCGGTCCTATTATATGGATGTGAAACATGGAGAACAACAAAATTGACAATCACGAAGATACAGACTTTCATTAATGGATGCTTACGCAGGATAGAAGGATGGAAATGGCAGGACAAAATCACTAACATAGAATTATGGAAATGTACCAGTCAAACACCAGTGGATAAAGAGATTCAGCGAAGACGATGGCGCTGGATAGGACACACACTACGGAAACCAACTGAGAGTATTACACAACAGGCTTTTTTTTTTGGAATCCCCAGGGGAAAAGACAAAGAGGAAGACCAAGGAATTTTTGGAGAAGACAGATAGAAGCAGAGATGAAGATGATGGGGAAGACATGGAATTATCTTAAAAGAATGGAAAAAAACAGAACGACTTGGAAAGTTTTTGTTGAAGACCTATGCTCCACTGGGAGCTAAAAAGGTGGAAGAAAAAGAGATCTTCACAGCGTTACACTCGTGAATATATCTCAGTTTTACTAATCCAGATCTCAGAATTTCACTGATTGTCCTCCATCATCATGTGCCATAGGCTGGTATAAGCAATCATGTCCTTCTACAATTCTCTATCCACAGTAAAGTAAAAAAGTAAAGGGCCCCCGTCATGCCAAGTAACGTATAGGGAATATGGTGCTAATGGCCATCATTTTTAGAGACCTTAGGCACATACTTTTTTTGGTTATGTGGTCGGTAATTACGCCTGCGCCGCTTTACTTTCCTAGAAAAAAACCCGTTACCTATTTAAGGCTGGGTGAATCCGGAAGCCATTAATTAGGATCGAGCACGATCTCTAGTCCTTTGTAGTAGTCCAGTTCACTAACGACTGAGCTATCTTGGCTCCCTCTTTCTAAGTAGATCGCATAAATTCTGTTTTTGACTGTTTTCCATGCTATGACATCAAGCGTTCTAATATCTCTCTTTGTCGTCCGCGATCTCTCTTTCCCTGTATTTTGCCTTTGTAACCTGTCCTCCATCGTGTTTAATATCATTTCTTAGACTCTCACAAAGAATTCTACAAGCCTGTATCTAGCAGCTTCATCTCCATCCCCCTGTAATTGTATGGTTATGATTAGTCGAAGGCCCCGGAATCACTGTAAACGAATTAAAATCCATAATCGCTCGACCGCCCGTGCCAGTGGAATCATCCGAATTAACCCTCATGTCATTGAAGGATCCAAACAAAGAACGGCAGTCACAGTCCCCATCATAGTGTAGTCCCCATATATATATATATATATTGTTATATATAGGATAACATCTCTCTTATAAATATAACTAAATAATTTTTAACTTTTTTATCTGTTAATTAAAGTTTTTTAATTAATAATTTAATTTAATATTAATTATGTTTAAATCAGTATAAATTAATTAACATTTTATTATAAGGAACTCGGCAACTTATTATTCATCTGTTTATCAAAAACATAGCTTTATGAAATAAATATAAAGTTTAACCTGCCCAATGAAAATTTTTTAATGGCCGCAGTACCTTGACTGTGCTAAGGTAGCATAATAAATTGACTATTAATTGAAGCCTTGAATGAAAGGAACCATGGATAATTTCTGTCTCTTATATAATTAATTATAAGTTACTTAAAAGGTGAAAATTCCTTTATATATTATAATAGACGAGAAGACCCTAGGAGTTTGAAATTTTGTTGGGGCGACACTATAGCATATAAACCTATATATAACGAATTTATAAAACGAATTTTAATAATTAAAAATAAGCTACCCTAGGGATAACAGCATAATTCTACTATATATATATATATTAATAATAATAATATAATAATTAATAAAATTAATAATATTAATATAAATATATATTCATATATTTTTATATACGTTTTATGATACATTATTCACTTTTTACTATTTTCATCTTGAGCCCTTCCTCATTCTTCTAATCTTTCTATTTTATACATCTCGACGCTCATCCTACCTCCCCTCATGTAACCTCGTTTCTTATTTCAACTTCTTAATTTCCTCTCTCTGTCCACCTCTTCTTTCACCTGATCATCTAACATGTAGTTATAGATAATTGTGCTTCACCGTTTGTTGTCGTTGTCCCTGTATTCTGAAGAAGGCCACAAGCCGAAACGTCAGTATTGTGTTGTATACCTTCCTTGTAAAGCTGTCACCATACTTTGGAGTGTTTATCACACCCCACTACTGGCTCCTATTGTTTTCTCCCTCGTCTCCATGCAGTATTTATTCAAATCACTAGCAATACAGCCTCTCATCTTTCCCTTAAACATGGCTCTAGCTATTTTAACTTAATTTTCTCACTTCATTATTACTCCACTAAATTAATCCACCGCTAATTCTTCACTTCATTAATTCCACGCTTAATTAATGTCCCACTTAATTAATTCCCCACCAATTCCCAACTTCATTAATTCCCCACCAATTCCCCGCTTCATTAATTTCTCACCAATTCGGTACTTCGTTTTATTTACAACTCATTAATTCCCCAAATTCATTAATTCTCCACTTTATTAATTCCCCACCAATTCCCACCTTCATTAATTTCACGCTTCATTAGTTCCCCACCATTTCTTACTTCGTTAATTACCCACTTTATTAATTCGCCACCAATTCCCTACTTCATTAGTTCCCCACCATTTCTTACTTCGTTAATTTCCCACTTTATTAATTCGCCACCAATTCCCTACTTCATTAGTTCCCCACCATTTCTTACTTCGTTAATTTCCCACTTTATTAATTCGCCACCAATTCCCTACTTCATTAGTTCCTCACTCGGTCGAATTAGAAACACTAGGAAACAAAACAGCAGCAGAGACAAACAGAAGAGCAAAAACTGCAAATTATATTTTCCCTCGACGCTAAATGGCAAACGAGGATGGGAAGAGGAAGAAAAATAATTAATTCTTCACTTAATTAATTCACCACTTCATTAATTCATCACTTCATTAATTCCCCACTTCATTATTTACCCACTTCATCAATTCCCCACTTCATTAATTTCCCACTTCATTACCTCCTCCAGTAATCATCGTACCAATATGGAAAACGAAAGGTAGCAAAAAAGAGACTGCAATTAATATAGAGGTATATCTCTTCTCAGCCATGTAGGAAATCTATACGCCAAAATAGTGGAAGAAAGGGTGAGATCAGTTAAAGAACTACAGTTAAGCGATTCTCAAATGGGGTTCCGACAAAAACTGAGTAGGTACTGACGTTAGTATTCATCTAAAAACAGCTCAGAGGAAAAAAAACACAATACAACACAATCAACATATGTACATAGCTTTCATTGACCAGGAAAAATCATTCGACAGAGTAAATAGAGAACAACTGTGGGAGATACTAACAACATACGGAGTAAGCCAACATCTAATCAACCTAATGAAAAGTTCCTACATCAACAGCAACTGCACAGTCAGAACAGCAGCAGGTTGTACAGACCACTTCAAAGTTAGATCAGGTGTAAGACAGGTGTGCGTACTATCCCCCCTACTGTTTATTACATACATGGACTATATATGCAAGTTAGCCAATCAATCAGAGACAGAGGAGATCAACGAGCTTTTATTTGCAGACGATCAGGCACTAATACATGAAACAATAGAAGACTTACAAGAACAATTAAATAGACTCAATAGCACGGGCACAAAATACAACATGAAAACCAACATCAATCATGAATGTCGATAAAGAGAAACAGAACATCAACATAACTATAGAAGGCAGGCAGCTAAAACAAGTAGAGGAATTCAAATACCTAGGAAGTTTAGTGACAAACGACAATACACAAACAGCAGAAATAGACTCAAGATGCAACAAAGCTTGTCAAATCATTGGACAGTTATCACCACTATTGTCCAACAATGAAATAACTCTAGAGGCAAAACGGGCACTCTACAAAACAATCTCTAGAGGCAAAACGGGCACTCTACAAAACAATCTTCATCCCAACGTTGTGCTAAAAAATTCCAGTCCTGGACCCTAGATGCAATAGCAATAAGAAAAATAATCTCTACTGAGATTAAATATGTTAGACGAATGACAGGAAACAGTCTGAGAGACAAGATCAGAAATGAAGAACTGAGAAAAAAAGCTAGGAATAGCCTCCGCTATAGAATATATAAAGAAACAACAGATAAAATGGTTTGGCCACGTGACAAGGCAGAGTGATAAAAACACAACACGAGCCCTCAATAAACGTTGCGAGAACACCAGACCCAAGGGTCGACCACGAAAAATTTGGAGCGATGGAATATTAGAAGCACAAGGAAACATAACAGCAGCAGAAGCGAATAGAAGAGCAAAAAACCACAAATTGTATCTCCCTTCGACGCTGAAAGGCAAATGAGGAAGGAAAGAAGAAGAAGTTTAACTCCTCCCGTCTTATACTCCCTTTCTCATCTCTCTTTTCTCACGTTATAGACTTCTGTCATTCCCTAACAAGCACCAGATCTATACATCCCGCAGAACCCATATTTTCTCCCCAAGTTTCTCCGTATTCCCCATTCTCCCTTCCCCAAATCTGTATTCAATTTTCAAGCTCCATTTCTCAATCATGACCATTCAACTCTAAATTCAAATTCACATCATATTTTATTCCTCCGCCTTTATCTTTCGCTCATTTCTATATGGTTTTACTCTTTGCAATTACTTCGCTCATTACTATATTTCACATCCTTAAGCCTCATTACCCGACCTATTTACGTATTCACCAAACACCTTTCTATATTTCGGTCATTTCTCATCCTTCCTTCCCCGATCTCATCCCTCCTTCCCCGATCTCATCCCTCCTTCCCCGATCTCATTTCTTCTTTCCCGATGTCATTCCTCCTTCGCCGATCTCATCCCTCCTTCCCCGATCTCATCCCTCCTTCCCCGATCTCATCCTTCCTTCCCCGATCTCATCCCTCCTTCCCCGATCTTATCCCTCCTTCCCCGATCTCATTTCTTCTTTCCCGATGTCATTCCTCCTTCCCCGATCTCATCCTTCCTTCCCCGATCTCATCCTTCCTTCCCCGATCTCATCCCTCCTTCCCCGATCTCATTTCTTCTTTCCCGATGTCATTCCTCCTTCGCCGATCTCATCCTTCCTTCCCCGATCTCATCCCTCCTTCCCCGATCTCATCCCTCCTTCCCCGATCTCATTTCTTCTTCCCCGATGTCATTCCTCCTTCGCCGATCTCATCCCTCCTTCCCCGATCTCATCCCTCCTTCCCCGATCTCATTCCTCCTTTCCCGATCTCATACCTCCTTCCCCCATCTCAGACCCCCTTCCCCGATTTAATCCCTCCTTCTCCAATTTAATCCCTCCTTCCCCGATCTCATCCCTCCTTCCCCGATTTAATCCCTCCTTCCCCCATCTCAGACCCCCTTCCCCGATTTAATCCCTCCTTCCCCGATCTCATCCCTCCTTCCCCGATCTCATTCCTCCTTTCCCGATCTCATACCTCCTTCCCCCATCTCAGACCCCCTTCCCCGATTTAATCCCTCCTTCTCCAATTTAATACCTCCTTCCCCGATCTTATCCCTCCTTCCCCGATCTCATCCCTCCTTCCCGATTTAATCCCTCCTTCCCCCATCTCAGACCCCCTTCCCCGATTTAATCCCTCCTTCTCCAATTTAATACCTCCTTCCCCGATCTCATCCCTCCTTCCCCGATCTCATCCCTCCTTCCCCGATTTAATCCCTCCTTCCCCCATCTCAGACCCCCTTCCCCGATTTAATCCCTCCTTCTCCAATTTAATACCTCCTTCCCCGATCTTATCCCTCCTTCCCCGATCTCATCCCTCCTTCCCCGATCTCATCCCTCCTTCCCCGATCTCATCCCTCCTTCCCCGATCTTATCCCTCCTTCCCCGATCTCATCCCTCCTTCCCCGATCTCATCCCTCCTTCCCCGATCTCATCCCTCCTTCCCCGATCTCATCCCTCCTTCCCCGATCTCATCCCTCCTTCCCCGATCTCATACCTCATTCCCCGATCTCATCCCTCCTTCCCCGATCTATACTACCTCCACTTCCGTATATCCCTCCTATACCCAACATTTCAATACCCTTCTCAATCCATTGCACCTTCATTACTCATCCTACTTTGCTCTTCCTGTCCATCCTCACCCAAACTCCCTATCTGTCTCTGTCTTCCCCCTTACCAACACTCTCCGTTATCAGTTCGCTACTCACTCACCGGAAAAAAATAAACCCTCGCCTCATCCTCGTCCACCTTACCCTCATCACTCACAACCAACCTCCTCCCTTCTCCCCCAGCTGATGCCAAATTGAGCTATAATAGCCAGACCCAACGATTTCCAGCGCTGGCTTTGATCTCAAGAGGTTTATCACCACATCAACAAGTGGCCCAGGAATATCTCCGAGTGTGGGGCGCCGATATTCTGTCGCTGGTGGAGATGAAAGCTGACTCGCCCCAAGTCCGTGGGGTGTGATCATATATACACAGCGCCGGGAGCAGTAAAAGACAAACGTGTGTATCCAAGGTGTATATCTTTCCATAGGGATATAGATACTCCAAGTTAGGATTTCAGCGAATTTAACGTCACAGATTGTAGCACTATTGTGCCTACTTTCAACTCAGTTTTAAATGTATTACAACTGATTTTAAAACACATGACATCTATCACATATTTTACAAGAACAACAAAAAGTAATACTAGTTTCTTCTTTTTCTTCTGTTCCTTCTGCTTCTTCTTCTACTTCTTCCACTACGCTCAGTTTCATATGTTCTACAGATTTCCCAGAAAGGTGAATCTGTTGCACGAATCTGTCCACAGCAGAGATAGAATCAAGATGCAACAAAGCTTGTCAAATCATCGGACAGTTATCACCACTATTGTCCAACAAGGAAATAACTCTGGAGGCAAAACGAGCACTATACAATACAATCTTCATTCCAACGTTGTGCTACCAATGCCAGACCTGGACTCTAGATGCAAGAACAATAAGAAAAATAACCTCTACAGAGATGAAATGTGTTAGACGAATGACAGGAAACAGTCTGAGAGATAAGATCAGAAATGAAGAACTGAGAAAAAAGCTAGGAATAGCCCCAGCCATAGAATATATATGGAAACAACAGATAAAGTGGTTCGGCCACGTGACAAGGCAGAAAGAACAAAACACAACACAACGAGCCTTCAACAAACGTTGTGAGAACAACAGACCCAAGGGTCGAACACGAAAAAGATGGATCGATGGAATATTAGAAGCACTAGGAAACATAACAGCAGCAGAGGCGAACAGAAGAGCAAAAGACCGCAAATTATATCTCCCCTCGACGCTGAAAGGCAGATGAGGAAGGAAAGAAGAAGAAGAAGTTGCACGAATCTGTCTACCCTAAGCCCTGAATGTAGTTGTAGTTGTAGTAGTAGTAGTAGTAGTAGTAGTTGCAGTTATTGTAGTTGTAGTTGTATTTATAGTTGTAGTAGTAGTAGTTGTTGTAGTATTAGTTGTAGTAGTAGTTGTAGTTGTTGTAGTTGTAGTTGTATTTATAGTTGTAGTAGTAGTAGTTGTTGTAGTATTAGTTGTAGTAGTAGTTGTAGTTGTTGTAGTATTAGTTGTAGTAGTTGTAGTTGTAGTAATAGGTATAGTTGTAGTAGTAGGTGTAGTTGTTGTAGTTGTAGTAGTAGGTGTAGGTGTAGTTGTAGTAGTTGTTGTAGTAGTAGTTGTAGTTGTAGTAGTAGTTGTAGTAGTTGTTGTAGTTGAAGTCAGTCGATGGCCCCGGTATCGCTGCAAACGAATTAAAATTCATAATTGCTTAACCGTACGTGCCAGTGAAATTATCTGAATTAACATCTCATCGCACTGAAGGATCCAAATAAAGAAAAGCAACTGCAGCCCTAATCATAGCAGCTACAGCACACGCCAAAAGACATAAGGCGTAATCGCACCGAAAGTGAATGCAGCTAAACTCTCCTTCGTCACAAGATATCATTCATCGCAAGCATCTGAACACAGTCTCCCTGAACAGTTCACATATTTGAAGGACGTATTCTGCAATCCAATAGCACCATCGTGTATATATACTTTAACTGTACAGCACGTACGCGTCAAATTTCTATTACTGGTTACCCTACCAATGAGGCTGACACGCTCAGAATTCAGATGTGGAAGTTAACGAAGCATTCACTTCCATGTTATTGTAGACTCGCAGTGTACCGACAAGACAACTATGATTTTTTTTCTTTGGGGTGGGGAAAAGGGGTGGTTTTGGGGTCTTTCTATGTTTTAATTATACGGGCTTGACTCACTATAGTTCGTTCAGATATTCGTGCCCATATAATTTATTAATTATCTCGGAAACTGATGAATTTCAATCATTTTTTTCCCATGAAATCTTTTTTTTTTTTCACCGACCTTTAAGTCTGACTTTTTTCCCTCCTGGCATGCATTTAGGACATTTTTTTCTTTCTTTAAGGTATATAAAAATGTGATTTTCTTGGTTGTCCTAATTTTTAGGAGTTTACAATACCCACATTTATTGTAATCAACATTGTCATTTAAAAAGGCAAAATGGCACGTGTTTATCCACACAATCTTAGCACTTGCTCGCACTTACTGAACGTGGTTTTGAAAGACGCGCCACTATTGTCATTTCCGATTTCTTGTTAAATAGGTTCAGAGGCGTATTTTGACAAAATATTTAATGTTAATGTATATTCCTTTGCTTGTGGTAATTTGTAAGCTGTTGTGAAGTGACTACTTGATTTTTAAAATCATGAAGAGTTTAAAGTGTAAATTCATCACTATGCAAAAGCTAACTGTGTTATTGTACAGGCACTTTTGCAATTACTTATCTCTATGATTATATAAAATCAAATGAAAAATTGTGACCCTCTTCAATGTGTACGAATACGCCTTTGATTTGCATTGTTAGAAAAGTAACGTAATATTACAGTAAAATCTAATGTTTAGAGCACATAGTTTGATATTTTCCTAAAATTATATAACAAAAAACGATTTGTGCAAAATTCAGAATACCATTGTACTTAAATGTTATAAAATCTGAAGGTCGGTGAAAAAATAAGATTTCATTAAAAAAGAATTACAGAAATTCATCAAACAGTTTCCGAGATAAATGATCAACTCTGTGGTCACGAATTTGTGAACGAACTATAATAACTAGAATATACGAGCAGGCAAAATGAACATCGACATCGATAAATCAGATAAAGAAATACAAAATAAACAACATAAAAAGTGGTTTGGCCACGTGATGAAAGAAAAACCAAAACATATCATAACAAACCTTTAATAAACGTTGCGAGAACACCAAGCTCAAAAGTCGACAACGAAAAAAAGTGGATCGATTTAATATTAGAAGAGCAAAAGACCGCAAATTACATCTCCCCTCGAAGCGGAAAGGTAAATAAGGAAGTAAAGAAGACGAAGATAAATCAGAAGTAATGAACACTGCACGGGCTAAAGAGAATGTTAACACACAAAAAAGGGCGAGATAATTGAAGCAGGCAGGCGAATACAAGCATCTAAACAGTATGGTGACGTGTACAACAAACTCCTACACTAGTAAAGTGCTTATCACAAGTGCTGCCTATTATTGGCCAGGAAGGAAGATCTCCGTTAACCATACTCCCTCCGGCTATTTTAAACGAAGTTTTCTCGCTTCATGTAATCCTTCCACTTCTTATACCTCCTTTCGCGTGTCTCTCTTCTCGCGATCTGTCTTTCTTTTATCCACAAAGAAATGTCAAAGATGTGTGTCTTACAATTCAATTCAATTCAATCTTACTACTACCCAATTCTATACTCTTCCCCCTAAAAGAGAGCTCAATGTAATCTTAATACTACCCAATTATACACTCTTTCCCCTAAAAGAGAGCTCAATTTAATCTTACTACTACCCAATTCTACACTCTTTCTCCTAAAAGAGAGCTCAATTTAATCTTACTACTACCCAATTCTACACTCTTTCCCCTAAAAGAGAGCTCAATGTAATCTTACTACTACCCAATTCTACATTCTTTCCCCTAAAAGAGAGCTCAATGCAATCTTACTACTACTCAATTCTACACTCTTTCTCCTAAAAGAGAGCTCAATGCAATCTTATTACTACCCAATTCTACACTCTTTCTCCTAAAAGAGAGCTCAATTTAATCTTACTACTACCCAATTCTACACTCTTTCTCCTAAAAGAGAGCTCAATTTAATCTTACTACTACCCAATTCTACACTCTTTCCCCTAAAAGAGAGCTCAATGTAATCTTACTACTACCCAATTCTACATTCTTTCCCCTAAAAGAGAGCTCAATGCAATCTTATTACTACCCAATTCTACACTCTTTCTCCTAAAAGAGAGCTCAATGCAATCTTATTACTACCCAATTATACACTCTTTCCCCTAAAAGAGAGCTCAATTTAATCTTCATTTCCTATGTTGTCATAACAATCTGAAACATGGACTGGTTGGTCTCGAGGTAAGACGCCGGCCTGGAGACAGAGAGGTTATGGGTTCAAATCCCGGTTGGTTGGGAATTTTATTTATGATTTCTCTCTGCGGCAACCACCCCTGGTCTCAGCAGAAACGCCCGGCTTGAAACGTCAATTACTCATCGAGGGAAAAAATATGAGTACCTCCGTAGTCGGAGTTATCTGCCTGTGCGGCGGGGGAGCCCTGTGCACACGGCTGCCAGGGAAAAATGGATTAACACACACAATTCAGTTCTAGGGACTTCGTCAGAGGTAAAAGCTGGCGAACGAAAACAAAAACATGGACACTACGATCAAGAGCATTCAATAAGATGAATATCATCATCATGTGCCATTTCAGTTGGCATAAACGATGATGCCCCCTTCCATATTTCTCTATCAACGGTGCATCATATTAATTCGTTGTTGAATGGCTACTGTGCCACGACACATAGTTTTCTAGCATCTTCTTTCTTTGTCACCTGGGATCTCTCTTTTCCTGCATTTTGCCAGTTGTAACCAAGTATTCTAATTTTCCTCTTCTAATTATGTTACAAATGTCGACTGTTTCTTTTTTATGCATCGCGTGAGCTCTCTTTTTGTGTTGGCCTCATTGAGAATTTTCACTTTGGTCTTTTTAGTTGTCCAGGGAACTCTCAACATTTTCCTGAGAAATTCTACATCTGAGGCCTCTAGTAGTCTTCCCATTCGTTTGTCTGCTGTCCAAGATTCGCTTTCATAAGACATAATTGGATCTGTATAGCACCGGTGGACTCTTATTTCTCGATTCTAATAACATAGACTTGGTGCACAAGATGTTTTTCATTTTCTGAAATGGTACTTTTGCCTGTGCTTTTGAGACTATGAATATATCCTCTGTGATATATTTTTTATGTTGTACATCTTCGTTCATGTTATTATTGTGCCCAAGTTTTTTCCTCTCTTCCTCTCTCTCTCTCTCTCTCTCTCTCTCTCTCTCTCTCTCTTTCTCTTTGTCTCTCTAAATCATTAGCAGAAATTAAAATGTCATGATATGACAAGTCAACTTCAGAGACACAATTGCAGGTGAAAACTTAGAAGTTGGGTAGGAAAGATATCATAAAGGAATATGAAACAACAAACTGTTTGATTTGTCCACGTGGAAAAACATGAAAAATTGGACATAATCTACACACCTACCGGACTCTACGAGGACAATACGCTGAGAGGGTAGGCAAAGAAGATCAACAGTAAGTGTGCTAGGAGTATTGGGAAACGTAACAACATGAGCCAGACTGAGATTAAACTACCGTAAACTACTTGACCCTGTAAGGTAACGAGAAAAGAAAGAAAGAAAGAAAGAAAGAAAGAAAGAAAGATCTCACTATTACATACCTCATTATCAGATATCTCATGACAGAAAGCGATCCAGTAAGAAAATAAGGAACAAGAGAACTTCATATAAAGCAAGTCATGAAAGGCTCTTTAGTCTGGACTGAAGTTCTCAGAAAAATCAGATTAAAGCAACTGCTGCCATGTTTGGAGGTCCAAGAGGCCAGAAGAAGCCAAGAGGCTAGAGAAGTAACCCCAGTCAAATGTGCTTGTTGAAGTTGGATTCCAGGACAAAACTTATTGCAAAGCAATTCACTAATAAGTAAACAAATAGAAAACAAAGATAAATTGAATACAAAAAGATTAAACCGAATAGAAAGAGAAAGATCAAATACATTTCTGTCGAAATATTGGCCATTCATTTTACAGACAATTACTTTGGTTTCATCGGAGTTTGATGGAGTGACCCTGTGGGGTCAACACTCTCCAGGTGACGCCACTGAACACACTTTTACCTCTTCCTGCGTACTAGCTACATAATTTTATCTATTTTTAATGTGTGATTTCATTAAGTGTTCACTTCAAGTCAAAAAATGGCAAATTGAGTGAATCTAGGAAGTTTACTTTTCCCACTAATTATTCCAACTTGATTCTCTCTCTTCACTTCCTCGTTTCGCATCTTCGGGTGTCGTGGGAGATGCAAAGTTCCAGTACTTGTGTTTCTGGCAGCCTAGGTTATAGTCAATGTTATTCTTCTACCTTTCAACTCCCTGTGTAGCATAGACCTTCAACAAACACTTTCCCTGTGGAGCATAGACCTTCAACAAACACTTTCCCTGTGGAGCATAGACCTTCAACAAACACTTTCCCTGTGGAGCATAGACCTTCAACAAACACTTTCCCTGTGGAGCATAGGTCTTCAACAAACACTTTCCCTGTGGTGCATAGGTCTTCAACAAATACTTTCAGCTCCCTGTGGAACATAGATCTTCAACAAACACTTTCAGCTCCCTGTGGAACATAGGTCTTCAACAAACACTTTCAGCTCCCAGTAGAGCATAGGTCTTCAACAAACACTTTCCCTGTGGAGCATAGGTCTTCAACAAACACTTTCAGCTCCCTGTGGAACATAGATCTACAACAAACACTTTCAGCTCCCTGTGGAACATAGGTCTTCAACAAACACTTTCAGCTCCCAGTAGAGCATAGGTCTTCAACAAACACTTTCAGTTCCCTGTGGAACTTAGATCTTCAACAAATACTTTCAGCTCCCTGTGGAACATAGGCCTTCAACAAACACTTTCAGCTCCCAGTAGAGCATAGGTCTTCAACAAACACTTTCCAAGCCGCTGTGTATCTTGCCATTATTTTAAAATCAGTCCTTGTATTCCCCATCATCTTCATCTCTGCTTCCGTCTTCCCCAAGAATATGTTGGTCTTACTCTCTGTCTCTTCTTCTAGGGATTTACAAAAAGGACTTGTCTTGTAATACTCTTAGTTTGCTTCCGTAGTTTGTGTCATATACAGCGCAATCATCTTTGCTGTATTTCTTTATCCCCTACTATTTGACTAGCACTTTCCCATAATTCTATGTTAGTGATTTTGTCTTTCCATTTCAATTCTTTTATTCTGCGCAAGCATTCATTAAATGGAGGTCTGTATCTTCATGATTGTCATTTTTGTTGTTCTCCGTGTTTCACAGCCATATAATAGAACCGATTTAACATTGGAGCTACACATTTTTATTTTAGTTTTTAACCTAATTTCTTTGGAATTTCATGTTTCCTAGTGAAAGAAAGGCTTCTCTTGTCTATTTATGTCCTTGTTTTGGTATCATTCTCTGTTTCTCCCTCTTTGTCTATATTACTGCCACGACTATGCAAGACTGTACGTCTGGTAGCGGTATTTCTCCTATTGTAATTTGGTTATTGCCAACTGCATTAATTCTCATAATTGTATTCATATCTCTATTTATTTTCAGTCCCAGCTGTTGTAAATATTGATGCTGTGGTAATGTTTCCCGGATGTTGCCAGTCCACTTTACTCTGAACCCTATCATTGGAGCTTCTTCTATCTCCTCTTTTATTACATGTTTTGTTTGGTATTGAATTCTTTGTTCTTTTTCTTTAGATGAGTAAAATATTGTATGTTTTGTCTCTGCATGTAGTTCAGAACCGACTCAATGCACAATCTTTTTCATGTGACATTAGTTCTGATTCTGTCTCTTCTCGTCACTCCAAGCACTTTTCTCAAACATCCAATCTCTATGGTGACTTTCTTCATTAATGATTACTCGTGAGCAACCACTGATAGCACAAATTGGTCATGAATATACTCTTTTTGCGATGTTTCTTTGATGATAAGTGTTGTCATATGTAGAGATATAGGGACTAGCTGTCCTAATATTTGCTTTTGTCTTGTTACATCGAGTATTTATGTCTTTATCCATTGATAGTAGCCTCGTCAGTCATAGGTGATTAAGGATTTTTCAGCGCCTCTAGAAATGGTACGTTTTATTTTCATTCGCCGTATATTCTCGTTGTCTATAAATCTCTCTGTTTCTTGTTTGAGTTGGAACTTACCCATCAGAGAGTAACTATTTCTACTTGATTGCAGAATTAAAATCATGAAAATATGTTCATTGCTGAATTATCCAAGAACTTCTGTTTCCGTGACCTTTTGTCTCAAGTTATTTAAAATTTTAAATCTATTCAGTTTTGCATGAAAAGCTATTGCCAGAACACCATGATAAGAAGTTCACGTGCACCAAGAATGACGGAGAAGCTGTGAGATAACGTTTACAGAAAATGATAAGATAAACAGTTACTGTGAAATAATACAGATTAGATACAGTCAGTTGGACGAAAAGGTACCTTCCAGCTCCAGAGCTTGCTTAAGGAACGGTCAGAGACTCATAGCCGCTACTATAATTGAGAGGTAGACCAATGGGTATCAACATAATTCAAGCTTATGCACCAACAAGTAAATCGAAGAAGAAGACATTTATACTTTTTACAACGAGTTAGACATAAACATGGAACAGTGTAAATTCCAAGAAATAACTATTATATTAGGGGACTTCAATGCAAAGCTTGGAACTGGTAAAGTGCAAAATGTGACTGGAGGACATGGCCCAGGAGAGACGAATGACAGAGGGGATAGATTGATAGACTGGACAAAAACACATGAAAGTGATTATAGGTAACACCTGGTTCAAGCAACACACTAGACCACTATGTACATGAAAAGTCCAGACAAAAAAGTACACAATTAAATTGATCGTATACTAGTACAGAGAAGATTCAGGAATGGCCTAGCATCTGTAAAAACAAGACCAGGAGCAGATTGCAATAGTGACCATGTACCAGTAGTTAGAAAGATAAGAATAAAACTGCGGAAGACACAGGTATCCAAAAGAAGTATGAAATTAGAACTAGATATACTTAGAGTAGACAAACAGATGAGTGATAAGTACAGTACGATAGTACAAAATAGGTATAATACTATTGAGAAAATACAGAACATCGAGGAGCAGTGAGAAATGCTCAAACAATCGATTCAGCAAACATCAAAAGAAGTAATACCAGTGACTAAAAGAATCAACAAAAAGATGACAGAAAAATATTAGAACTAATGGACGAAAGACGAAAATATAAGAAAGAAGCACGGACATACGAACAAAATATTGCATAAAGAAATCCAAAACAAATGCAGATAAGCAAAGGAAGGATGGTTACAGCAGAAATGTGAAGAAATGGAAAAAAAAAAAAGAAAGACACAAAATATATGCACAATCAATTACACGAATTAAAAGAAAGAAAATAAGTTTCAAAATACGTGAAATCAAAGGAAGGAAATATAATAATGGGACAGCAGAAGATAGTGGAAAGATGGAGAGAATATCAGTGAACTCTATAATTATGAAAGTAAAAAAAAAAAGTAAAGTACCCCCGTCACGCCAAGTGGCGTTTAGGGAAAATATGGTCTTAGTGACCCTATATTTTACAGACCTTCAGCACATGATTTTTGGGGTAATGTGGTCGGCATTACGCCCGTGCTGCTTTACTTTCCCAGAAAAAATCCGGTACCCATTTAAGGCTGGGTGACCCGGAAGCCGTCGGTTGGGATCGAATCCTACCCCTTGTCATATGTAGTCCAGTTCACTAACCACTGAGCTATAGCGGCTCCCTATAATGATGAAAGACGAGAGCTAAACAATTCAAACAAAGACATGACCACCACTCATGCAGAGTGAAGTGGAGGAGTAAATTCAACACATGAAATGAGACAAAGCTCCTGGTCCCTATAATACAGCAATCAAAGAGATAAATGCATTAGGAGAGCTGGGAGTACAAGTCATACAAAATTACTCAATGACATATATAACACTGGACACATACTTGAAGATCTACTAAAATCTATCTTTGTAGCCATACCGAAGAAGTCAGGCGCCACTGATTGTGAAAACCACCGCACTATTAGTCTCATGAGCCATATGACGAAAATATTACCAAGAGACATAATGAGACATATAAGGAACACAATAAACCAGAAATAAGTGAGGAACAATATGTATTTGAGGAAAGAAAGGGCACCAGTAACGCAATATACATTCTGAGAACATTGATAGAGAGAGCTATAGAGGTAAATAAAGAACTATATATGTGTTTTATAAAATACTAAACAACATTTGACAAATTAAAGCATGTGGAAATAATCAATATGCTGGAGAAATTAAACATTGATAGCAAGGATCTGAGAATCATAAAAAGGCTGTATTTTGTCGCCTGATGTGTTATCTCTTTAAAGCAAAAATATTATTAGATTAGCAGTAGACAAACATGGAATTGAAGTCAACGGTCACAACATAAACAATTTGCGATATGCAGATGCCACTGTCTTAATATCAGAGAATGAGCTTCAAGAAATGATGGACATAATAGTAAAAGAAAGTCTGAATAGTAAGAAAACAGAAGTTATGATCATATTAAAAAAAAAAACTATCTTTACGTCACATAGTACCATTGCTGGTCTATGACGGGGGGCAACGATAGAACCAGAGGGATAAAGGCCGCTTGGTCAAGCAGTCGCCACGACCTGTAAGACTTAGGATTTGTATTTCACCTCCGATAGAAAAAATACTTTCTGTCTACCGCGGGCTTCGAAAACCGAACGTCGGTTTTTCAGCTAGTGGAACAGTGGTTTTAGCCGCACGGCCACGCGCACCTCCAATGATCATATCGAAGAAACGAATCATCAATATTATGCAGCATAAAAATAAACAGTACAAATCAAAATAACCATACAAATACATACACATACGCCCGTATACACCTCCACACAGCACATCCACATGCAACCATATACATGCACACACACACACACATTTAAAAAAATATATATATATTTGGTTATTTGGCTATATATACACATGAAAGTCAACTGCGCACTAGAGGCACCCTACGTGGTACGGTTATTCGTGACAGAATTAACACTGTACTGTAGAAGCTGGTTTCGGTACTTCGAAATGTTAAGCCTACATGGCTGTTATCATTTTAAGATTTATAACTGAGTAGGTGTACGCGACACCGTGTTGCCAAGATTTTTGCGACGCCCCTGGGATTCGCAGCGCATAGTTTTGGAACCACTGTTCTAAGTTATACAGTCTTTGCTTGAGCTATTCTATATCTCGGCGTGTAGCAACAAAAAGACAACAATTAATAAAGGAAAATAAGATTATCTTTTATTTTAAAAAAAAAATGTAGAGAACGATCGGGAAATGGGTTTCCTCGAGATAGTGGTATTTCAACTCGGGGAACATATTAGAGGTAACCGAGGGAATGACAAGTGAAGTTATTGCCTGTAAAACGAGGGCATTAAATGGCTGACAAGAACTTGTAATAGTGTTTCAGAATTCTGGGAAAGAGCAAATGATAGGCCAGGAACGATTAGTGTGGTAAGATGATGGGGAAGGGGAAAATAGGAAAATAGATGTGCTTGTAAAATAACGGTTTGCTTTTCTCCATACTTCTGTCCTGTGTAACCAAAAAAAAACATGTTGTAAATATTTATTTATTTATTTATTTTTTATTTATTTTTTTTTCGTTCGCCAGCTTTCACCTCTGACGAAGTCCCTAGAGACTAAGAACTGAATTTTGCGTGTTAATCCATTTTTCCCTGGTAGCCATGTGCGCATGGGTCCCTCGCCGCACAGACAGATAACTTCGGCTTCGGAGGTACTCACATTTTTTTCCGTCCATGAGTAATTGACGTTTCAAGCCTCGCTGCTGAGACCAGGGGTGGTTGCCGCAGTGCAGCCGGGATTTGAACCCACAACCTCTTTGTCTCGAGGCCGACGTCTTGCCTCAAGACCAACCAGTCCCCAAATATTTATTTAAGACTACATTATGAAGTTGTGAAAACCGCGGTAACTTAGTGGTTAGTTAATGGGCCTGCTAGGAACAAGAGGCCGGGTTCGATCCCAATCGACGCTCCCAGCTTTATCCAACATTAAATGGGTTATTTGTATTTTAGTTTTCTTTGCTCATTTGATAATTTCAATTGCTTCACCTGTTTATGTTCCTTTTGTGACAAACTCAAGCTGATAGAAGGAAGATATAGCATAACATAGAGTAGCACTGGCTGTGAACATAACAATTTGTTAACGTCATAATCTCATTTCAGGTGTCTTTCAGGGTGTACTTATAGGACTGGAGGATAGAAGCCGCTTGTCCAGGGCAGCCGCACCGAGGTGTCCGGGTCAGAGTTTTTATTCCACCTCCGATAGAAAGAAAATAAAGATTTAGAACTTTCCGTGACTCGAACCCATGCTCTCCAGGCTGTTATTGATTCAACCACCCACTCTCCAGGCTGTTATTGATTCAACCACCCAATCTCCAGGAAGTTATTGATTCAACCACCCACTCTCCAGGCTGTTATTGATTCAACTACCCACTCTCCAGGCTGTTATTGCTTCAACCACCCACTCTCCAGGCTGTTATTGCTTCAACCACCCCATCTCCAGGCTGTTAATGATTCAACCACCCACTCTCCAGGCTGTTATTGATTCAACCACCCACTCTCCAGGCTGTTATTGATTCAACCACCCACTCTCCAGGCTGTTATTGATTCGACCACCCATTCTCCAGGCTGTTATTGATTCGATCACCCATTCTCCAGGCTGTTATTGATTCAACCACCCACTCTCCAGGCTGTTATTGATTCAACCACCCAATCTCCAGGAAGTTATTGATTCAACCACCCACTCTCCAGGCTGTTATTGATTCAACTACCCACTCTCCAGGCTGTTATTGCTTCAACCACCCACTCTCCAGGCTGTTATTGCTTCAACCACCCCATCTCCAGGCTGTTAATGATTCAACCACCCACTCTCCAGGCTGTTATTGATTCAACCACCCACTCTCCAGGCTGTTATTGATTCAACCACCCACTCTCCAGGCTGTTATTGATTCGACCACCCATTCTCCAGGCTGTTATTGATTCGATCACCCATTCTCCAGGCTGTTATTGATTCGATCACCCATTCTCCAGGCAGTTATTGATTCGACCACCCACTCTCCAGGCTGTTATTGATTCGACCACCCACTCTCCAGGCTGTTATTGATTCGACCACCCACTCTCCAGGCTGTTATTGATTCAACCACCCACTCTCCAGGCTGTTATTGATTCGACCACCCACTCTCCAGGCTGTTATTGATTCAACCACCCACTCTCCAGGCTGTTATTGATTCGACCACCCACTCTCCAGGCTGTTATTGATTCAACCACGCATTTTCCAGACTGCAATCGATTCGATCACCGACTCTTCAGGCTGTTATTGATTCGACCACCCACTCTCCAGGCTGTTATTGATTCGAGCACCCACTCTCCAGGCTGTTATTGATTCGAGCACCCACTCTTCAGGCTGTTATTGATTCGATCACCCGCTCTCCAGGCTGTTATTGATTCAACCACGCATTCTCCAGACTGCAATGGATTCGATAACCGACTCTTCAGGCTGTTATTGATTCGACCACCCACTCTCCAGGCTGTTATTGATTCGTCACCCACTCTCCAGGCTGTTATTGATTCGACCACCCACTCTCCAGGCTGTTATTGATTCGACCACCCACTCTCCAGGCTGTTATTGATTCGAGCACCCACTCTTCATGCTGTTATTGATTCGATCACCCACTCTCTAGGCTGTTATTTATTCGACCACCCACTCTCCAGGCTGTTATTGATTCGATCACCCACTCTCAAGGCTGTTATTGATTCGACCACCCACTCTCCAGGCTGTTATTGATTCAACCACCCATTCTCCAGACTGCAATCGATTCGATCACCGACTCTCCAGGCTGTTATTGATTCAACCACCCACTCTCCAGGCTGTTATTGATTCGACCACCTACTCTCCAGGCTGTTATTGATTCAACCACCCATTCTCCAGGCTGTTATTGATTCGATCACCCATTCTCCAGGCTGCTATTGATTCGATCACCCACTCTCCAGGCTGTTATTGATTCCATCACCCACTCTCCAGGCTGTTATTTAATCGATCACCCACTCTCCAGGCTGTTATTGATTCGACCACCCATTCTCCAGACTGTTATTGATTCGACCACCCACTCTCCAGGCTGTTATTTATTCGATCACCCACTCTCCAGGCTGTTATTGATTCGACCACCCATTCTCCAAACTGTTATTGATTCGGCCACCCACTCTCCAGGCTGTTATTGATTCGACCAGCCACTCTCCAGGCTATTATTGATTCAACCACCCACTCTCCAGGCTGTTATTGATTCAACCACCCACTCTCCAGGCTGTTATTCTTTCAACCACCCACTCTCCAGGCTGTTATTGATTCAACCATATACTCTCCAGGCTGTTATTGATTCGACCACCCACTCTCCAGGCTGTTATTGATTCGACCACGCACTCTCCAGGCTGTTATTGATTCGATCACCAATTCTCTAGGATGTTATTGATTCGATCACCTATTCTCCAGGCTGTTATTGATTCCATCACCCACTCTCCAGGCTGTTATTGATTCGATCACCCACTCTCCAGGCTGTTGTTGATTCGACCACCCACTCTCCAGGCTGTTATTGATTCGACCACCCATTCTCTAGGCTGTTATTGATTCGATCACCCATTCTCCGGGCTGTTATTGATTCGATCACCCACTCTCCAGGCTGTTATTGATTCCATCACCCACTCTCCAGGCTGTTATTGATTCGATCACCCACTCTCCAGGCTGTTATTGATTCGACCACCCATTCTCCAGGCTGTTATTGATTCGATCACCCATTCTCCAGGCTGTTATTGATTCGATCACCCACTCTCCAGGCTGTTATTGATTCGACCACCCATTCTCCAGACTTTTATTGATTCGACCACCCACTCTCCAGGCTGTTATTGATTCGACCACCCACTCTCCAGGCTGTTATTGATTCAACCACCCACTCTCCAGGCTGTTATTGATTTAACCACCCACTCTCCAGGCTGTTATTGATTCAACCACCCACTCTCCAGGCTGTTATTGATTCAACCACCCACTCTCCAGGCTGTTAATGATTCAACCACCCACTCTCCAGGCTGTTAATGATTCGACCACGCACTCTCCACACTTTTGCTAAAAGTCGAATCTTTGACATCAAAATGTATCACATTTGTCAGTCTGAGAAATATTTCCTCTGATGAGGATTCATCCCTGAAAATATCCCTAACACGCACAAATTAATGAAAATACAGAATTCACGCTTTCTATGTGTTGTCACAAAATGGAACTGCTCCAATAATGGGCTAATTTTAAGACTAAGGGAAATGTCATAACTTAAGACTGTCAGCCTTGGCTGAAAAACTACACTATTGGTCGCTCTTGTTATGTTAATGTTCATATACACTTGCAAATCACGTAATCTCGCAGCAGAGCTACAGAATAAAATACTTGTAAATCACGTAATCTCGCAGCAGAGCTACAGAAGAAAATACTTGCAAATCTCGTAATCTCGCAGTAGAACTTCAGAAGAAAGTACTTGCAAATCACGTAATCTCGCAGCTGAGCTACAGAAGAAAATACTTGCAAATCACGTAATCTCGCAGCTGAGCTACAGAAGAAAATACTTGCAAATCACGTAATCTCGCAGCTGAGCTACAGAAGAAAATACTTGCAAATCACGTAATCTCGCAGCTGAGCTACAGAAGAAAGTACTTGCAAATCACGTAATCTCGCAGCTGAGCTACAGAAGAAAATACTTGCAAATCACGTAATCTCGCAGCTGAGCCACAGAAGAAAGTACTTGCAAATCACGTAATCTCGCAGCTGAGCTACAGAAGAAAATACTTGCAAATCACGTAATCTTGCAGCAGAGCTACAAAAGAAAATACAAGCTATAGAGATGAAATGTTATAGGAAGGTTTTGGAGAAAGATGGCCGCATACCAAAAGATATACTCTATGGACAAATAGCAGATGGCAAAAGGACTAGGGGGCGCCCAAAACTTCGATTTGTAGACGTGTGTAAACGCGACATGAAAACTCTGAACTTAAACCTTAATAGGAAAAATAAAGATTCACAATGTATTTCCGAGCTGTGATCGCAGCCTTATGCTATAGTCATGAGAACACCTGCGTGAAAGGCATTGTCCACAATAGCTAATTTTTTTAGTTAGCTGAGTGGCAGTGTTCACTAGCGTTTGGCTTTTCGTGGCAAGGCGCTGTGTCACTGAGTACGGGTTCTATCCTGCTTCAGTCCATATATTGTTCTTTGTTTTTTTTTTTCTGTTGTTGATTATTTGTCATTTTCTCTGCTATAAACGTACCTCTTCCTCTGAATTGATTCAAAGCAATAGCTGCAAACCGCAATGTTTGGAAACATACTCTAAAACTCCAACTCAAGGAAAAAACAGACAGATTCATAGAAACAGAGAATACACGGCGAAGTAAAAGAAAAAAAATAACATTTCTCGGGTCGGTGAAAAATCCATAGTCAACTATGACTGACGGAGGCTACTACTACTTGGATCGTATCACCAATGAAGAAATTGACAAAAGGATACAACAAAAGATGAGTACAGGATGGTCTTTTGGATGGTTCTTTGGTTCTTTAGTTATGGAAGGCCCCGGTGTCACTGCAAACGAATTAAAATCCATAATTGCTCAACCGCCCGTGCCAGCGTAACCATCCGAATTAATATCTCATCTCCCAAACAAAGAAATGTAGCTGCAGTTCCCATCATAGTTTCAGCACACGCCAAAAGACATAAAGTGAAACCGCGCAGAAAGTGAACACAGCTAACTGTTCCCTGTCATACGATATCATCATTCATCGTAAACAATCGGAATATCGAAACATGATCAAAACGGATGAGACACACAGCTCACGGTGTGCACAGAGCACGTAACTCAGTAGCTCCTGCAACAAGCCGGACTTGGAATATGAGGAAACTGCAACAAGGAACACTTTTCATACATAGCCTTCAATTGTTACCGCCGCCTATCCACAATATACCGGAAGTACCGGTCTTTTGGATATTGTGAAGAAGCGTAAAATAAAATGGATGTGTTAGGTCTCTGGATCTTGTAGCCTGGCAAAGACAATTATGGAAGAAAACTGTGAAAAGAAGAGTAGGAGAGGTAGGTTGAGAAATCCATGGGAAGCTAACATTATATAACGGACAAGCCTCGACTTCACACGTTTACAATGAGTGACTGTGGATATAGATCAATTAAGTGAGCTGATGAAGGCTGTCAGTAGTATCCCAATGACCCTCATTGTTAGGGGATGCAGATGTGGGAAGGAATGATGGAAGGAAGGAAATGATGAAGGAATGAATTAATGAAGGAAGGAAGGATGAAGGAAAGGAAGGAAGGAAGGAAGGAAGGAAGAAAGGAAGGAAGGAAGGAAGGAAGGGAGGAAGAAAAGGAAGGGTGGAGGGAGGGAGGGAGGAAGGAAGGAAGGAAGGAAGGAAGGAAGGAAGGAAGGAAGGAAGGAAGGAAGGAAGGAAGGAAGGAAGGAAGGAAGGACGGACGGAAGGAAGGAAGGAAGGAAGGAAGGAAGGAAGGAAGGGAGGGAGGGAGGGAGGGAGGGAGGGAGGGAGGGAGGGAGGGAGGGAGAGGAGGGAGGGAGGGAGGGAGGGAGGGAGGGAGGGAGGGAGGGAGGGAGGGAGGGAGGGAGGGAGGGAGGGAGGGAGGGAGGGAGGGAGGGAGGGAAGGAGGAAGGTTTGACCTGCCTGTGGAATTTTCTTTCTCTGCCACGCCACCTGGCTGTCGGAAGTGGTTTCCAATTCTGTAGTCTAATAATGGAAATTGCGACGGCTGCTGCATTACTTAAAGAAAACTGTGGAAACATGATAGGAAGCTAACTTTATTCTTAGTAAAGTGGAGCTTGTATGGCATCCAAGTCTAGTTGGTGATTTGATCATGAACTCTTGAGCAGGCTAGAGTTAAAACTGAAATAGGCTGGCAGTTTATTCTTATGCTCCTTCCTTCCTTCCTTCCTTCCTTCCTTCCTTCCTTCCTTCCTTCCTTCCTTCCTTCCTTCCTTCCTTCCCTCCCTCCCTCCATCCCTCCCTCCCTCCCTCCCTCCCTTCCTTCCTTCCTTCCTTCCTTCCTTCCTTCCTTCCTTCCTCCCTTCCTCCCTCCCTCCCTCCCTCCCTCCCTCCCTTCCTCCCTCCCTCCCTCCTTCCCTCCCTTCCTTCCTTCCTTCCTTCCTTCCTTCCTTCCTTCCTTCCTTCCTTCCTTCCTTCCTTCCTTCCTCCCTCCCTCCCTCCTTCCCTCCCTCCCACCCTTCCTTCCTTCCTTCCTTCCTTCCTTCCTTCCTTCCTTCCTTCCTCCCTCCCTCCTTCCCTCCCTCCCTCCCTCCCTTCCTTCCTTCCTTCCCTCCCTTCTTCCAGCATCCTGTAAACCTAGATGTCTTTGCGGCACTACTGACTGACGTCATTAACCTTCTCCATTGAATTCTATCTATGGTCGTTCTTTGTGACTCTGTGAAGTCGAGACCCACTAATTCTTCACTATAATTGTTCTGTTGTGTTTGCGATCGCCTCTGACCTGTAGTTTCCAGGCTCAGTCGTCGGATGTGGGTAATTTCTTGTCGGACTGCCATGGTTTCAGGTTACAACCAGCCTTAGAAAATTGTAACCAGATATTTTATTTTTCTGGGAAAGTAAGGCGGTCTGATGTGAAACCGACCACTTCACTCATAAATTATTTTGTTGGTCTTTTAAAAAATGTAGGCACTAGCAACATATTCTCTTCAGGCGTGAAAGGATCATTAGCTTAAGGTGTTCTGTTTGAACGCCTCGCGAGCCTTCACAATCTGACAGAGAAAATGGACGATGAAAGGACTTTATAGAGAAAAGTTATTTTTGTACTCGAGCCCCAAGCCAAACATAAGAGAAAAGAAAGGAGACAGACATCGGACAACTTATCTTCTGTGCGCTGAAAAGCTTCTCCAAAAGACTATATTAACAAGCAGACAGTCATTCTACAATGACAGATTTAACTCTTTTCCTTCCCGATTATTTTGCTGGTTTGAACTGAATTATATGACTTAGATTATTAAAAACCCGATTTCGCAAGAGCCGGAGAGAGCGTTATTGAGAAGCGACAGGCAAATTAAATGCTCCGGTGTGAGCGTCACTGGGAAGGCAAAGAGTTCAGTTTTAGGACAAAATAGGTCCGACTACTGTTGATATCAACACTATTATGATATCACACAAAAAATAACATAGAAAGGTCTGGAAACATTACCAATACGAAAATTATCAATTGGTCGATGTCCAAAACGTTCAACTGCAACTTACTGGTAGTTGTCAACGACTTATAGCTGACAGTTTCTGTCTGGATCAGTCAAGCAGAAGGGTTAAGAGCCTGTGACACTTCCAGACGAACACGTCTGGTCAAGCGAGTTGTCATCGAAGGAAGAAATGCAATCTGGTATAAGAAAATATGCTGGTAAAGTCAGACTAGTTTGGTCAAGATGTGTAAGCTCTTGCAACTTGTAAACAAGAAAACAGAGCAATGTTGCCAGTTCAACGTCCTTTAGATATAGGACGACGAAGATTAACTATGGAACGAAAGCAGGAGATGGAAACAATCTAAAACCGGTATATTAGATTGACATACAGCGTCGAGACTCATTGACTGCCTTGTCGATCTATGACAGAAGAAAGTAGAGGGATGTCTAAAAGAAACTGCACGGTCTCACATTTTTTCACCAGAAATTTTGAAAGAGAAGATCTACTAACTGGATGCTGCGAGTTTGTTCAATCTCTAGTAGCAATGTCAGTCTGCAGCATCTTCTTGACCCGAGTTAATGCCGATAAAGAAAGTTGCCGATAGGTGAGAGTTACACGCCCCTACTTTAGGGTAGACTAGTCCAGTGATATTACTTTTAATTGCATCTTTTATCTAATTTCCAGGAGATAGGTCTATAACTTATATAGGGTGAAGACCGTTCACACACTCACTAGACAACCACTACAAGAACGGTTTGTTCTTATCGAGGAGGGTGTAGGTACGTTGTGTAGTAACAAGTAAAGTACCCACGCCACGCCAAGTGACGTATAGGGAATATGGTTTTAGTGACCATAAATTTTACAGAATTTCAGCACATGATTTTTGGGGTAATGTGGTCGGTATTCCGCCCGTGCCGCTTTACTTTCCCAGAAAAAAAATCTGGTACCCATTAAAGGCTGGGTGAACCCGGAAGCCATCGGTTGGGATCAACCCCTTCCCCTGGTACATTGTAGTCCAGTTCACTAACCAGTGAGCTATCGCAGCTCACTTTGTGTAGTAGTTTGTAGTTATGTTTTGATATCTACCAAATTAACTGATAACATCCACTTTCATTGCCTAAAAAGAGTGGTGTAGTTGAATGTTGTGATTTTAGAACAATATGCCTAATGAGCCAAGTAACAACATTTTTTTCAGAAAGCTAGACAAGGAAGGATTAACAATGAAAATCAATATGGAATCAGAAGAACAACAATTTGGGATTTAGGAAAAACAGTGGGACAAAAGAAGTCATATTCTTCACGAGGACATTAATCAAAAAGTACACAGACGTTAACAAAACAATATATGCCTGCTTCATAGACTACACCAAAGCTTTTGATAGAATACACCATAAATAACTAATCGACTGCCTAAAAGAGATACATCTAGATGGCACAGACATGCAACTAATATGTAATTTATACTGGGAGCAAACAGCAATAATAAAATATAACAAAGAGAACTCTACACCCATAGATATAAAAAGAGGAGTAAGACAAGGATGCATCCTATCACCAAGCTTGTTTTAATATATTTACACTGAGCAAATCTTTAAAAACATAACAGAGATGCCAGGTCTATACATTAATTGAATCAATAACCTAAGATATGCTGATGATAGAGTACTATTAGCAGAAAATTCTAAAGATCTACAACAATTACTTAATGAAATAAACATGACAAACATAATATATGGATTAGATATGAATATAAAAAAGACAAAAACTATGATCATAAACAAAGATAATACTCAGAACCTACAAGTGGATTATCAAAATTGAAGGAATAGACCTGGAGACAGTTCAGATCTACAACTACCTTGGACTATAACCAATGATGGAAAATGTGCAACTGAAATAAACAAAAGAATAAGTATGGTGAAAAGTAATTTTTATGCCATTAAAAATATACGAATATGAAAATATCAGGGTTAAAACTAAGAATAGCAAAATGTTATATCTTCTCAACTTTTCCGTATGGTGCAGAGACATGGACATTAGACAAGAAAGCAGAACAGAAAATTGAAATGTGGATTTATATAACAATATGAAAAATTGGATGGAAAGAAAAGAAAGGAAATGTTGAAGTCTTAAACAACTAAAAATGAAAAGAGAACTACCAAACACAATTCAAACAAAACAAATGAGATTTCTTGGCCATGTTAAAACACACAACAGCCTATAAAAGTAATCCTGGTAGGGAAAATACAAGGTAAAAGAGGCAGAGGCAGACCAAGACTAACACGGACGAGTAACATTAAAAGATGAACAAGTCTGCCTATGACAACCTGCACCATCAAAGCAAGAGACAGAGCAGAATGGCGCTCCATGGTAGCCAACCTTCGATGCAGAGACGGCACTGAAAGATGATGATGATATTTGGCTTAAAAACGGCATTTTTGTGATTGTCTTCTTTGATTCCTACTCGCGTAACCAGACTGGTTAGTTCTGTTTGCAGGGGTACCTACGGGAGATGCAGTAGGGTCCTGATCAGCTCCGTTGTTCTCCGATCCTGAAGCACGCAGCCCGCTATGATTCGCTGACCGCTCTCACCTTAGTCTTTGGTGGGCATCTTGGCCGCTGCGTTGAAGAATAAAGACCGAATTCTCAGTACAATCGCTCCGAGGTGTTTGGGCCAATATTTCTTTGTTTCATCCAGATCGAAATAAAAATAGCCTATTGACTCTATGGTTATTCTTCAATCGTTTTATCTAGGGAAAAACCAAATTCTTTCCATTCGCTCTCCAAGTCAAATATGTACTGCAGTTTCAACCAGGACGGGATCACTAAACTGCTGGTTGGGGTGTAGGAGAAGATAATTCATATATTCTTTCTAAATGTAAAAATAAACAAACACTGAGTGATATTGAAATGACACATTGAATAATTAGAAATTATCGTTTTCTGCTATGTTCAGTTTCCTAGGCTCAGCAGATTACACAGAAAGATTAATCCCCTACATGAATATGTCTATTCTGAGGCCTGAGTTAAGCTCTTAGTTCTGCACAGTTCACATCTTTGAAGAACATGTTCTGGAGTATGCAGACCGATAGTATCAGCATTCATTAATTGTGGTGCGCACGTCTCCGACTTCCGGGTACCCTCGCCAATTAGGCTGACAGGTTCTCTCTTAACAACAAGAATAATCTCAATTTAGTAATAATATAAAGAAAAAAAAGGCTAATGTATTTTAAACCCATGGTATAGATTATTATTTCCTCTCAGACCCGAAGTGAAATGAGCTCAGCGCTTGGCCTGACTGAATTGTTCCCATGTGGTTTTTGTCAGAGCCGCTGAAAGGTCCCGAGATTCCGTGAAATGAGAAGCTCTTGTGATTATTTAGTTTTGGGCTTTGAGAGAAGTGCCTGTCAAGTGTCGAAATGTGTTCGAAAAATATGGCAGCCCTATACTTATTTAGAATGACCTTCAGAGAATAGCCGAATCTCTGGAAGGTCAGCGGTGACGATGTCGTTGTAATGATAGATTGTCCAGCAAAGGTCATCGGTAGATCAACGGTTTTCAAACTGTTTTTGCAGATATACGTCCACAAGCTTAACTCTACATGTGTTTCGGCTGTTGCGACGTGGCTAATAAGTTGCAATATTCTGTCCCTGTATAGTCGTGATTACTTTATAAGCCTATACAGTTCTTTTGTCTCTTCTTAAACAGGTACTTCTGCCACATAAAACAAGATACCTCCATCTCAATATATCGTGGCATGTAGAAGGATTATATTTTTGTCCATATGTATATAAATTTTCGTCACGTTATTATTGTGCAATATGGTCAATATTACGCCAGAGCGCCTCCTCTATCCCAGAAAAAAAATCCTCGTTTAATAAATTTTGTTTAATCTTGGATGAATGTTAATGAAGATAATGTGCAATCCATTTTTGACAACAAAAACAGAAAGGAGTTCTTAAATCTTATGTATAGCCATTCTTAACATATGGATGTGAATCATGGACAATATGACGGCGGACAAGAAAATCACTGGAGGCTGTGGAAATGTGGGTTTACACAAGAATGTTGAGAATACCATGGACAGCTAAGAAGAGTAATGAAAACGTTCTGAAAGAGGCCAAAACAGAGAGAGAGAGAGAGAGAGAGAGAGAGAGAGAGAGAGAGAGAGAGAGAGAGAGAGAGAACTAATTTCAAATATTAGTAAGAAACAATCATTATTTTTTGGTCATGTAATTAGAAGGGAACAGCTGGAATATATTGTAACAATTGAGAAAATTTAGGGACAAAGAGACAGAGGGAAGCAAAGAGAAAAGATACCAGACAGCTTAAGATAAAGGTATTGGCAGAAGATCAACAACAGAAATGAAAGGATACATAACTGTTGAGATCGAACGTTGTGGAGAGACATGATCACATACGCCAGCAGACATGGTACTTGATGATGATGATGAGTTTTAATGATCTTGTGTTTAGTTGCCAAGCCCCACTGAGCTACAGTTCCTTCTAAAGCTTCCAAACATCATGTGTCTATTTTCTGCTATGATTTTAGTCTCATTCCAAGCTGTAATAATAAGGCTCAAGTTACAACTAGTCAATATGGTTCTACCTGTTTCTTATGTCCAAACTTTTCTCTTGTATTGATGTACACAAAGGAACACAAGAAAATGATAAAATCATTTCATGTAGGCTGGATTATTTACGTTGCTTGGTTTATAATCTGATCTTATATGACATATTTGGAATATAATTTTCAAAGAATGTATCATATATATGGTTATATAAAATATGAAAAACAATGAATCTTCACATGACCTTCGGTGTGTTTTTTTTTCGATCATCAGGGCATTTCCTGAAATGGTAGTCAGTAGTACTCTAAAGTAGATATCTTTCTAAATATTGTAGTCAGTAGTACTCTAAAGTAGATATCTTTCTAAATATTGTAGTCAGTAGTACTCTAAAGTAGATATCTTTCTAAGTATGGTAGTCAGTAGTACTCTAAAGTAGATATCTTTCTAAGTAGTGTAGTCAGTAGTACTCTAAAGTAGATATCTTTCTAAGTATGGTAGTCAGTAGTACTCTAAAGTAGATATC
This sequence comes from Megaustenia siamemsis, assembly GCA_032433765.1. NCBI lineage: Eukaryota > Metazoa > Mollusca > Gastropoda > Stylommatophora > Ariophantidae > Megaustenia > Megaustenia siamemsis. Next base: position 30,635,589 of record JAVIAB010000091.1, read on the forward strand.
TTTCTAAGTAGTGTAGTCAGTAGTACTCTAAAGTAGATATCTTTCTAAGTATTGTAGTCAGTAGTACTCTAAAGTATATATCTTTCTAAGTATGGTAGTCAGTAGTACTCTAGAGTAGTTGATATTTTTATTGGTATGGTAGTCTATTCTAGAGTCACTGATATCTTTCTTGTGTATGGTAGTTAGCACTACTCTAGAGTCAGTGACATCATTCTTGAGTATGGTAGTTAGCACTACTCTAGAGTCAGTGACATTTTTGTTGTGAATGGTAGTTAGCACTACTCTAGAGTCAGTGACATCTTTCTTGAGTATGGTAGTTAGCACTAGAGTCAGTGCTATCTTTCTTGTCTATGGTAGTTAGCACTACTCTAGAGTCAGTTACATCTTTCTTGAGTATGGTAGTTAGCACTACTCTAGAGTCAGTGACATCTTTCTTGTGTATGGTAGTTAGCACTACTCTAGAGTCAGTGACATCTTTCTTGAGTATGGTAGTTAGCACTACTCTAGAGTCAGTGACATCTTTCTTGAGTATGGTAGTTAGCACTACTCAAGAGTCAGTGACATCTTTCTTGAGTATGGTAGCTAGCACTACTCTAGAGTCAGTGACATCTTTCTTGTGTATGGTAGTTAGCACTAATCTAGAGTCAGTCTCTTATTTCTTGCGTGTGGTAGTCAGCACTAATCTAGAGTCAGTCTATTATTTCTTGCGTGTGGTAGTCAGTACTACTCTAGAGTCAGTCTCTTATTTCTTGCGTGTGGCAGTCAGTACTGATCTAGAGTCAGTCTCTTAATTCTTGCGTGTGGTTGTCAGTACTAATCTAGAGTCAGTCTCTTATTTCTTGCGTGTGGTAGTCAGTACTACTCTAGAGTCAGTCTCTTATTTCTTGCGTGTGGTAGTCAGTACTAATCTAGAGTCAGTCTCTTATTTCTTGCGTGTGGTAGTCAGTACTAATCTAGAGTCAGTCTCTTATTTTTTGCGTGTGGTAGTCAGCACTAATCTAGAGTCAGTCTCTTATTTCTTGCGTGTGGTAGTCAGTGCTAATCTAGAGTCAGTCTCTTATTTCTTGCGTGTGGTAGTCAGCACTAATCTAGAGTCAGTCTCTTATTTCTTGCGCGTGGTAGTCAGTACTAATCTAGAGTCAGTCTCTTATTTCTTGCGTGTGGTAGTCAGTACTAATCTAGAGTCAGTCTCTTATTTCTTGCGTGTAGTTGTCAGCACTAATCTAGAGTCAGTCTCTTATTTCTTGCGTGTGGTAGTCAGTGCTAATCTAGAGTCAGTCTCTTATTTCTTGCGTGTGGTAGTCAGCACTAATCTAGAGTCAGTCTCTTATTTCTTGCGTGTGGTAGTCAGCACTAATTTAGAGTCAGTCTCTTATTTCTTGCGTGTGGTAGTCAGTACTAATCTAGAGTCAGTCTCTTATTTCTTGCGTGTGGTAGTCAGCACTAATCTAGAGTCAGTCTCTTATTTCTTGCGTGTGGTAGTCAGTGCTAATCTAGAGTCAGTCTCTTATTTCTTGCGTGTAGTAGTCAGCACTAATCTAGAGTCAGTCTCTTATTTCTTGCGTGTGGTAGTCAGCACTAATCTAGAGTCAGTCTCTTATTTCTTGCGTGTGGTAGTCAGCACTAATCTAGAGTCAGTCTCTTATTTCTTGCGTGTAGTAGTCAGCACTAATCTAGAGTCAGTCTCTTATTTCTTGCGTGTAGTAGTCAGCACTAATCTAGAGTCAGTCTCTTATTTCTTGCGTGTGGTAGTCAGCACTAATCTAGAGTCAGTCTCTTATTTCTTGCGTGTGGTAGTCAGCACTAATCTAGAGTCAGTCTGTTATTTCTTGCGTGTGGTAGTCAGCACTAATCTAGAGTCAGTCTCTTATTTCTTGCGTGTAGTAGTCAGCACTAATCTAGAGTCAGTCTCTTATTTCTTGCGTGTAGTAGTCAGCACTAATCTAGAGTCAGTCTCTTATTTCTTGCGTGTGGTAGTCAGCACTAATCTAGAGTCAGTCTCTTATTTCTTGCGTGTAGTAGTCAGCACTAATCTAGAGTCAGTCTCTTATTTCTTGCGTGTGGTAGTCAGCACTAATCTAGAGTCAGTCTCTTATTTCTTGCGTGTGGTAGTCAGCACTAATCTAGAGTCAGTCTCTTATTTCTTGCGTGTAGTAGTCAGCACTAATCTAGAGTCAGTCTCTTATTTCTTGCGTGTAGTAGTCAGCACTAATCTAGAGTCAGTCTCTTATTTCTTGCGTGTGGTAGTCAGCACTAATCTAGAGTCAGTCTCTTATTTCTTGCGTGTGGTAGTCAGCACTAATCTAGAGTCAGTCTCTTATTTCTTGCGTGTAGTAGTCAGCACTAATCTAGAGTCAGTCTCTTATTTCTTGCGTGTGGTAGTCAGCACTAATCTAGAGTCAGTCTCTTATTTCTTGCCTGTGGTAGTCAGCACTAATCTAGAGTCAGTCTCTTATTTCTTGCGTGTGGTAGTCAGCACTAATCTAGAGTCAGTCTCTTATTTCTTGCGTGTGGTAGTCAGCACTAATCTAGAGTCAGTCTCTTATTTCTTGCGTGTGGTAGTCAGCACTAATCTAGAGTCAGTCTCTTATTTCTTGCGTGTGGTAGTCAGCACTAATCTAGAGTCAGTCTCTTATTTCTTGCGTGTGGTAGTCAGCACTAATCTAGAGTCAGTCTCTTATTTCTTGCGTGTGGTAGTCAGCACTAATCTAGAGTCAGTCTCTTATTTCTTGCGTGTGGTAGTCAGCACCAATCTAGAGTCAGTCTCTTATTTCTTGCGTGTGGTAGTCAGCACTAATCTAGAGTCAGTCTCTTATTTCTTGCGTGTGGTAGTCAGCACTAATCTAGAGTCAGTCTCTTATTTCTTGCGTGTGGTAGTCAGCACTAATCTAGAGTCAGTCTCTTATTTCTTGCGTGTGGTAGTCAGTACTAATCTAGAGTCAGTCTCTTATTTCTTGCGTGTGGTAGTCAGCACTAATCTAGAGTCAGTCTCTTATTTCTTGCGTGTGGTAGTCAGCACTAATCTAGAGTCAGTCTCTTATTTCTTGCGTGTGGTAGTCAGCACTAATCTAGAGTCAGTCTCTTATTTCTTGCGTGTGGTAGTCAGCACTAATCTAGAGTCAGTCTCTTATTTCTTGCGTGTGGTAGTCAGCACCAATCTAGAGTCAGTCTCTTATTTCTTGCGTGTGGTAGTCAGCACTAATCTAGAGTCAGTCTCTTATTTCTTGCGTGTGGTAGTCAGCACTAATCTAGAGTCAGTCTCTTATTTCTTGCGTGTGGTAGTCAGCACTAATCTAGAGTCAGTCTCTTATTTCTTGCGTGTGGTAGTCAGCACTAATCTAGAGTCAGTCTCTTATTTCTTGCGTGTGGTAGTCAGCACTAATCTAGAGTCAGTCTCTTATTTCTTGCGTGTAGTAGTCAGCACTAATCTAGAGTCAGTCTCTTATTTCTTGCGTGTGGTAGTCAGCACTAATCTAGAGTCAGTCTCTTATTTCTTGCGTGTGGTAGTCAGTACTAATCTAGAGTCAGTCTCTTATTTCTTGCGTGTGGTAGTCAGTACTAATCTAGAGTCAGTCTCTTATTTCTTGCGTGTGGTAGTCAGCACTAATCTAGAGTCAGTCTCTTATTTCTTGCGTGTGGTAGTCAGCACTAATCTAGAGTCAGTCTCTTATTTCTTGCGTGTGGTAGTCAGCACTAATCTAGAGTCAGTCTCTTATTTCTTGCGTGTGGTAGTCAGTACTAATCTAGAGTCAGTCTCTTATTTCTTGCGTGTGGTAGTCAGTACTAATCTAGAGTCAGTCTCTTATTTCTTGCGTGTGGTAGTCAGCACTAATCTAGAGTCAGTCTCTTATTTCTTGCGTGTGGTAGTCAGCACTAATCTAGAGTCAGTCTCTTATTTCTTGCGTGTGGTAGTCAGTACTAATCTAGAGTCAGTCTCTTATTTCTTGCGTGTGGTAGTCAGTACTAATCTAGAGTCAGTCTCTTATTTCTTGCGTGTGGTAGTCAGCACTAATCTAGAGTCAGTCTCTTATTTCTTGCGTGTGGTAGTCAGCACTAATCTAGAGTCAGTCTCTTATTTCTTGCGTGTGGTAGTCAGCACTAATCTAGAGTCAGTCTCTTATTTCTTGCGTGTGGTAGTCAGCACCAATCAAGAGTCAGTCTCTTATTTCTTGCGTGTGGTAGTCAGCACTAATCTAGAGTCAGTCTCTTATTTCTTGCGTGTAGTAGTCAGCACTAATCTAGAGTCAGTCTCTTATTTCTTGCGTGTGGTAGTCAGCACTAATCTAGAGTCAGTCTCTTATTTCTTGCGTGTGGTAGTCAGCACTAATCTAGAGTCAGTCTCTTATTTCTTGCGTGTGGTAGTCAGCACTAATCTAGAGTCAGTCTCTTATTTCTTGCGTGTAGTAGTCAGCACTAATCTAGAGTCAGTCTCTTATTTCTTGCGTGTGGTAGTCAGCACTAATCTAGAGTCAGTCTCTTATTTCTTGCGTGTGGTAGTCAGCACTAATCTAGAGTCAGTCTCTTATTTCTTGCGTGTGGTAGTCAGTACTAATCTAGAGTCAGTCTCTTATTTCTTGCGTGTGGTAGTCAGCACTAATCTAGAGTCAGTCTCTTATTTCTTGCGTGTGGTAGTCAGTACTAATCTAGAGTCAGTCTCTTATTTCTTGCGTGTGGTAGTCAGCACCAATCTAGAGTCAGTCTCTTATTTCTTGCGTGTGGTAGTCAGCACTAATCTAGAGTCAGTCTCTTATTTCTTGCGTGTGGTAGTCAGCACTAATCTAGAGTCAGTCTCTTATTTCTTGCGTGTGGTAGTCAACTCCAATCTAGAGTCAGTCTCTTATTTCTTGCGTGTGGTAGTCAGCACTAATCTAGAGTCAGTCTCTTATTTCTTGCGTGTGGTAGTCAGCACCAATCTAGAGTCAACGTCATCTTCCATCCCATTAAAAAGCAGAAACCCATTTATGGTTGATGGTCCCAGGTCGTAGTCAAGCAGGACCGAACCGATGCCTCTTCTTCCTCTTTCCTTCCTCATTTGCCTTTCAGCGTCGAGGGGAGATATAATTTGTGGTCTTTTGCTCTTCTGTTCGCCTTTGCTGCTGTAATGTTTCCTAGTGCTTCTAATATTCCATCCATCCATTTATTTCGTGGTCGACCCTTGGGTCTGGTATTCTCACGACGTTTGTTGAATGCTCATTGTGTTGTGTTTTGATCTTTCTGCCTTGTCACGTGGCCAAACCATTTTATCTATTGTTTCTTTATATGTTATATGGCGGCGGCTATTCCTAGCTTTTTTCTCAGTTCTTCATTTCTGATCTTATCTCTTAGACTGTTTCCTGTCATTCGTCTAATACATTTAATCTCAGTAGAGTTTTATTTTCTTACTGTTCTTGCATCTAAGGTCCATTGGTAGCACAACGTTGAGATGAAGATTGTTTTGTACAGTGCTCGTTTTGCCTCAAGAGTTATTTCCTTGTTGGACAATAGGGGTGATAACTGTTCAATGATTTGACAAGCTTTGTTGCATCTTGATTCTATCTCTGCTGTTTGTGAATTATCGTTAGTCACTAAACTTAACAAACACTAAACCGATCTCTCAATCTCATAAAAAAAATAATAGTATAAACATATAGTGCCCCCGTTCATATTGTTTGTCCCACGGCACATTACCTGTGTTATGGTCAGCACAACGACAAGCCGGGCGTATTGCTGTGTACATCATTAACCTTGTTCCACTCTAGATTTCATACGAAAAATAAATTGTCCGAAATAGTCCGCAGTTGTGATTGTGCCCGAAGTTACCAAAAACGTGGAAACCACTGTAAAGAGTGTCTGTCGTAGACCGCTGTAATTGTGGGAAAAGTATGTTTGTGGTGTTCCTTTACTATAGTGCGCAAAATAGGAAAGTTAATGGTGACAATCGTCGGAGTAATCGGGACATAACTCCCCATGTAGTCGGATGATTGACTGTTGTTTTACACTCGCAAATGATAACCTGTCACTCCAAGCTTGTTACAATCACGTTCTAACAATCCCATATTGACGTTACCAACACGCCTCAACTAAAATAGAGTGGAAAATTTACTCCGCGAAGTTGACGAAGGAATTAAACAGCGAGGAATGCGATATGTTGTCTTCTATCACACTAAATATCTTCCAACTGATGTGGTTTAGTAGTAATATGGAGTTTTTTCACGTCCTTCTTGGTCAGAAAGATCGCTTGGTGGACAGACACTGAGGTAGACAGACAGACAGACAGAGAGATAGACAGTCAGAAAGATCGCTTGGTGGACAGGCACTGAGGTAGACAGACAGACAGACAGATAGTCAGAAAGTAGACAGACAGTCACACAGAAAGTAGACAGACAGGCGGGCGGACGGACGGACGGACGCACGGACAGACGGACAGACATTTAGATAGATAGTTAGATAGATAGGTAGACAGACAGACAGACAGACAGACAGACAGACAGTTACATAGATAGATAGATAGATAGATAGATAGATAGATAGATAGATAGATAGATAGATAGATAGATAGATAGATAGATAGATAGATAGATAGATAGATAGATAGATAGATAGATAGATAGATAGATAGATAGATAGATAGATAGATAGATAGTAGTAGGTAGGTAGGTAGGTAGGTAGGTAGGTAGGTAGGTAGGTAGATAGGTAGATAGATAGATAGATAGATAGATAGATAGATAGATAGATAGATAGATAGATAGATAGATAGATAGATAGATAGATAGATAGATAGATAGATAGATAGATAGATAGATAGATAGATAGATAGATAGATAGATAGATAGATAGATAGATAGATAGATAGATAGATAGATAGATAGATAGATAGATAGATAGATAGATAGATAGATAGATAGATAGATAGATAGACAGGCAGGCATGTGGACATGTAGGATAGATAGACAGACAGACAGATAAAAGGCAGACAGACAGGTATGTAGGTATGTAAGTAAGTATGTGAGGAGCTAGGTAGGTAGGTATTAGGTAGGTATGTATGTATGTATGTAGGTAGGTGTGTAGGCATGTAATTATGTATGTAGGTAGGTAGGTAGGTAGGTAAGTAGGTAGGTAGGTAGGTAGGTAGGTAGGTAGGTAGGTAGGTAGGTAGGTAGGTAGGTAGGTAGGTAGGTAGGTAGGTAGGTAGGTAGGTAGGTAGGTAGGTAGGTAGGTAGGTAGGTCGGTCGGACGGTCCAGACTCGTGGTTGAGTAGTAGTAAGTGAACAGGTCTGCTGAAGAGAGTCGAGTGCGATCATCACCGACGACTTCTAAGTTCGCCGTGTCTTTGATGGATATCAAATATTCTTTCTTAGCATGAAAGAGAATCAGCATGAGCCTTGAAAAAAAAAGTAAAGTACCCCCATCACGCCAAGTGGCGTATAGGGAATATGGTGTTAGTGACTATAAATTTTACAGACCTTCGGCACATGATTTTTGAGGTAATGTGGTCGGTATTACGCCCGTGCCGCTTTACTTTCCCAGAAAAAAAATCCGGTACCCATTAAAGGCTGGGTTAACCCGGAAGCCGTCTGTTGGGATCGAACCCTAACTCTTGTCCTTTGTAGTCCAGTTCACTAACAACAGAGCTATCGCGGATCCCTAATGTGGGCCAGTTCCGTAAGAACTGCAATACCGGGTCGACCCGTGACGAGAGCGGAGCAAGTCCCGGGCATCTCGTACAAACAAATTGGCATAATAATTTTTTTTTTTAATTTTTCCTTCCTTCCTTCCTTCCTTCCTTCCTTCCTTCCTTCCTTCCTTCCTTCCTTCCTTCCTTCCTTCCTTCCTTCCTTCCTTCCTTCCTTCCTTCCTTCCTTCCTTCCTTCCTTCCTTCATTCCTTCCTTCCTTCCTTCCTTCCTTTTTTCGCTAACCCATCTTTAAAAATAGTTTATGTCCCCATTATGAGTTGATAGCTGTCTTTAAGAATGTCCAGAGCATTAACCTTCAGAACAAATATCTGGCTCCAGGTTTTGTTATCAATGGTGATCTGGGAATGTGCAATTCACCGAGAGCTAAATGTTGAGGCTTAGTCAGCTTAATCTTTCATTCTTCAGGTTTTCGAAAAATTATATTTCTGTGTGTTCTTTCGTTAGGTTGTTTAAGCTTGATCTGTTCAAGTTGTTTGTCGGGAGTGTTTGTGTTTTTTTATTGCAAGGATTATCTGTTCAACAATTTTTAGTGCAATGATTTTCTCTTCCCTATATTTGTTTTTAAGGCTGTGTTCTGTCGTCGGATTTGTTTGAATTGAAGTAGGCAGTCACATCAAGGAAAACTTGCAATGTGTGGACGGCACAATCTTAATATCTGAAAGAGACACAGAGTAACTGCGGGAAATGATAGACATCGTAGTGAAAGAAAGCAAAGGGAAAGGTCACAGCTGAATAGGAAGAAAACAGAAGTAATGGTCATATCTAAGAAACAATCATCACCATCGTGCAGCATAAAAGTAAACAAGGCAAATCGGAAAAAAGTGCAACGCGTTAAATACTTGATCACAATAGCATCAGATGGAAGATGTAACACGGAAATAAAAAGTAGAATAGCTCAGGCCAAAATAGCGTTTAAGATACTGAAGAAAAAAACGTATTATGCAACAAGTCTATGTGAAGAGAAGTAAGAAAGAGAGTTCATCGGTGCTGTACAGAGTCTATTCTGACCTATGGAAGCGAATCATGGACAGTAGACAAACAAAGAAAAAGACGATTTGAGGCAATAGATGTGGGCTTTCTCAGAAGAATGTTGAAAGTTCCCTGGACAGGGAAAAATGACCAATGAGGAAATTCTCAAAGAGGCCAACACAAAAAGAGAGCTCTTAATGGACATCGAAGGGAAATAGTCGGCATTTTTCGGGCACATAGTGAGGAAAGGGTAAGTTGGAATGCTTGGTTGCAACTGGCAAAATACAAGGAAAGAGAGATCGCGGACGACAAAGGGAGAAAATACTGGATAGTTTGGTGTCATTGTATAGAAAACAATCAAGAACAGAATTGATTCGATGCACAGTGGATAGAAGTTTATAAAAGGACATGATCGCCTACGCCAACCGGTATGGCACATGATGATGATGATGATGATATTTGTTTTCATTCAGACACAATACAGTCGCACAAATTAGTCTTATAAAGCTTGGCTAGTAAACAGAGGACAAAACAAGCCAATATTTTGACTGTCAAATTTTCCAAAATTTTACAAAGGATATTCAAACTCGGGTACCTTCAGTCGGGCCCGAGACTTCAAAAACATCATGTTGTTGTTGTTGTTGTTGTTGTTGTTGTTGTTGTTGTTGTTGTTGCGTTCGCCAGGTTTCAACTCTGACGAAGTCCCTAGAGATTAGGAACTGAATTTTGCGTGTTAATCCATTTTTCCCTGGCAGCCGTGTGCACAGGGGTCCCTCGCCGCACAGGCAGATAACTCCGACTTCGGAGGTACTCAGGTTTTTTTCCGTCGATGAGTAACTGACGTTTCAAGCCGGGCCTCGCTGGGTGGTTGCCGCAGAGAGAAATCATAAATAAAAATCCCAACCGGTGTAGTCGAGATTTGAACCTACAAATTCTCTGTCTCGCGGTCGGCGTCTTGCCTCGAGACCAACAAGTTCCCCCATGGACTGGGAATATGAGGAAACTGCAACAAGGAACACTTTTCGTGCATAGCCTTCAATGGTTCCTGCCACCTATCCACCATATACCCCGAAGTTCACGTCCTCCTGAAAGTGATGATCGTCATATTTTTTAAAATGTATAGCGCTTGATGATGTTAGGCCATCGATGTTGACCCCAATTTCGAACATATAAACACACAGTCAGTCGTCAGATTATCCCCGTCGCACATCAAACAACACACCGCAAGACTAGCGTAAGGCCGGTCTAGGGATTTGCAATGAGCCATTACGATGACGTAGCACCAAACATCATGTGATCTCCCACCCCCCCCCCCCTCCCCCCACTCCCCCTACTCTCCAATCCTTTACATTAATTTGGTTTACGAGCCTACCATTTCAAATTAGATAACACACTTTGACATTACACAAGTATCTCAATAGATGGACTCTGAAATGCTGGACAAGAGTACATAAAGACCTCCACAACATTTCTCAACTAGTTCTGAAATGCTGGACAAGAGTACATAAAGACCTCCACAACATTTCTCAGCTAGTTCTGAAATGCTGGACAAGAGTACATAAAGACCTCCACAACATTTCTCAACTAGTTCTGAAATGCTGGACAAGGGTACATAAAGACCTCCACAATATTTCTCAGCATGTTATGAAATAGTAAAAAGTAAAGTAAAGTACCCCCGTCACGCCAAGTGACGTATAGGGAATATGGTGTTAGGGACCATAATTTTTATAAACCTTCAGCACATGATTTTCGAGGTAATGTGGTCGGTATTATGCCCTTGCCGCTTTACTTTCCCAGAAAAAATTCGAACACCACCTCTAGTCTTTTGTAGTCCAGTTCACTAACGACTGAGCTATCGTGGCTGCATGTTATGAAATGCTGGACAAGAAATACTCTTTTGAGTAAATATCGAACAAATTTCATCAATTGTGAAGAAGTGTCCTGAATAACTAGACTTGCCAATGTCTTCCACTTGCTCAAATGTCGGAACTAGAGACCCAATCAATGTTTAAATTGCAGTCAATTTCTCTCAGGCAGTATTTCATATATCTTGTAGCTGACGTGCTGCGTGTCGTTAAGTGCGATTCGGCCAGAAATTAACCGGGTTTGTTGAAATGCAAGTGTGTCATGATAAGAGGCAACATTTATCAAGTTTCTCAATACCAAACCAAATCTCACAAGTGGACATAACGTTAGTCGAGTGATTCGATACCTTTCCTTATTTACTTTATTCTAAAAATAGACTAGGCTGTCAAAATTAAATTTGGGTTGTCCTTGCAGATCTTTCCTCAGTTGCATTTTATTTCTCCTTTGTTTTTTGTTTCTTAACTTCTACGTTATCATGATAACTTATTTGAGAAGAGCAAACTTTTTAAACGGTGTAATACTTACTTTAATATTCTGAGAGAGAACTGTGATTCATAAATAATATTACATGAGCGTATTCTGGGGCGATTCTCTTTCAATGAGATTGAAAGGGAGCAGGATTATTACAACGCGACAGCGGAAATGTAATTTACTCTGGGGGAACCACACACGAAAGAGGTGTAGGCATCATGTTAGATTGAGAAAGAAGCAAAACAGTGAAAGGATTTTGGCCAGTATGAGAATTCTGCTAGTAAAATTGATAGGTAGACCAATGGATATCAACATAATTCAAGCTTATGCACCAACAAGTAATAGCGATGAAGACATTGACACTTTTTACAATGAGCTAGATATGACCCCATGGAACAGTGTAAACCCAAGAAATAACAATTATATTAGGGGATTTCAATGCAAAGGTAGGAACAGCTAAAGTGCAAAATGTGACTTGGGGGGGGGGGCATGGCCTTAGAGAGACGAATGACAGAGGGGATAGATTGATAGGTTGGGCAAAGACACATGAAATGATTATAGGTAACACCTGGTTCAAACAACACCCTAGGCGACTATGAACATGGCAAAGCCCAGACAAAAAAATACACAATCAAATTGATTTTATAATGGTACAGAGAAGATTCAGGAATGGGCTAACATCGGTTAAAACAAGGTCAGGAACAGATTGCAATAGTGACCATGTACCAGTAGTTGAAAAGATAAGAATAAAACTACGGAAGGCACAGAAATCCTCAAGAAATATTAAATTAGAACTAGATATACTTAGAGTAGATAAACAGATGAGCGATAAGTACAGCACGACAGTACAAAATAGATATAATGCTATTGAGAAAATACAGGACATCGAGGAGCAGTGGGAAATGCTCAAACAATCGATTCAACAAACATCAAAAGAAGTTACACCAGTGACCAAAAGAATCAACAAAAATAAATGGATGGCAGAAGAAATATTACAACTAATGGATGAAAGAAGAAAACATAAGAAAGAAGAACGGGCATACAAAATATTGCACAGAGAGATCCAGAACAAATGCAGAGAAGCAAAGGAAGGATGGCTAAAATAGAAATGTGAAGAAATGGAAAACAACAAAAGAAAGACTCAAAATGTATGCACAATCAGTTAAATGAATTAACAGGAAGAAAAGAAGTCAAAGTTTCAGGATGTGTAAAGTCAAAGGAAGGAAATATAATAATGGGACTGGAGAAGACAATAGAAAGATGGACAGAATATATCAGTCAACTCTATGATGACGAAAGACCAGAGTTAAACAATTCAAACAAAGACACAGGGCCAGCAATAATGCTGAGTGAATATGAGGTCACAATTCAACACATGAAAAGAGGCAAAGCTCCAGGTCCTGACAATATAATAATCGAAGAGATAAATGCATTAGGAGAGCTGGGAGTACAAGTCATAACAAAACTACTTAATGAAATATATAATAACACTGGACACATATCAGAAGATCTACTAAAATCTATCTTTGTAGCCATACCGAAGAAGTCAGGCGCCACTGATTGTGACGACCATCGCACTATTAGTCTCATGAACCATATTAAGAAAATATTACTAAGAATCATCATGAGACGTGTAAGAAACAAAATAAAACCAGAAATAAGCGAGGAACAATGTGGATTTGGGGAAGGAAAGGGCACCAATAATGCAATATACATCTTAAGAACATTGATAGAAAGATCTTGTTATGTGCTTTATAGACTACACAAAAGCATTTGACAAAGTAAAGCATGTGGAAATAATCAATATGCTGGAGAAATTAAACATTGATGGCAAGGATCTGCGAATCATAAAAAGCATGTACAGGCAACAAACAGCAGCAATACAAATTAACAACCAAACAGGACAATTTCAATTTATAAAACAAGGAGTCAGACAAGGCTGTGTTCTGTCGCCGGATTTGTTTTCACTTTACAGCGAACATATTATGAGATCAATAGTAGACAAAAAAGGAATTGAAGTCAACGGTCACAATATAAATAATTTGCGATATGCAGATGACACAGTCTTAATAGCAGAGACAGAGAATGAACTACAAGAAATTATAGACATAATAGTAAAAGAAAGCATCAAGAAAGGTCTCAGTCTGAATAGTAAGAAAACAGAAATAATGGTCATATCGAAGAAACAATCATCACCAGCATGCAGCATAAAAATAAACAGGACAAATCTGAAACAAGTGCAACGCGTCAAATACGTGGGCACAATAACAACATCGGATGGAGGATGCACCACGGAAATAAAAAGCAGAATAGCTTAGGCCTAAATAGCATTTCAGAAAATGAAAAATATCTTATGCAACAAATATATGTCAATAGAAATGAGAAAGAGAGTTCAACGGTGCTATATAGAACCAATTCTGACCTACGGAAGCGAATAATGGACAGTAGACAAACAAATGAAAAGACGATTAGAGGCCATAGAGATGGAATTTCTCAGGAGAATGTTGAAAGTTCCCTGGACAGCTAAAAAGACCAATGAGGAAGTTCTCAAAGAGGCCAACACAAAAAGGGAGCTCCTAAAAAACATCAGAAAGAAACAATCAACATTTTTGGGCACATCATGAGAAGAGAAAGTTGGAATACTTGGTTACAACTGGCAAAATAAAAGGAAAGAGAGATCGCGGACGACAAAGAGAGAAAATACTGGATAGCTTGGTGTCATTAAAAAAAAAAGTAAAGTACCCCCGCCACGCCAAGTGGCGTATAGGGAATATGGTGTTAGTGACCATAAATTTTACTGACCTTCGGCACATGATTTTTGGAGTAATGTGGTCGGTATTACGCCCGTGCCGCTTTACTTTTCCAGAAAAAAATCCGGTACCCATTAAAGGTTGGGTGAACCTGGAAGCCGTCGGTTGGGATCGAACCCTACCTCTTGTCCTTTGTAGTCCAGTTCACTAACCACTGAGCTATCGCGGCTCCCAGGTTGGTGTCATGACATGGAAAGCAGTCAACAACAGAACTGATACGATGCACTGTAGATAGAAGATTGTGGAATTTGTGACCCCTCTTTTATAACGTTTTATCTTGATTCAACCGTTGAGACCACCTTTGCGCGTGCCTGCTACTTGCACTTGTGCGTGTATACACTCTCGTGACTTTATTGAGAGACTGAACTTGGTGAGACACTGAACTTGGTGAGAGACTGAACTTGGTGAGAGACTGAACTTTGTGTGTTTGCCTTTCTTTCTCAACAGCTTGTTTCGTTTGTCCCTTACGACCAACTTGAGAGACTTTTCTGCGTGTTATACATAACAACAATTAATAACACATCGATAACACATTGACCATTGATCGGCTGCCTTTATTTCTTCTTTTCTCACATCTTCTGTCATGACAATTTTTGTTTATCTATTCAATTTCTCTCCTTTCATTCTCTATTATATTATTATTTATTCTATTCTAATCTTCCCATTCATGTTCGACACTAGCTTTTGTAGGACCGTTCCCCATCGAACGGACCTCCCTGCTCTGTCTATTGATGTTGCCTGCTGGCCTCTCCTTGTCAGAATTCTAATTGTTGCTATTACTAACTGTTCAGCCGTTCTTTGCTTGTTCCACTTTTTATCTCAAGCTATCTCCCTGGGCTTCCATTTCATTCTTTTGTCACTCGCTTATGCTGGACCGTTCCCTATCGAACGGCCCTCCCTACTCTATCTATGGCTGTTTCCGGTTCCGTTACTTCTGTTAGACCAGTTCCTTCATTGTTTGTTGCTGCTGGCATTTGTTTAATACTCATCTGCTGATTGGACCTCTCTGCTTGTTCCTCATTTTATCTCAATCTGTCCTCTTGGGCTTGTATCCCAACTGTTCTCTACTTATAGGCTTCTACTGTCGTTCTTGCCTTACATGACTCTCAATTTTCCAACTGCTCTCTGCGGCTTCCGATCTCTAACTGAATTATATTATCCTCTCCTTTCCAACCATCCAGCAAACTACGTCATCCTATTTTTCTACGTCATCTCTTTTCCACGTCACTTCTCTCTTTATGCGCACTGTATTGCACCAATTTTGCCTCTACCTCCTTTGTTGCGCAATTCTCTTCTACAGAAGGACATGATCGTCTACGCCAACCGGTATGGTACATGATGATGATTCTGGGGCGTATGTACAAAGAGTGCGTCAGAAGTCATCGGTGCACATTCCCTTCGTTGTTTAGCTTGAGCCCCTGTAGTGTGTCTTTTTGTAGAGTGTAACGGTGTGCAACGGTAGAGTGTAACGGTTTTTCTTTATCTTCTTTTTTTCTATATCTTCTGTTTTCTTTTTCTTGTATTCTTCTACTCTTCTATTTCTTTTTCTTTTTTTTCTACTTCTTTTCTTCTATTTATTTTTCTTTTCTCGTCGCTACTTTTGTCTTTTTGTTCCTCTTCTTCTTGTGGTTTCTTTTTCTTCTTTGTCAACTTCTTGTTTTTCTTCATCCACTGTTGCGTTCACCTGATTACTGCTCCTCTTAATCGTCCGCCCTTACTCGTCAGTTTAAGTGAGTGTATGTTTCTTGTATTTTAGTCTACAGTAAACTGCGATACCTGCGTATTTTGGCCCAACACATCCGACTTCATCATGACACGATTAGTTGCTGGATTGTCTTCCCTTGTAGATCGCTACTCACTTTACCAGACAGTGTTTTCCTATACTAGAAACATCGTGAAGATGTGAACAATGAACTGTATAGAACTGATTCATCGATGGGGTCAAAGTAAAACAACTTAAAATTTACGCACGCGAAGACGGTTGTGTTGGGTCGAAAAGTACAGATAAGGTAAAGGTAAAGGTAAAGGTAAAGGTAAAGGTAAAGGTAAAGGTAAAGGTAAAGGTAAAGGTAAAGGTAAAGGTAAAGGTAAAGGTAAAGGTAAAGGTAAAGGTAAAGTACGAGACTTGAACCGGCGTCTTAGCACGCGAGTTTCCACCCATATGTGCTCGGCCGCCTATCCAGAAATGTTCGGAGATTTCTGAATAGTGTCGTCTCAAGCATCAAAATTCACGATGCGAGGCGACATTCCTCACCTTCCCAGGGTAATACCCTGATACCCATTTCTTCCAACGGCTGGGTCGACCGTGGGGGTATCTTTTTTTCCGACCACAAGTACAATTCACACTGCTCCCAGCGGAAATCGAACACGGGTTGTCCGAACGTTGGTAGTCCAGTCGGGTGGTTTTCCCAACTAGGCTACCGAGGCCCCCGAAAGAACAGATGTCGCAGCTTACTGTTAATAAGCGACACAGCACACAAACTTCCAATTAACTACTTAATGTATAAAACTGGATAAAAAAAAACAACAACCAAAGACATTTCGCAAACAATATGTCGGCAATTAATGTCTTGAATCTACAACATCCTTCTCATTCCAAAAATTAATATTTTCATGGAGTGGTTTTATTTTGCGACACAATATAACACTGAGATAAGATGTTCCAGAAAAGCGTTTGGAGTGACAGACAGAACAGAAACGATATTATAAAAGAAACATACAGAAACAATAAATAAACTGGTTTGCCCATTTAGAAAACATGCCGTGCGATTTCTTCTCATAGAAAGCAGATATTAAAAAAGGAGAAGGGAGAAGCAGGCCCAGAATAAGATGGCCAGACAAGGTCAGAGAAACGCTACAACATCCATTGACAATCAGTGAATTCCTTAGAAAGTAGAGAACCATAACTTTGTATCTCCTCACAAGTGGACATCTACCTCGAGAAACGAAAGAAAACAAGAGCAAATGAATAAAGAAGAAAAATTAACCAATGAGACATTTTTACCTTAATTAACTTCGGTGCTTGTAATACTTTCGCAGCTCATGGGGAGAAACATTTACCATCGTCAACAAGTAACTGGCCTGCTGGCGTAGGTGATCATGTCTCTTTATAACTTTCGGTCTCGACAGTTATTTATCATTTCTGTTGTTGACCTTCTGCATAGCCATTCTCTTAAGCTATCTGGCATCTTTTCTCTTTGCTTCCCTCTTATCTCTTCGTCCCTCAATTTTTCCAGTTGTTACAATATATATTCCAGCTGTTCTCTTCTCATTACATGGCCAAAAATGGTGATTGCTTCTTCCTAATATTGGAAATTAGCTCTCTTTTTGCTTTCTCCTCTTTCAGAACGTTTTCATTACTCTTCTTAGCTGTCCATGGTATCCTCAACATTATTCTGTAAAACTAACATTTCTACAGACCCAGTGATTTCCTTGTCTGTTGTCCTATTGTCCATGATTCACATCCATATATTAAGACTGGCTCTATATAACATTTAAGAACTCTTTTTCTTGTTTCTATTGTCAAAATTGGATTGCACAGTATCTTCCTAATTTTTGGAAAGCTACTTTTGCCTGAGCCATTCTGCATCTCACCTCTGTTGTACATCTTCCGTCTGAGGTTAACAAAATTCCCAAATATTTAAATTCATTTACTTGTTTTAATATTGTTCCACTTGTCTTTAAACATTTATAGAAATGCATAATTTGTCAATTTCTGGTCTAATTATTCATTTCTCAGCATTTATTTTTATCACAATTTAAGAAGTACTTTCGCATCAATTTTCAAACGCCATAAAGAACCACATTCTTATTATATTTCTGAAAGGAGCAAACGAAGAAGAAAATAAAAATATAATTGACAAAGAGTTCTCGGATATTAACAGCAAATATTATACGTCCAGGCCTCCATGTGGTTTCCTCTCATTCCGAGTTCATGCCTTAAATGGCCGTTGATTCTATGTGTCGTTAGTTTACAGCAAAGCCACGTAAATTTTTGCCGGTAAATCCGACTTTAATATAATTACAGTTTAAACTGTTTACATCAGATAGGAGATGCACCACAGAAATAAAAAGCAGAATAGCTCAGACCGAAATAGCATTTCAGAAAATGAAAAATATCTTATGCAACAAATCTATGTCAATAAAAATGAGAAAGAGAGTTCATCGGTGCTATATAGAAACAATTCTGACCTATGGAAGCGAATCATGGACAATAGACAAACAAATGAAAAGACGATTAGAGGCCACAGAGATGGGATTTCTTAGAAGAATGTTGAAAGTTCCATGGACAGATAAAAAGACCAATGAGGAAGTTCTCAAAGAGGCAAACACAAAATGGAGCTCTTAAAAAACATCAGAAAGAAGCAATCAACATTTTTCGGGTACATCATGAGAAGAGGAAAGTTGGAATACTTGGTTACAACTGGCAAAATAAAAGGAAAGAGAGATCGTGGACGACAAAGAGAGAAAATACTGGATAGCTTGGTGTCATGGCATGGAAAACAGTCAACAACAGAAGTGATACGATGCACTGTAGATAGAAGATTGTGGAGGGACATGATCGCCTACGTCAACCGGCAGGGTACATGATGATGATGATGATGATGATGATGATGATGATGATGATGATGATGAAACTGTTTACTAATTTTGCAGGGGGCAGCGGCTATTTTTAGTCTACTCTTGTCGACTTTTTAAACTGTTAACATGCGCAGGGTGCACACGGAACCTCCAATTATTCGCTGTTTCCAAGAGGGCTAGAAGATGGAAAACTAGACAGAGAAATTGACATGAGAATACAAAAAACAAATGCTGTCACATACCAGCTTTCCCCATTGCTAAGACATCCAAACATTTCTATAGCAGCTATACTACAAATGATAAATAGCATTTTCATACCAACTTTGTGCTATGAAAGTCAAACATGGACCCTTTCTAAATCACATTTAATAACGATCAATACATGTGAGATGCGATGCTTGAGAAAAGTAACAAACAACACAAGAAGAGATAGAATACCAAATGAAACCATAAGAAAAATGGTAGAACTAAACCCTGCCAAGAATATATAGAACAACAACAATTTAAATGGTTTGGCCAACTGGTCAGACTGAATCCTTACCAATCATTATCAAGGGCGTTCTTCTCGAGAATGCATGGAAAAAGACCAAGAGGAAAACCCAGAAGAGGATGGATAGATGCAGTGATAGAGACATGTAACAACAAAGGAAAATCACTAATTCAGACAGTTCGAGCAGCTCAAGAACGACAAATGATATAAACCACGACACCTTTTCGGTACCAGTGAGAAAGAGAAAAGAAAAGAAGATCCGAGAGGGCTAGACGTTAGATCTCATTACCCAGAAACCGTGAGGGTTAATCTGCGAATAAACCACAGCTAAGAAAGGGAACATTCCCACCGCATTTGATGTGAACCTGGCAACTTTTTATCCAGAGGCCTAAGTCTTACCTTTTGATCACTCAACTTCTTTCTTGAGAAGTATGTGGTACTTCTAAGCAGAACAGCTCAGGCCAAAATGGCATTTCAGAAAATGAAAAACATCTTATGCAACAAATCTATATCAGTAGAAGTTAGAAATAGAGTTCATCGGTGCTATATAGAACCAATTCTGATCTATGGAAGATAATCATGGACAGTAGACAAACAAATGAAAAGACGATTACAGGCCACACATGGAATTTCTCAGAAGAATGTTGAAAGTTCCATGGATACCTAAACAGACCAATGAAGAAATTCTCAAAGAGGCAAACACAAAAAAGGGAACTCCTAAAACACATCAGAAAGAAACAATCAACATTTTTCGGGCACATTATGAGAAGAGGAAAGTTGGAATACTTGGTTGCAAGTGGCAAAATGAAAAGAAAGAGAGATCGCGGACGACAAAAAGAGAAAATACTGCGTAGCTCTGGTGTCATGGCATGGAAAACAGTCAACAACAGAACTGATACGATGCACTGTAGATAAAAGATTGTGGAAGGACATGATCGACTACGCCAACCGGTATGACACATGATGATATGGTACTTTTAAAATACAACTACATGTAGTATATGTGATATTGAGTTTTGAAAAGACGGGCCCAGTAAGTGGGGAAAAATATCAACCGATTTCAGAAATATCACATCGTAATGACTTCTAATACAGCACGGAACCCTCGTTACTTGAACACAGCCAGTCGCCCTTGTACCTTCTCATCAAACAGCATCAAAGATGATTGCTCATATAAAGGCCGGTGCTAGTTAACTCACGTTAATTAGACGCTAATGACGAACAGCTTTCGTTAATCTTTAACGCAAAGTGGAGGCGATGGGTTAATCTATATTTTCATTTGATTTTATTTAAGAATAAATATGTTCGGTTGGGAGAGCTCATACAGATGGTCTCTGTCAGAGCTTCGAAGTAAACTTGAACTTGTTGTCAACAAAGCAACAAATGCTGGGTGATTTCTTCTTCTTTCTTTTTATTTTTCTTCCTCTTTTTCTTCTTCTTCTTCCTCTTCATTCATCCGATGACTTCTCTTCTTCATAATCTACTCTTATAAGGACATAAACGTGGGCTTCAGTGCCATGTGTTTCCAGCTTAAGGAAAGCGGTGATGGCTGTGCCTTTTTCCCCAGACATCCGACTTCGATATAATTAGTATTAATATTACTACCACTACCACTACTATCATCATCATCATCATCATCAAGTACCGGGCCTGCTAGCGTAGGTGATCATGTCTCCCACAACTTTCGATCTCTTCATTTATTTATCATTTCTGTTGTTGACCTTCTGCCATTCTCTTAAGCTGCCTGGTATTTTTTCTCTTTGTTTCCCTCTATCTCTTCGTCCCTCAATTTTTCCAGTTGTTACAATATATTCCAGTTGATCTCTTCTCATTATATGGCCAAAAAATGGTGATTGTTTCTTCCTAATATTGGAAATTAGCTTCCTTTTTGCTTTGACCTCTTTCAGAACATTTTATTACTCTTCTTAGCTGTCCATGGTATTCTCAACATTCTTCTGTAAAACCACATTTCTGCAGACACCAGTGATTTCGTTGTTTGTTGTCCTATTGTCCATGATTCACATCCATATGTTAAGACTGGCTCTACATAACATTTAAGAACTCCTTTTCTTGTTTCTATTGTCAAAAATGGATTGCGCAGTATCTTCCTAATTTTTGGAAAGCTACTTTTGCCTGAGCCATTCTGCAACTCACCTCATTTGTACATCTTTCGTCTGAGGTTAAGAAAGTTCTCAAATATTTAAATTCATTTACCTGTTTTAATATCGTTCCACTACTATACTACTACTTTTAATGCTACTATTACTTTAACTGCCTCGTTGGTATTGTGCCTTATTTTCCTCGTGGTATTTTATGTTTGTGTTGCTATTGCTGTCTTATTTAGATCTCCTTCTTGTAGTCTTCATTGTTGATTATTGCAGATTCCGGATATTTTAAGCTTGTTTATTTCCGGATAGTTATAGCTTGTTACAGTTTCGAATATTTATAACTTGTTACAGTTTGGAATATTTATAACTTTTTACAGTTTCGAATATTTATAACTTTTTACAGTTTCGAATATTTATAACTTTTTACAGTTTCGAATATTTATAACATGTTACAGTTTCATATATTTATAGTTTGTTACAGTTTCATATATCTATAGTTTGTTACAGTTTCATATATTTATAGTTTGTTTCAGTTTCTTATATTTATAACTTGTTACAGTTTCATATATTTATAACTTGTTACAGTTTCCTATATTTATAGTTTGTTACAGTTTCTTATATTTATAACTTGTTACAGTTTCATATATTTATAACTTGTTACAGTTTCATATATGTATAGTTTGTTACAGTTTCTTATATTTATAACTTGTTACAGTTTCATATATTTATAACTTGTTACAGTTTCCTATATTTATAGTTTGTTACAGTTTCATATATTTATAGTTTGTTACAGTTTCCTATATTTATAGTTTGTTACAGTTTCATATATTTATAGTTTGTTTCAGTTTCAGATATTTATAACTTGTTACAGTTTGGGATATTTATAACTTTTACAGTTTCATATATTTATAACTTGTTACAGTTTCATATATTTATAGTTTGTTGCAGTTTCATATATTTATAGTTTGTTACAGTTTCATATATTTATAGTTTGTTACAGTTTCATATATTTATAACTTGCTACAGTTTCATATATTTATAACCTGTTACAGTTTCATATATTTATAGTTTGTTGCAGTTTCATATATTTATAGTTTGTTACAGTTTCAGATATTTATAGTTTGTTACAGTTTCATAAATTATAACTTGTTACAGTTTCATATATTTATAGTTTGCTACAGTTTTAGATATTTATAGTTTGTTACAGTTCTCCGTGTATAGATTGAACAAACATAATTGTAGGATGCATCCTTGTCTTAATTCTATTTTATATCAATTGGTGTAGATGCATCCTTGTTATATTTTATTATTGATGTTTGCTTCAGTATAAAGTACATATTAGTCGTATGACTGTGTCGTCTATATTTATATCTTTCAGGCAAGTGTAAGTTGTTTACGGTGTATTGTATCAAAAGCTTTGGTGTAGTCGATGAAGCAGGCATATATTGGTTTCTTTACTTCTGTGTACTTTTCGATTAATGCCATGCTGAATATGGCTTCTTATGTTTTGTTTTCACTGTTTTCCGTAAATCCAAACAGCTGCTCCTCTAATTCAGTAACATCTTTACATCTTCTCATTAACTCAATCACCAATCTTCTAATAACTGTACAACTTCTTAATAACTCAATCACACATTTTTTACAGCCGTTTATCTTCTCCTTAATACAATCCCCAAATTTGATACATTCAGCTATCTTCTCATTAACTCAATCAACAGTTTTCTAACAGTCGTAAATTGTATCATTAGTTCAATCTTCAATCTTCTTACAATTATATATTTTCTTATTAATTGCATCATCAATCTTCTAACAGGTTATCTATCTTCTCATTAACTCAATCCTCAATCTTCTAACAATCATCTATCTTCTCATTAACTCCATCCTCAATCTTCTAACAATCATCTATCTTCTCATTAACCCTATCACCAATCTTCTAAACAACTGTATATCTTCTCATTAATTCTATCACCAATCTTCTAACAATTGTATATCTTCTCATTAACTCTATCACCAATCTTCTAACAACTGTATATCTTCTCATTAACTCTATCACCAATCTTCTTACAATCATGCATCTTCCCATTAACTCTATCACCAATCTTCTAACAATCATCTATCTTCTCATTAACTCTATCACCAATCTTCTAACAATCATCTATCTTCTCATTAACTCTATCACCAATCTTCTAACAACTGTATATCTTCTCATTAACTCTATCACCAATTTTCTAACAATCATCTATCTTCTCATTAACTCTATCACCAATCTTCTAACAACTGTATATCTTCTCATTAACTCTATCACCAATCTTCTAACAATTGTATATCTTCTCATTAACTCTATCACCAATCTTCTAACAACTGTATATCTTCTCATTAACTCTATCACCAATCTTCTTACAATCATGCATCTTCTCATTAACTCAATCCTCAATCTTTAACAATCATATATCTTCTCATTAACTCAATCCTCAATCTTCTAACAATCATATATCTTCTCATTAACTCAATCCTTAATCATCTATCTTCTCATTAACTCAATCCTCAATCTTTTAACAATCATCTTTCTTCTCGTTAACTCAATCCTCAATCTTCTAACAATCATATATCTTCTCATTAACTCAATCCTTAATCATTTATTTTCTCATTAACTCAATCCTCAATCTTTAACAATCATCTATCTTCTCATTAACTCAATCCTCAATCTTTTAACAATCATCTGTCTTCTCATTAATTTAATCCTCAATCTTTTAACAAATGCCTTCTCACTAACTCAATCCTCAATCTTCTAACAATCATATGTCTTCTCATTAACTCAATCCTCAATCTTTTAACAATCAACTGTCTTCTCATTAATTTAATCCTCAATCTTTTAACAATCATCTGTCTTCTCATTAACTCAATCCTCAATCTTTTAACAATCATCTGTCTTCTCATTAACTTAATCCTCAATCTTCTAACAATCATCTGTCTTCTCATTAATTTAATCCTCAATCTTTTAACAAATGCCTTCTCACTAACTCAATCCTCAATCTTCTAACAATCATATGTCTTCTCATTAACTCAAATCCTCAATCTTTTAACAATCATTTATCTTGTCATTAACTCAATCCTCAATCTTCTAACAATCATCTGTCTTCTCATTAATTTAATCCTCAATCTTTAACAATCATCTGTCTTCTCATTAACTCAATCCTCAATCTTCTAACAATCATCTATCTTCTCATTAACTCAATCCTCAATATTCTAACAATCATCTATCTTCTCATTAACTCAATCCTCAATCTTCTAACAATCATCTATCTTCTCATTAACTCAATCCTCAATATTCTAACAATCATCTATCTTCTCATTAACTCAATCCTCAATCTTCTAACAATCATCTATCTTCTCATTAACTCAATCCTCAATCTTCTAATTTTCATCTATAAAAAAAACTATCCTCTTGTTAATCCAAATACTCGAATGAATCCGTCCGTGGTATCTTCACGGCTTAACTCTCCTCCATTCTCTGAGTAGTTAGATCCTACATCCATACTTCACGATTAACGTTGAAAAACTAGAATACCTGGGCACACTCTGCGCGTGTTAAAGAACTCTTGTCAGTTGTGAGTAGAGAATAGTATGTTAGAATATCCCCTGCCGGAGTAACAATATTAAAGCATTACAAACGTACATATATCTAAGACAGGGGTGTCGGGCCGTAAGATGCAGATATTACGGCTTGCGTAAAATAACGACATAGTGCATCGTACTATCGCTTAATCAGTGATTGTCCAAGAAGATGAAAAACAATCATGATAACATTAATAATAGCAGTAATAAATAATAATAAATAAGTAACGGCAATAATATTTATAATAATAACAGCAAAATTAATAAAATAAGTAATAATAAGTACTAAGATAAAAACAATAACAGCAACAACATTACATTGATAATAACAACAATAATAATAAAGATGATAGTAACAATTGTAAAAAATAATTGTAAGTAATAAACAACAACAACATTACATTGATTAGAACAACAATAATAATAATAAAGATGATAGTAACAATTGTAAAAATAATTGTAAGTAACAAACAACAACAACATTACATTGATAATAACACCAGTAATAATAAAGATGATAGTAACAATTGTAAGAAATAATTGTAAGTAACAAACAACAACAATAATAAGATGATTAGCTCTATGGTAAAGTATGCATTTCCCTTTTCATCATATCACGTATTGCTGAAATCAACAAACCAGTCATGTTATATTCACAATATTTCTCATTAAATAATTTACAAATGGACTCATCGACATTCTCATCAATTTAATTATAACCTTATTATCTCCAGCAAATGTATGATATACGTATTTCACCTTCCTTATCGCACTTCTCGTCATTCTCATAACGAACTTTTCAACGATGACTACTGCTGTTAACTAGGGTGTACTCATCAAGATTCATTTCACACCTTTTCATCAAATCAATATTCCACCTTCAAACGAAAGCTCCCCGGTTTCCAGACAACATCAAACTAACCAACATTCATCCAGCGAGCAACAACACAACTTACGTACGAAAACTCCCAAGAGTAACTCCGCTTCTTAGAAGCATTTCCTACTTTCTTTTAAAAGTGTTTTCTCTTTCTTTCTGTCTTCTCTAGCACTTTAACTAACGCCACCCCTCATTCTGTATTTTCTTTCTCTCAATCACTCTCTCACTCTCTCAACCCCACCATCTTCACTCAAAACACTCACAGCTTTCTGTTATCCTCGTGTCTGAGGCAATATCTTCTCATTAACTCAATCCTTAATCATTTATTTTCTCATTAACTCAATCCTCAATCTTTTAACAATCATCTATCTTCTCATTAACTCAATCCTCAATCTTTTAACAATCATCTGTCTTCTCATTAATTTAATCCTCAATCTTTTAACAAATGCCTTCTCACTAACTCAATCCTCAATCTTCTAACAATCATATGTCTTCTCATTAACTCAATCCTCAATCTTTTAACAATCATCTGTCTTCTCATTAATTTAATCCTCAATCTTTTAACAATCATCTGTCTTCTCATTAACTCAATCCTCAATCTTTTAACAATCATCTGTCTTCTCATTAACTTAATCCTCAATCTTCTAACAATCATCTGTCTTCTCATTAACTCAAATCCTCAATCTTTTAACAATCATTTATCTTGTCATTAACTCAATCCTCAATCTTCTAACAATCATCTGTCTTCTCATTAATTTAATCCTCAATCTTTTAACAATCATCTGTCTTCTCATTAACTCAATCCTCAATCTTTTAACAATCATCTATCTTCTCATTAACTCAATCCTCAATCTTCTAACAATCATCTGTCTTCTCATTAATTTAATCCTCAATCTTCTAACAATCATCTATCTTCTCATTAACTCAATCCTCAATATTCTAACAATCATCTATCTTCTCATTAACTCAATCCTCAATCTTCTAACAATCATCTATCTTCTCATTAACTCAATCCTCAATCTTCTAATTTTCATCTATAAAAAAAACTATCCTCTTGTTAATCCAAATACTCGAATGAATCCGTCCGTGGTATCTTCACGGCTTAACTCTCCTCCATTCTCTGAGTAGTTAGATCCTACATCCATACTTCACGATTAACGTTGAAAAACTAGAATACCTGGGCACACTCTGCGCGTGTTAAAGAACTCTTGTCAGTTGTGAGTAGAGAATAGTATGTTAGAATATCCCCTGCCGGAGTAACAATATTAAAGCATTACAAACGTACATATATCTAAGACAGGGGTGTCGGGCCGTAAGATGCAGATATTACGGCTTGCGTAAAATAACGACATAGTGCATCGTACTATCGCTTAATCAGTGATTGTCCAAGAAGATGAAAAACAATCATGATAACATTAATAATAGCAGTAATAAATAATAATAAATAAGTAACGACAATAATATTTATAATAATAACAGCAAAATTAATAAAATAAGTAATAATAAGTACTAAGATAAAAACAATAACAGCAACAACATTACATTGATAATAACAACAATAATAATAAAGATGATAGTAACAATTGTAAAAAATAATTGTAAGTAATAAACAACAACAACATTACATTGATTAGAACAACAATAATAATAATAAAGATGATAGTAACAATTGTAAAAATAATTGTAAGTAACAAACAACAACAACATTACATTGATAATAACACCAGTAATAATAAAGATGATAGTAACAATTGTAAGAAATAATTGTAAGTAACAAACAACAACATAATAAGATGATTAGCTCTATGGTAAAGTATGCATTTCCCTTTTCATCATATCACGTATTGCTGAAATCAACAAACCAGTCATGTTATATTCACAATATTTCTCATTAAATAATTTACAAATGGACTCATCGACATTCTCATCAATTAATTATAACCTTATTATCTCCAGCAAATGTATGATATACGTATTTCACCTTCCTTATCGCACTTCTCGTCATTCTCATAACGAACTTTTCAACGATGACTACTGCTGTTAACTAGGGTGTACTCATCAAGATTCATTTCACACCTTTTCATCAAATCAATATTCCACCTTCAAACGAAAGCTCCCCGGTTTCCAGACAACATCAAACTAACCAACATTCATCCAGCGAGCAACAACACAACTTACGGACGAAAACTCCCAAGAGTAACTCCGCTTCTTAGAAGCATTTCCTACTTTCTTTTAAAAGTGTTTTCTCTTTTCTTTCTGTCTTCTCTAGCACTTTAACTAACGCCACCCCTCATTCTGTATTTTCTTTCTCTCAATCACTCTCTCACTCTCTCAACCCCACCATCTTCACTCAAAACACTCACAGCTTTCTGTTATCCTCGTGTCTGAGGCAGGAGGCAGCGAAATTCGCCCGCCCGCATTACTCTGGTGGCATTCCTTGATATTCGGTGTCTACACCTTGATTGTCTGCCCCTGCGTTCTCCCTGGTTAGTTTACAGCCCTGGTGTGCTGACAGGCAAGCAATCACAGGCATTCAGTCACTGACACTGACTCTGCTATGTTCTTAAAGCGTCAAGTGTTAGCACTGACACAGCGATATTCTTCGTCAATCACTGGCAATGGCTTTTGCAAGTGTCTTTCAGAGTCAGCCACACTCCGTTACATAAGATGTATTCTCAGAGTCAAACGCACTCAATAACAGAGAGACATCCTCAAGTCAAGTCACTCAATTAGAATGATAAACTGACTCCATTAGAAAAATCGACTGACTCTATTAGAAAGATTAACTGTCTCCATTAGAAAGATTGACTGACTCCATTAGAAAGTTTAACGTACTCCATTAGAAAGATTAACTACTCCATTAAAATGATTAACTGACTCCATTAGAATGATTAACTGACTCCATTAGAAAGATTAACTGACTCCATTAGAAAGATTAACTGACTCCAATAAAATGATTAACTGACTCCATTAGAAAGATTAACTACTCCATTAAAATGATTAACTGACTCCATTAGAATGATTAACTGACTCCATTAGAAAGATTAACTGACTCCTATAGAATGATTAACTGACTCCATTAGAATGATTAACTGACTCCGTTATGTTTTCACAGTCAATTGCTGATAACTACGAAATTGAAAGATTTTAATTTTATAAAAGAACAGTCATCAAACTTCCAACCGTTTCATTAATCAAAATTTTCATCAGTTTAATCATCGAATCACTCAACCACCAATCTATTACGTATTAATCAAATTCCTCGTCACTTAAAACATCAATATTTATTTTCCACTAACCTTAAAAAAAAGCAGAATAGCTCAGGCCAAAATAGCATTTCAGAAAATGAAAAATATCTTATGGAACAAATCTATGTCAATAGAATTGAGAAAGAGAGTTCATCGATGCTATATAGAACCAATTCTGACCTATGGAAGCGAATCATGGACAATAGACAAACAAATGAAAAGACGATTAGAGGCCACAGCCATGGGATTCCTCAGAAGAATGTTGAAAGTTCCCTGGACAGCTAAAAAGACCATTGAGAAAGTTCTCAAAGAGGCCAACACAAAAGGGAGCTCTTGAAAAACACCAGAAAGAACCAATCAATAATTTTGGGGGCACATCATGAGAAGAGGAAAGTTGGAATACTTGGTTACAACTGACAAAATAAAAGTAAAGAGAGATCGCGGACGACAAAGAGAGAAAATACTGGATAGTTTGGTGTCATGGTATGGAAAACAGTCAACAATAGAACTCATACGATGCACTGTAGATAGAAGATTGTGGAAGGACATGATCGCCAACGCCAACCGGTGCGGTACATGATGATGATGATGATGAACCTTAAAAATAATCATCAACTCAGCTATCATTATTTCACTTATTGAACTTCTGAGATCAACTACTAATGTTTATCAACAAACAGTGAACACAATCTTTCAAATGTTGAACTCATTTATCAAGCTTCTCATAAACACGTCTATTAAACATTCTCACCAACACAGACATCGCCCTTATATCATAAACACACACCTAACGCACTACTCATCAACTAAAACACAGATCTTATCATAAACACACACCCAACACACTTCTCATCAACTAAAACGCCGATCTTATCATAAACACACACCCAACACACTTCTCATCAACTAAAACGTCGATCTTATCATAAACACACACCAACACACTTCTCATCAACTAAAACGCCGATCTTATCATAAACACACACCCAACACACTTCTCATCAACTAAACGCCGATCTTATCATAAACACACACCCAACACACTTCTCATCAACTAAAACGTCGATCTTATCATAAACACACACCAACACACTTCTCATCAACTAAAACGTCGATCTTATCATAAACACACACCCAACACACTTCTCATCAACTAAAACGCCGATCTTATCATAAACACCCACCCAACACACTTCTCATCAACTAAAACGCCGATCTTATCATAAACACCCACCCAACACACTTCTCATCAACTAAAACGCCGATCTTATCATAAACACCCACCCAACACACTTCTCATCAACTAAAACGCCGATCTTATCATAAACACACACCCAACACACTTCTCATCAACTAAAACGCCGATCTTATCATAAACACACACCCAACACACTTCTCATCAACTAAAACGCCGATCTTATCATAAACACACACCCAACACACTTCTCATCAACTAAAACGCCGATCTTATTATAAACACACACCCAACACACTTCTCATCAACTAAAACGCCGATCTTATCATAAACACACACCCAACACACTTCTCATCAACTAAAAGCACTTCTCCTATCATAAACACACATCAATTCCCCCCATCTGTATCACAATTTCTCCCTTTCAAAATAAAGTTCCCATACGTATGTTCATCAAATCACCTATAGACCTTTCAATAAAAATAACCTCCTGAGTCGCTCCATCACAAAACGTAAACAGGAATCTAGTCACTGCAGAATCTCCAAACAGTAACGCCTGTACTGGAAAGTCTCTCCCACGCGAATTAAAACTATGTACTGTTCTTTCTTGTATTTTTATCTTTAAGATCTAATTTTTCTTATTTTTCTTCCGTATTCTTTCTTTCCTTCTCTCTGCCTTTCTTGTTTCCTGTATCAATCTTTCGACTCAAAACTTCCTTCACAGTTTTCACTTGAAATGCGCCCGCCCACATGTGTATGGGTACCATTTTCAGGTATTTGGCTTCTACGATATAAGGTAGGAATCAGACAATACAAGGGTAATTTTACTAGACGGCATATAAAGAATATTCGTACACAAACGTTGAGAGGAAAATATTTTTTACGGATACAGAACATTGGGACAATCAGGCAAGAAAACATT
Organism: Megaustenia siamemsis; assembly: GCA_032433765.1. Classification (NCBI taxonomy): domain Eukaryota; kingdom Metazoa; phylum Mollusca; class Gastropoda; order Stylommatophora; family Ariophantidae; genus Megaustenia; species Megaustenia siamemsis. The sequence goes on from JAVIAB010000091.1 coordinate 30,666,415, forward strand.
CAGCTGCACAAACAGAAGGATATTAACATATCGCACATGCACACACACACACACATATACAGACGGTGAGACTTTATAAATCTTTAGACACACACAGATAAAAATACACCTTCACATATAAGCGAATTTTCACACATAAAAAAGAGAACATTTAAACACATACACACACACATACCACTGGAGAAAAATAATACAATTTGCACACAATCACACACACATACACACACACACACACACACACACACACACACTCACACACACACACACACACACACACACACACACACACACACACACAAACAAACACAAATATCGATCACTAGCATAAATTAACGCAGAATACATTTCTTCTTCTTTCCTTCCTCATTTGCCTTTCAGCGTCGAGGGGAGATATAATTTGCGGTCTTTTGCTCTTCTGTTCGCCTCTGCTGCTGTTATGTTTCCTAGTGCTTCTAATATTCCATCGACCCATCTTTTTCGTGGTCGACCCTTGGGTCTGGTGTTCACACAACGTTTGTTGAAGGCTCGTTGTGTTGTGTTATGATCTTTCTGCCTTGTCACGTGGCCAAACCATTGTATCTGTTGTTTCCTTATATATTATATGGCGGGGGCTATTCCTAGCTTTTTTTTAATCAGTTCTTCATGTCTGATCTTGTCTCTCAGACTGTTCCTGTCATTCGTCTAACACATTTCATCTCTGTAGAGGTTATTTTTCTTATTGTTCTTGCATCTAGGGTCCAGGTCTGGCATTAGTCGCACAACGTTGGGATGAAGATTGTATTGTATAGTGCTCGTTTTGCCTCCAGTTATTTCTTTGTTAGACAATAGTGGTGATAACTGTCCAATGATTTGACAAGCTTTGTTGCATCTTGATTCTATCTCTGCTGTTTGAGAATTATCGTTTGTCATTAGACTTTCTAGGTATTTGAATTCCTCTACTTGTTTTAGTTCTCTGCCTTCTATAGTTATGTTGATGTTCTGTTTATTTTTGGCGACTTCTGTTTTGTTATCTATCACTCTCTCTAAATTAACATATAATAGCCTAAATAAACAAACAAAAGTATAAATTAACGCAGCATAACCAAAATTACCACAAAATAGCATACATTAACACATCATCATCATCAAGTACCATGCCTGCCGGCGTAGGTGATCACGTCTCTCCATAACTTTCGATCTCGACAGTTGTTTATCATTTTTGTTGTTGACCTTCTGCCAAGCCATTCTCTTAGGCTGTCTGGTATTTTTTCTCTTTGCTTCCCTCTATCTCTTCGTCCCTCAATTTTTCCAGTTGTTACAGTATATTCCAGCTGTTCTCTTCTCATTACATGGCCAACAAAATGATGATTGTTTCTTCCTAATATTGGAAATTAGTTCTCTTTTTGCTGTGGCCATTTTTAGAACTTTCAGTGGCCATGATTCCCATGGTTCTACTTTGGAAAGCTGCTTTTGCCTGAGCCATTCTGCATCTTACCTCTGTTGTACATCTACCATCTGAGGTTAACATTGTTCCCAGATTTTTAAATTAATTTACCTGTTTTAATGCTGTTCCACTTGTCTTTATTGTGCACTGCTGTGTAGTCGTTTCCTTTGTTGGAACCATTATTTCTGTCATTTTGCTATTAAGGCTGAGTCCTTTATTTTTGTTTTCCTTCACTATAATGTCTAACATTTCTTGTAACTCATTTTCGCTCTTACGATTAAGACTGTATCATCAGCATACCTTAGATTATTTATACATTAACTCAGAATAACCACAATTAACATAATAGCATAAATTCATCTTAAATCAAAAAATAATCACAAATACTATTACCACCAATCTAAACAACATCTGGAGATCCGCCCAGTGCAACGCAAAAAAATACAAATATGAAATAAGGAATGTTGTTTAGATGTGAGTGAAACGATGGTAAGCAGGAAAAATTAAACGTGAAAACTGTCACGGTGTCTGTCTGTCTGTCAGTCTGTCACGCATTGTATGTCGCCATAATTCCTTGCTTTAGGAGAGCTTGTTAACCCTGCAAGGGAGCTGAAGCCTGATGTTGTTGCCTCGCCTGAGCATTCTCGTTAGTGCTTCTCTAGGTTTGTCTCCACTTTTTTACCATCTGTATCCCATTTGAAGGCTTATTTTGAGATTCTCATGTGTCTTCTCATCACACGACCAATATATGTGTTCACCTACTTCTATTTATTATCATCATCATCATGTGCCATACCGGTTGGTGTAGGGGATCATATCCTTTCCACAATCTTTTATCTACAGTGCATCGTATCAGTTCTGTTGTTGACTGTTTCCATGTCATGACACCAAGCTATCCAGTATTTTCTCTCTTTGTCGTCCGCGATCACTCTTTCCTTCTATTTTGTCAGTTGTAATCAAGTATTCCAACTTTCCCCTTCCCATGATGTGCCCAAAAAATGTTGATGGTTTCTTTGTGATGTTTTTAGGAGCTCCCTTTTTGTGTTGGCCTCTTTGAGAATTTCTTCATTGATCTTTTTGGTTATCCAGGGAACTTTCAACATTCTTCTGAGAAATTCCATCTCTGTGACCTCTAATCGTCTTTTCATTTGTTTGTCTACTGTCCATGATTCGCTTCCGTAGGTCAGAATTGGTTCTATAAAGCACCGATGAACTGTCTTCCTCACTTCTCTTGATTATAAATAACATTTTTGGATACTTTCACACAATTTGCACGTGGAAAGCTGGGTTGAGCTTGACCAATCACCATTATTCACAATCATGGATTTCCTGAGTTAGAAGAAGTGATTGACTTAGAACAATCTGGAGGCAGAGACGAACAGCTTAAGCCAGATATGGGACACTCTGTGGTGGATACTCTTAGAACAATCTGGAGGCAGAGACGAACAGCTTAAGCCAGATATGGGACACTCTGTGGTGGATACTCTTAGAACAATCTGGAGGCAGAGACGAACAGCTTAAGCCAGATATGGGACACTCTGTGGTGGATACTCTTAGAACAATCTGGAGGCAGAGACGAACAGCTTAAGCCAGATATGGCACACTCTGTGGTGGATACTCTTAGAACAATCTGGAGGCAGAGACGAACAGCTTAAGCCAGATATGGGACACTCTGTGGTGGATACTCTTAGAGCACCCAAAGTATAGGAACTTTGCTGTTGCGCCACAAAACACCACAAAATTACAGATCATTTATTGTTTTACTGGTATGTGACCATAGTATGGAAGATAACATCAAAGAATAGATAAGCCTCTAATTGCAGGTCCCAAAGGAACATTCAAGATAGAGAATAGAGAGAAATAGAGAGAAATAGAGAGAAATAGAGAGGGCTCATGTCTGTCAATGGGGCTAGAATGATTCGCAGGTTTATGAGAAGATAATGAAGAAGAATTTGATGAAGAAGTAACAAGACAGAAGAAAAAGTAGAATAAGAAGAAGATGTCGGAGATGTAGAAGGTATGTGACAGAAGAAAGAGGATGATGGAAGAACTCATTAAAAAGAGGAACCATCTGTGAGCACACACTTGAGCATCTGCTCATTGCGGCCGAACCGCTGGCGAGGGCTTGCTCTGAAGTTCTGTCATGTAAACTCAAACGTCAAATAACTAACTTCCTTGTTCACGTTCGCCTTCAATTACTCACTTTCGTCGTCCGCTCTTGAATCATCCTCATCATGTGTCATACCGGTTGGGATGGGCGATCATGTATTTCTACAACTCTCTGTCCTCGGTGAATTGTATCAATTCTGTTGTTGACAGTTTACCATGACACCAAGCTATCTAGTATCGTCTCTCTCTGTCGTCCGTAATCTTTTATTCCTTGCATTTTACCAGTTGTAACAAAGTATTCCCAACTTTGCCCTTCTAATGTTGCACGATGTGCCAGAAAAATGTAGATTGTGTTTTTTCTGATATTTTTAGAAGCTCTCTTTTTGTGTTGGCCTCGTTGAGAATGTTCTCCGTTGCGTCTTTTTGGTTGTCCAGGGACTCTCAATATTCTTCCGAGAAGTCCCAACTGTATGACTTCTATCGTCTTTTCATTTCTTGAATGGACGGGTCGAAAAAGATGATATATGAGCGTAAAGAAGCCTTGTACTTACGATGCTGAATTTATCTATAAGCCATTTAGACCAAAGCCTAGGGCCCCAATGTCTTAAAGGCATAAGGCATTTAACGTTTTTTTTTTTTTAATTCCTGCTGATTCCACAAAATGTTCAGAGTTCGGTTGTTGCAAAGGTGTTTAGTGTTAAATATATTATGTTTTTTTTATGATCATTATATGTACATTCTATTGTATTGTAACCATTATATTATTTATTTGTTCAGTCTATACACTGAGCAAATCTTTAAAAACATAACAGAGAAGGCAGGCCTACAAATTAATGGAAAGATAATCAATAACCCAATATATACTGACGATACTGTACTACTAGCAGAAAATCCTAAAGATCTACAATAATTACTTAATGAAATTTACATGACAAGCAAAAAATATGGACTAGATATGAATATCAAAAAGACTAAAACTATGATCATAAACAAAGATAATACTCAAAACCCACAAGTGGATATCAAAATTGAAGGAATAGACCTGGAGACAGTTCAGAACTACAACTACCTTGGACATACTATAACCAGTGATGGAAAATGTACAAATGAAATAAACAAAAGAATAGGAATGGCAAAAAGTAATTTTAATGTCATGAAGAACATACTAGCATCAAAACATATAACACTAGGGCTAAAACTAAGAATAGCAAAATGTTACATCTTCTCAATATTCCTATATGGTGCAGAAACATGGATATTAGACAAGAAAACAGAACAGAGAATTGAAGCCTTTGAAATGTGGATATATAGAAAAATAGATAGAATTGGATGAAAGGAAAAGAAAACAAACGATGAAGTATTAAAACAACTAAAATGAAAAGAGAACTACTACGCATAATTCAAACAAGACAAATGCGATTTTTGGGTCATGTTAAAGACAAAATAGCCTACTAAAAGTAATCCTGGAGGGGAAAATACAAGGTAAAAGAGGCAGAGACAGACCAAGACTAACATAGACGAGTAACATCAAAAGATGGACAAATCAGCCTATGATAACCTGCACCATCAAAGCAAGAGACAGAGCAGAATGGCGCTCCATGGTAGCCAACCTTCGTTGCGGATACGGCACTCGATGATGATGATGATGATGATGATGATGATGATAGTATTTAACAATATCTTATTATATGTGGAGAAGGAATAGTGTAAAATGGAATTGTTAACATATGTCAACATGGTTATGGTGAATTTGTTTTCTTTAATTTATTCTAGTAGAATCGACAAATTCGACTGTAAAACAAACAGGAAACAATTGTAGTATATGACAAAATCTTCTTTCTCTTTCGTCTTTTGTCATCTGATTTTAACAGCATCCCTTCCTCGAATGCTGCTGTGTCGTTTCTTAGTTTTGTTCTCCACGATCTGCCACTAAATTCTCACAACCCCTTTCATTGACAGGATAAGAGGTCGGGTTTGATGCTGATCGACGGCTTCCGGGTTCACCCAGCCTTAAGTGGGTACCGAATTTTTTCCGGGAAAGTAAAGCGGCACGGGCGTAATACCGACCATATTACCCAAAAAAATCATGCGCCGAAATGTCTGTGAAAATTATGGTCATTAACATCATATTACCTGTACGCTACTTGGCGTGAAGGGGCTCTTTACCTTTTTTTTTTCACTTTCATTGACAGAGATTTTTCTCTGGGAACCACCGCAGACATTTTTCCATCTCAGTGTTGGTCTGCCGGTTGGTCCATTCTCGTCCCTATATATACATATACTTACAATTATATATGTGTATTCATTAATGAGTTGTGTAACCTTGCGATGTTGGAGTGCTCTTAGACATGTATTTACAATCTTCCTCTAACCCTCACAATCCAGAGCTTCTTTCTGAGATGTGGCAAGGATTAATTCTGCCCATGTTACAAGGGTTAATTCTGTCCATGCTACAAGGATTAATTATGTCCATGTTACAAGGGTTAATTCTGTCCATGCTACAAGGATTAATTCTGTCCATGTTACAAGTGTTAATTCTGTCCATGCTACAAGTGTTAATTCTGTCCATGTTACAAGGGTTAATTATGTCCATATTACAAGAGTTAATTCTGTCCACGTTACAAGGGTTAATTCTGTCCATGTGGCAAGGGCTTTTTCTATCAATGTGACAAGAGTTAATTCTGTTCATGTGACAAGGGTTAATTTTGTCCATGTGACAAGGGTTAATTCTGTCCATGTTACAAGGGTTAATTCTGTCCATGCTACAAGGGTTAATTATGTCCATGTGGCAAGGGTAAATTCTACCAATGTAAAAAAATGTAAAGTACCCCCGTCAATCCAAATGGTATAGGGAATATGGTGTTAGTGACCATAAATTTTACAGACCTTCGGCACATGATTTTTGGGGTAATGTGGTCGGTATTACGCCCGTGCCGCTTTACTTTCCCAGAGAAAAATTCTGGTACTCATTAAAGGCTGGGTGAACCGATGCCGTCAGTTGGGATCGAACCCTACCTCTTGTCCTTTGTAGTCCAGTTCACTAACCACTGAGCTATCGCGGCTCCCTAATTCTATAAATATGACAAGAGTTAATTCTATGCATGCGGCAAGGGTTAATTCTGTCCATGTTACAAGGGTTAATTATATCAATGTGACAAAGGGTTAATTAAGTTCACGTGACAAAGATTAATTCTGTTCACGTGACAAGGGTTAATTGTGTCTATGTGACAAGGGTTAATTCTGTCTATGTGGCAAGGGTTAATTCTGTCCATGTGACAAGGGTTAATTCTGTCCATTTTTTGATGGTCTTGTCTTCCCACCATTGTCTTTGTTTGATATCTAATTTGCTCTAGGCCTAAGCATCTCAAAATATCGAGTCCAACCTCTTGTCCATATCAGGACATTTTACCAACCACTCACTTGTCCATATCAGTACATTTTACCAACCACTCACTTGTCCATATCAGTACATTTCACCAACCACTCACTTGTCCATATCAGAACATTTCACCAACCACTCACTTGTCCATATCAGAACATTTAACCAACCACTCACTTGTCCATATCAGAACATTTCACCAACCACTCACTTGTCCATATCAGAACATTTCACCAACCACTCACTTGTCCATATCAGAACATTTCACCAACCACTCACTTGTCCATATCAGTAAATTTTACCAACCACTCACTTGTCCATATCAGTAGATTTCACCAACCACTCACTTGTCCATATCAGTAAATTTTACCAACCACTCACTTGTCCATATCAGTAGATTTCACCAACCACTCACTTGTCCATATCAGCACATTTCACAAACCACTCGTCCGTATTAGAACATTTCACCAACCACTAACTTGTCCATAGCATGACATTTCACCAACCACTCAGTTACCACTGCTCTCCACATATAGGTATTTATGTGTGCTTTGAGATTATGCTTTACAGCGTCGAATGAAGGATCGAGCGTCCGTGACAGTGTTATGTTGCTTATTTCGTACATAATAGAAGAATAGTTTCAGAATAAATTAATTTCGTCAGTTCAATTGTTGGGTCGGGCTTTCGTGCTCTCCTATTTTACTGCATCTTCAAATGATGAGTTGCGGCTGCATGGTTGACATGTTTGTTGCTTGTGGTTGTAATTCAGGAATGGTGGAATAACGGAAGGTGGTAAATAGGAAAAAAACAGGTGGCAAGAGAAGAAATAGAAAATATGGAAGATAAAGAAAAGAACATTTTAAAAAGTAGGGGAAAAATCAAAGAAGAAGAAAAGCGCGAAGAGAGGTGGACAAAAGAGAAAAGAGACGAAAATAAAGAAGAAAGGTGATGATGAGACAAGAGGTCGATGATGAAAATGAAAAGAAAAGAAAAATGAAAGAGTAATGGGAGAAATGAAGGAAAAGAAAAAATAAACGATGAAAATAGGAGAAGAAAATTAAGGAAGAAGGAGAAAGGAAGAAGAATAGAAAGATAAGGAAATGAATAAGAAAATAAAATGTTATGAAAATGAATACGTTTTTTTTTCTCTCTGACAAGAAATGTGTAGCATTAGAACAGTATGGGAGATCATCGCCTCAGTTGTTTATACACATCCTCCTATCGAGTGTTACAGCAAAGAAATCCTGGACACAAGAACAATAGGAGAAATAACCACTACCGAAAAGTGTTAGACGAAAATGATAGGAAAAATACTGAAGTATACAAACAGAAATGAAAATCTGAGAAAAAAATCTAGGAATAATCATCGCCATATGATACATTGATAAAGAAACAACAGATACAATGATTTAGCCATGTGATGAGACAGAAAAATTTAACACAACGCCGATTCTTCAACAAACGTTATGAGAACACTAGACCCAACGGCCCACCACGAATAAGATGAGTTGACGGAGTATTAAAACGACTAGATAACTTAACTAAAGTTCCAAAGATCTACAACAATTACTTAATGAAATAAACACGACAAGCAACAAATATGGATTGGATATGAATATCAAAAAGACTAAAACTATGATCATAAACAAAGAAAATACTCAAAACCCACAAGTGGATATCAAAATTAAAGGAAAAGACCTTGGAGGCAGTTCTGAGCTACAGCTACTTTGGCCATACTATAGCTAGTGATTGAAAATGGAAAACTGAAATAAACAAAAGAATAGGAATGGCAGGAAGTAATGTTAATGTCATGAAAAATATACTAACATCAAAACAAATAACACAACGGCTAAAACTAAGAATAGCAAACTGCTATATCTTCTCAACATTCATGTATGGTGAAGAAACATGGACATCAGACAAGAAAACAGAACAGAAATGTGAAGCCTTTGAAATGTGGATATATAGAACTATAGGTACAATTGGATGGAAAGAAAAGAAAACAAACGATGAAGTCTTAAAACAACTAAAATGAAAAGAGAACTACTAAATACAATTCAAACAAGACAAATGCGATTTTTGGGCCATGTTAAAAGACACAACAGCCTACTAAAAGTAATCCTGGAGAGGAAAATACAAGGTAAAAGAGGCAGGGGCAGACCAAGGCTAACATGGACGAGTAACATCAAAAGATGGACAAATCAGCTTATGACAACCTGCACCATCAAACCAAGAGACAGAGAAGAATGGCGCTCCATTGTAGTCAACCTTCGATAAAGAGATGGCACTGGATGATAATGATAATGAGATAACTTAACAGGGTGAGAAGCCAACAGAAGAACAAAAGAATGTGAACTAAATCACCCCTCGACGCTGAATGGCAAATGAGGAAGAAAAGAAAGAGAGGACTCTTTACACAAACACAAAGACACTCCCCTAGACACACACTAATAACCAAATATTTACTCCCGCACGAGAAAGATCTCATTTTTCGTTTCACTTATCGCCCCCTTATTCCAATTATCTTCCCCTGCCATCAGATACACACGTCACTCATAAAAATGACCACCAGGGATTGGAACACCGACCACATTGCCGACACTTTTATTGAGTGAGCCTGGACCACTTACGCTTGTCTGGCCGCCCAGGTTTGCTTTCTGACCATTCTCAGACCGCCATGTTCAACCTTGACCTTTCGACTCAATCTAGAAAGTATTTTACGCCGCTGCAGTACCAGACAAAATACCGGATGTTGGCACTCTGGAACAGCGGATATCAAACTGGAGGGTAAGGCGGCCCGAAGTTAATTATAATCGCTGTCCCATCCTGTTATGCATGTTATGTGTATTGGGGATATATGGAGAAGGAGAAGATGGCAGTTTTGGGTGCAGTTGAAGTAGGAAGCAACTTTATGTGGATTCAGAAATCGTAAGTGAATTCGAAGTAAAATAAATTTTTAGTGGAGTCTAAAAACCAATTTTAGATGCAGCCAGGTAAGTTTAGGTGGCATCAAAGTCGCATTTAATTTAAGATGGAATAGGAGTGAAAGAAAGTAGGTGGAGCAGATAAACTATTTTGTTTTAGTTGGGGACCTGGAAGTATTAATTTGTCAACAAACTAGACGGTTTAAAAATGTAGTTTTCATTCATATATTAAACGATAATCGTGGTCTAATATAACCTAGTCTGGGGTTGAACTGGTCGTGTCTTGCTAAGCCAAAGGGGGACGCCTAAATAACAAAACCAGTAGATGGAGAGTGTGTGGCAGAACGGGTAAACGTCATCGCTGCTGTCCGGAGAATCCAGGTTCGAACGACGGTAGCTTCTACCCCTATCTGGGACGAAGTAAAAGCTCAGACCTGAACATTTCGTAGCGACAGCACCAGCCAGACAACCTTTGTTCTTTAGTTCTGTAGATCCCCCCCCCCCCCCCCCAGCGGATTCGATAAACGGAATCTTCTTCAGCGTTCGCCCGTTGCATGGGCATTGAATGGACGTTGACGCGTTGTGTTGCTAGAAGGTCGAGACATCTGTATCTTTCTTCTAGAAACATCCATATTCGACGTGGAAAAATGTGTAATTGCTCAACAATCTTGCCAAGGTAACGGCCATTTTGGTCCACTGTTTTATAATTTTGATTAGTTCTATAACGTGTGCAGCGTGTACACGGAACATTCTGTGTTTCGCAATTATCCGATAGGGCTAGGCATTTGCTTTCACTAACCAGAGACCAAGAAAGAGTAAATGCATGAAGAAATCACGGATTTGGATAAACAAATTACCGTCGCCTGTGGCGGGATTCTAACAGGATGGCTGGATGGTCTAGGCGTAAGACCTCTGTCCCTGGACAAAAATGTCGTGGGATCGCATACCGTCACAGACAGTAGCCAATGTTCACTTCGAATGAATTGTTTTTTTCGTTACTTTACCCGCCTCTAATCTCTGACTAGTGAGATCTAAACTCTAGCCTCTCCCGAATAATTATCACACAAAAAAGCAAGAGATCTTTTGTGCATTCTACGCGCGTTAAAAATACCTGGCAGATTTAGATTGAAAAGAGTAATACCAAAATTGTCGCTGTCAGGGCACAACTGATAGAAAAAATATGTGCAAAGAGAATCTTTAAAGAGGGAAAATATATGTATGGTTAGGGATATCTGAACCACATCCAACTATAGTTTTGAGAAGGCCTGCGAAATGAGAGGTGTTTTTTCAGAAATCACCCAAGCTTACGACGTATGTAGGGAGCCGCGATAGCTCAGTGGTTAGTGAACTGGACTACAAAGGACAAGGGGTAGGGTTCGATCCCAACCGACGGTTTCCGGGTTCACCCAGCCTTTGATGGGTACCAGATTCTTTTCTGGGAAAGTGAAGCGGCACGGGCGTAATACCGACAACATTACCCTAAAAATCATGTGCCGAAGGTCTGTAAAATTTATGGTCACTAACACCATATTCCATATACGCCACTTGGCGTGACGGGGGTACTTTCCTTTTTTTATGACACCAAGCTATCCAGTATTTTCTCTCTTTGTCGTCCGCGATCTCTCTTTTCTTTTATTTTGCCAGTTGTAACCAAGTATTCCAACTGCCCTCTTCTCGTGATGTGCCCGAAAAATGTTGATTGTTTCTTTCCGATACTTTTTAGGAGCTCCTTTTTGTGTTGGCCTCTTTGAGAGTTTCTTCATTGGTCTCTTTAGCTGTCCAGAGAACTTTCAACATTCTTCTGAGAAATCCCATCTCTGTGGCCTCTAATCATCTTTTCATTTGTTTGTCTAATGTCCATGATTCGCCTCCATAGGTCAGAATTGGTTTTATATAGCACCGATGAACACTCTTTCTCACTTCTATTGACATAGATTTGTTGCATAAGATATTTGTCATTTTCTGAAATGCTATTTTAGTCTGAGCTATTCTGCTTTTTTATTTCTGTGGTGCACCTTCCATCTGATGTTATTATTGTGCCCAAGTATTTGTAACGTTGCACTTGTTTCAGATTTGTCTTATTTATTTGTATGCTGCATGATGGTGATGATTATATTAATAAAATAGATTATGTAAAGATGCCACTATGTAATACATTCATTTATTTGGAATTGTAGAAAGAAGAGACGTTCTTAGAAAGCTAATAGCAGCATTATAAATGACATTAGGAGCCGATGAAGATTAAGGTAACGTCGGACAGAAAAACAGTTTGAAGTGAAGTCGCCAGACAGCGGGCGATGAAATTTTGGTGGAGCCGTTGCAAGGTAGGTGAAAAGAAGAGGAACTGGTGACATTGAATAGATAATAGAGGAACCGGTGACATTGGATAGATAATAGAGGAACCGGTGACATTGGATAGATAATAGAGGAACTGGTGACATTGAATAGATAATAGAGGAACCGGGGACATTGAATAGATAATAGAGGAACCGGTGACATTGAATAGATAATAGAGGAACCGGTGACATTGGATAGATAATAGAGGAACTGGTGACATTGAATAGATAATAGAGGAACCGGGGACATTGAATAGATAATAGAGGAACTGGTGACATTGAATAGATAATAGAGGAACCGGTGACATTGAATAGATAATAGAGGAACCGGTGACATTGAATAGATAATAGAGGAACTGGTGACATTGAATAGATAATAGAGGAACCGGTGACATTGGATAGATAATAGAGGAACCGGTGACATTGGATAGATAATAGAGGAACCGGGGACATTGAATAGATAATAGAGGAACCGGTGACATTGAATAGATAATAGAGGAACTGGTGACATTGAATAGATAATAGAGGAACCGGTGACATTGGATAGATAATAGAGGAACCGGTGACATTGGATAGATAATAGAGGAACCGGTGACATTGGATAGATAATAGAGGAACCGGTGACATTGAATAGATAATAGAGGAACCGGTGACATTGGATAGATAATAGAGGAACTGGTGACATTGAATAGATAATAGAGGAACTGGTGACATTGAAATAGATAATAGAGGAACCGGTGACATTGGATAGATAATAGAGGAACCGGTGACATTGGATAGATAATAGAGGAACCGGGGACATTGAATAGATAATAGAGGAACCGGTGACATTGGATAGATAATAGAGGAACCGGTGACATTGGATAGATAATAGAGGAACCGGTGACATTGGATAGATAATAGAGGAATCGGTGACATTGGATAGATAATAGAGGAACCGGTGACATTGAATAGATAATAGAGGAACCAGTGACATTGAATAGTAAATAGAGGAACCGGTGACATTGAATAGATAATAGAGGAACCGGTGACATTGAATAGATAATAGAGGAACCGGTGACATTGGATAGATAATAGAGGAACCGGTGACATTGAATAGATAATAGAGGAACCGGTGACATTGAATAGATAATAGAGGAACCGGTGACATTGGATAGATAATAGAGGAACCGGTGACATTGGGTAGATAATAGAGGAACCAGTGACATTGAATAGATAATAGAGGAACCAGTGACATTGAATAGATAATAGAGGAACCGGTGACATTGAATAGATAATAGAGGAACCGGTGACATTGAATAGATAATAGAGGAACCGGTGACAATGAATAGATAATAGAGGAACCGGTGACATTGAATAGATAATAGAGGAACCGGTGACATTGAATAGATAATAGAGGAACCGGTGACATTGAATAGATAATAGAGGAACCAGTGACATTGAATAGTAAATAGAGGAATCAGTGACAATGAATAGATAATAGAGGAACCGGTGACATTGAATAGTAAATAAAGGAACCGGTGACAATGAATAGATAATAGAGGAACCGGTGACATTGAATAGATAATAGAGGAACCAGTGACATTGAATAGATAATAGAGGAACCAGTGACATTGAATAGAAAATAGACTAACCGGTAACATAAAATAGAAAATAGACTAACCGGTGACATTGGATAGATAATAAAGGAACCAGTGACATTGAATAGAAAATAGACTAACCGTGATATTAAATAGAAAATAGACTAACCGGTGACATTGGATAGATAATAAAGGAACCAGTGACATTAAATAGAAAATAGACTAACCGGTGACATTGTATAGATAATAAAGGAACCAGTGACATTAAATAGAAAATAGACTAACCGGTGACATTAAATAGAAAATAGACTAACCGGTGACATTGGATAGATAAAAAGGGAACCAGTGACATTGAATAGAAAATAGACTAACCGGTGACATTAAATAGAAAATAGACTAACCGGTGACATTGGATAGATAATAAAGGAACCAGTGACATTAAATAGAAAAATAGAAGAATCGATTGGGGGGGGGGAAGAAATATTAAAAGAATTGGTATCATACAACAGTTAAATAGTGTAATCGATGCAAAAAAAACAAAAGTAGAGGAATTGATGCAACATTATATACACATAACAGAGTCAGCGTTCAAACAAAACAAAAGTAGAGGAATTGATGCAACATTATATACACATAACAGAATCAGCGTTCAAACAAAACAAAAGTAGAGGAATTGATGCAACATTATATACACATAACAGAATCAGCGTTCAAACAAAACAAAAGTAGAGGAATTGATGCAACATTTAGTTATTTGGTTATTTGGTTATGGAAGGCCCCGGTATCACTGCAAACGAATTAAAATCCATAATTGCTCAACCGCCCGTGCCAGTGGAATCATTCGAATCACTAACTCATCTCCGAAACAAAGAAAGGCAGCTGTAGTCCCCATCATAGCAGTCTCAGCACACGCCAAAAGACATAAGGCGAAACCACACAGAAAGTTAACACAGCCAACTGTTCCCTGTCATACGATATCAGCATTCATCGCAAGCATTTGGAATATCGGAACTTAAATGCAACATTATATACACATAACAGAATCAGCGTTCAAACAAAACAAAAGTAGAAAAATGAAAAAGAGTATTAGATCAGGGTACAAATTACAAATATAGAAAAATCGGTGTCAAGTAATAGAGGAAATAGAGAAATCGATGCCAAACGAAAGAAAAATAACGGAATCTTCTTCTGCTTTTTTCTTTCCTCATTTGCCTTTCAGCGTCGAGGGGAGATATAATTTGCGGCCCTTTGAACTTCTGTTCTCCTTTGCTGTTATGTTTCCAAGTGTTTCTAATATTCCATCAATCTTTTTCGTGGTCGGCTCTTGGGTCTGGTGTTCTCACAACTTTTATTGAAGGCTCGTTATGTTGTGTTTTTATTTTTCTCTTGTGGCACATGGCCAAACCATTTTATCTGTTGTTTCTTTATACATTAAATAGGCAGGGGTTATTCCTAGCTTTTTTTTTTCCTCAGTTCATTTTCTCATAGAAGAATCGGTAAACAACAATATAGAAGTATCGGTGTCAAACAATATCTATTTTATCTAGATGACGTAATGCCACAGGTACTCATAAAACAGGCCAGGTTTCTCTCTCTGCCTTGCGAGACGCGTAGGAAACATAGAGTTAATGATCATATATTTTTGTTAAAACAACGGCACATTTCTGCAGGGTGTGGTCGGTATCACTCCAGGCCGCCTTAACTTCTTAGAAAATTCTCTGTTCTCGTTTATTAGAAGCTGGTTAAACCTTGAATCAATTCAGAAGAAGAGGTATATCTACAGCACTCGGAAAAAATGACAAATAATCAACAACAGAAGAAAAAAATATTTTTTCACTATATTCACCTCGGAAGTTTCCCTCTATAATAATGTTCATGTATTATTATTTGTCTCCAGCCTAAATCACTGGAAACTACTATTCGTGCTGTTTCGTCCTAAATGTTTGTCTGCAACGCAAGTATTCAGCCCTACCCTATCCGGGAGATACTTGTCTTAATAGGAAAAATATTTTCCGAGCTGTGATCGCAGCCTTATACTATAGTCATGAGAACACCTTCGCGAAAAGACATTGTCCACGATAGCTAATTTTTTAGTTAGCTGAGTGGCAGTGCTCCCTAGCGTTTGGCTTTTCGTGGCAAGGCGCTGTACCACCGAGCACGGATTAAACCTTGAAGCCGTGTCGGTCACAAAAAATAAAATAAAAACTGTCTCTTCTAGGAACTAAACTCGGGCCACTGTGATCAGGAAGCCAGCGCATTAACCACTCTTTGTCACACTTGTGGTTTAAGCCAGAAAGACGTTACATACAAGTCAATTCAATCATGAAGAAATCAGTCAGTTTTTAAACTCTTATCACTCACGACTTATATTTCATGTCTCTTGCCCCATGGTATCTCTCACTCACTGTCTATGTCTCTCTGTCTTTATCCTCGTCTCTCTCATATTGCATATCTCTCTTACTACCCGCTTTTCAACGGCTACTACCTTTTCTCCTTTTTTTCTGCCTTCATTAATCTATTTACTGCCTCTCGATTCATCTCTTTTTATCTGACGGTCTCTCTCTCTCCCTCTCTCTCTCTCTCTCTCTCTCTCTCTCTCTGTATCTCTCACATTTCATCAAATCCATCATAATTCATTCTTTCATATCCATTTCCAAAATCGTTCTATTATCTTTCTTCATTAATCTTTCTACTGCCTCTCGATCCATCTCTCTAGATTTCTTTATTTATTTATCAGCTCCCCGCTCCCTTCACCATTCTTCTTACTCTTTCAAGCTTCTTTTATCCAAACCCTTTTCTCTTATTTCACTCAGGGTGCTTCCTCTACTTTCTGCCATTGTATCCAACCTTTCTTTCATTCTCACCCTCGCGTTCTTATCTTTCAGCCATTTTCTTCCTTCATACTATGTTTTCATTATTACTTATATCCTGTCGTCTCTCACTCTCAGTTTTCAGCCCACGAGACCCGCTCGCTCTGGCCTCATTATTGATAAACGTCGCACAAGTTCGAACTGACCCACTCGACGGATGCAAATTCGACATGAGCAATGTAACTACCGGCTTCTACTTCCTGTTCTGTGCGTACATGTGGGAATGTGTGGCTAATGTGGGTATGTGTGGGTAATGTGGGTATGTGTGGATAATGTGGGTATGTGTGAGTAATGTGGGTATGTGTGGGTAATGTGGGAATGTGTGGGTAATGTGGGAATGTGTGGGTAATATGGGAATGAGTGGGTAATGTAGGTATGTGTGGCTAATGTGGGAATGTGTGGCTAATGTGGGTGTGTGTTGCTAATGTGGGAATGTGTGGGTAATGTGGGAATGTGTGGGTAATGTGGGTGGCTAATATCGGAATGTGTGATAATGTGGGTATGTGTGCCTAATATAGGTATGTGTGGCTAATGTGGGTATGTGTGGCTAATGTGGGTATGTGTGGCTAATGTGGGTAAGTGTGGCTAATGTGAGTATGTGTGGCTAATGTGGGTACGTGTGGCTAATGTGGGTAAGTGTGGCTAATGTGGGTTTGTGTTGCAAAAGTGGGTTTGTGTGGCTAATGTCAGTCTGTTTGAATTATGTGGGTGTCTATGAATACTTGGGAGTCTGTGAAATTTGAAGTTTTCCATGAATGATTTATGATGAGAAAGATGCTATGTTTCTTGGTTATTCTATTGTTCTCGGTTGGTGCCGCGAGTCTAGTGGTTCCAGTGAGTCGTTGAGGATGTTGTGAACCTGTGCAGAAATGTGTTTACGTGTGAGTGTTAAATGTCTGTGTGAGATTGGGACCCGTTGTGGTTGCCGTAGATAGCAACATCGGGTCATTACTACAACCATGGGCTTTGTTCATTATCACTACAACCATGGGCTTTGTTCATTATCACTACAATCATGGGCTTTGTTCATTATCACTACAATCATGGGCTTTGTTCATTATCACTACAATCATGGGCTTTGTTCATTATCACTACAACCATGGGCTTTGTTCATTATCACTACAATCATGGGCTTTGTTCATTATCACTATAATCATGGGCTTTGTTCATTATCACTACAATCACGGGCTTTGTTCATTATCACTACAATCACGGGCTTTGTTCATTATCACTACAATCATGGGCTTTGTTCATTATCACTACAACCATGGGCGTTGTTCATTATCACTACAATCATGGGCTTTGTTCATTATCACTACAATCATGGGCTTTGTTCATTATCACTACAACCATGGGCTTTGTTCATTATCACTACAATCATGGGCTTTGTTCATTATCACTACAACCATGGGCTTTGTTCATTATCACTACAATCATGGGCTTTGTTCATTATCACTACAATCATGGGCTTTGTTCATTATCACTAACACCATGGGCGTTGTTCATTATCACTACAACCATGGGCTTTGTTCATTATCACTACAACCATGGGCTTTGTTCATTATCACTAACACCATGGGCGTTGTTCATTATCACTACAACCATGGGCTTTGTTCATTATCACTACAACCATGGGCTTTGTTCATTATCACTACAACCATGGGCTTTGTTCATTATCACTAACACCATGGGCTTTGTTCATTATCACTACAACCATGGGCTTTGTTCATTATCACTACAACCATGGGCTTTGTTCATTATCACTACAACCATGGGCGTTGTTCATTATCACTACAACCATGGGCTTTGTTCATTATCACTACAACCATGGGCGTTGTTCATGATCACTACAACCATGGGCTTTGTTCATTATCACTACAACCATGGGCTTTGTCTGCTACTTTTTTAAATGTTGAACAAAATATTAGTTGTAGATCACATTGTCGACAAAAGAGTTGATGTAGATCAAATGGTGGACAAAAGAGTTGATGTAGATGATAAGGTGGATTAATGAATGGTTATAAATTATATGGTGAGCAAAGGAATGTTTGTAGATTGCATGGTTAGCAAAATATTGGTTATGTGTCATATGATGGACAAAAGATTGATTATGTGTCATATGATGTACACAAGATTGGTTATGTGTCATATGATGTACACACGATTGGTTACGTGTCATATGATGTACACAAGATTGGTTATGTGTCATATGATGTACAAAATATTGGTTATGTGTCACATGATGTACACAAGATTGGTTATGTGTCATATAATGTACAAGATATTGATTATGTGTCATATGATGCACACAAGATTGGTTATGTGTCATATAATGTGCAAAATATTGGTTATGTGTCACATGATGTACACACGATTGGTTATGTGTCATATGATGTACACAAGATTGGTTATGTGTCATATAATGTACAAAAGATTGGTTATGTGTCATATGATGTACACAAGATTGATTATGTGCCATATAATGTACAAAAGATTGGTTATGTGTCATATGAGGGACAAAAGATTGGTTATGTGTCATATGATGGACAAAAGATTGGTTATGTGTCAAAAAATGTACAAAGAATTGGTTATGTGTCATATAATGTACAAAAGATTGGTTATGTGTCATATAATGTACAAAAGATTGATTATGTGTCATATAATGTACAAAAGATTGGTTATGTGTCATATGATGTACAAAAGATTGGTTATGTGTCATATAATGTACAAAAGATTGGTTATGTGTCATATAATGTACAAAAGATTGGTTACGTGTCATATGATGGACAAAAGATTGGTTATGTGTCGTATAATGTACAAAAGATTGGTTATGTGTCATACAATGTACAAAAGATTGGTTATGTGTCATATAATGTACAAAAGATTGGTTATGTTTCATACAATGTACACAAGATTGGTTACGTGTCATATGATGGACAAAAGATTAATTGTAGATCACGTGGTCGGCAAGAGAGATGATTCTAGGATACATTAAAGACGTTGCCGAATTTGTGTCAAATAATCCCTGAACTTCGGAGATTGCCATGAATCGCTCAGCATGACGAACCAAGACTGTAAAGAGTGCAGGAATCTATAGCCAGGGAAACAAATGCCACCCTGGAGCGTTCGCTTCATAAATAAAAGTTGTAACATAACGTCGTTGTCCTCTACATATCAACACTTAACATAAAGCAGACACTACAAGGCTTTCATCTCTTTGATTAGCAATCTCCGAACTCACTCCAACAGAGAACATTGATAACGTACTGCTAATAGACACACCTATTTTTGTTCTTTAATTTCGTTGTACTTTATATTCCTTTCTTTACATTTTATTTGCACGTTACGGGGGCGTCTTTCTATAGAATGTTTTATGACCGCTCTTCTTTTGTTTTCTGTTGCTGAATGACGTCTCATGTTGTGTGCTTTGGCAAGATGGCGTTAGAAACTCTGAACATTACTCAGGCTTTAGTTTCTTGTAATTTTTAAAGATTTGTATTTTCTTTATTTGATTTCGTCCCAGTTGAAGGTCTTTCGGTTGAAACGTTCATTTTTTTCTTTGGTTTTCTCTTGTTTGGTTTTCACTAGTTGAAACATTCTGGTTTCTGCATTGTATTGTATCCTCATATACACCAATGAACCAAGATTAATCATGCACATGTTCACTAAGTACCATGCCTGTTGACGTTATCATGTTTCTCCACAATTCTCGATCTCTGCATTTGATTTTCAGCTCCGTTGTTGATTTGTTATCAAATTATTCTCTTAAACTGCCGTGTATCGGTTCTCTCTATTTACTTCTCTATTTACTTCTCTATTTACTTCTCTAATTACTTCTCTATTTATTTCTATATTTACTTCTCTATTTACTTCTCTATCTACTTTTTCTATTTCCTTCTCTTCTTTTCTCAGTTTTCCAGTTGTCACGCCATAGCTTAGCTGCTTCATTCTTATGTAGCCACCTATAATGGTTATGGGAGCTGCGATAGCTCAGTGGTTAGTGAACTGGACTAGAAAGGACAAGAGGTAGGGTTCGATCCCAACCGACGGGTTCCGATTCACCCAGCCTTTAATGGGTACCGGATTTTTTTCTGGGAAAGTAAAGCGGCACAAGCGTAATACCGACCACATTACCAAAAAAAAATCATGTGCCGAAGGTCTGTAAAATGTATGGTCACTAACACCATATTCCCTATACGCCACTTGACGTGGCGGGGGTACTTTACTTTACTATTTTTTCTGATGGTTATGATTGTTTCCACGAGATGTTGGTATTAAGTTCTCTTTCTTCCGCTTTGCCCCCTTTTTTTTTTAGAAAGTCCTAGTTAATTTCTTTTGTAGATGTTCATGGTAAAAAAAAAGTAATGAGCCCCCTCGTCACGCCAAGTGGCGTATAGGGAATATGGTGTTAGTGACCATAATTTTTACAGTCATTCAGTACATGATTTTTGGGGTAATGTGGTCGGTATTACGCCCATGCCGCTTTACATTCACAGAAAAAATCCGGTACCTTTTAAGGCTGGGTGAACCGGAGCCGTCGGTTGGGATCTAACCCTACCTCTTGTCCTTTGTAGTCCAGTTCACTAACCACTGAGCTACTACTCCATGAATACCCATGAACCTATAGAAGTCAGCCGTTTGATTGTCCAAATCTCACAGACATCGGAGTAACTCTACTTCCTGGAAGACCTGATATATGGAATACTTTGTATAGAAATACAAGGGAACGCAAAAGTACCTACAAATATCTATATACAGCGTTGGGCCGAAGGGCGTCACCTCACAGGCCGAAGGGCGTCACCTCACAGACCGAAGGGCGTCACCTCACAGGCCGAAGGGCATCACCTCACAGGCCGAAGGGCGTCACCTCACAGGCCGAAGGGCGTCACCTCACAGGCCAAAGGGCGTCACCTCACAGGCCGAAGGGCATCACCTCAAAAGGCCGAAGGGCGTCACCTCACAGGCGGAAGGGCGTCACCTCACAGGCCGAAGGGCATCACCTCACAGGCCGAAGGGCGTCACCTCACAGGCCGAAGGGCATCACCTCACATGCCGAAGGGCGTCACCTCACAGGCCGAAGGGCATCACCTCACATGCCGAAGGGCGTCACCTCACAGGCCGAAGGGCGTCACCTCACAGGCCGAAGGGCATCACCTCACATGCCGAAGGGCGTCACCTCACAGGCCGAAGGGCATCACCTCACATGCCGAAGGGCGTCACCTCACAGGCCGAAGGGCGTCACTTCACAGGCCGAAGGGCGTCACCTCACAGGCCGATGGATCGTTAACAAGAACATCAACGAATATCATAAATACATTGATCGAGAATAGCCGGAAATGAGTGACTGAATAGTGGTTGCTATGTTATAACCAGCAAGCAACATGAACAACTGTAATGAATATATCTGTTTCTTATTTGTGCTTTTGTTCCTTGACTACAGGATAGCAAAGAGCCGATACCCATTTTCGTCATCATTATCATCATGTGCCATACCGGTTGGCGTAGGCGATCATGTCCTTCCACAACCTTCTATCTACAGTGCATCGTATCAGTTCTGTTGTTGACTGCTTTCCATACCATGACACCAAGCTATCCAGTATTTTCTCTCTTTGTCGCCCGCTATTTCACGTTCATTTTATTTTGCCAGTTGTAACCAAGTATTCCAACTGCCCTCTTCTCATGATGTGCCCAAAAATGTTAATTATTTCTTTCTGATGTTTTTTTAAGAGCTCTCTTTTTGTGTTGGTCTCTTTGAGAACTTCCTCATTGATCTTTTTAGCTGTCGAATAAACTTTCAACATTCTTCTGAGAAATCCCATCTCTGTGGCCTTTAATCGTCTTTTCATTTATTTGTCTACTGTCCGTGATTCGCTTCCATAGGTCAGAATTGGCTCTATATAGCACCGATGAACTCTCTTTCGAACTTCTATTGACATAGATTTGCTGCATAAGATATTTTTCATTTTCTGAAATGCTATTTTGGCCTGAGCTATTCTGATTTTTATTTCTGTGGTGTATCTTCCATCTGATGTTATTATTGTGCCCAAGTATTTGACGCGTTACATTTGTTTCAGATCTGTCGTGTTTATTTTTATGCTGCATGATGGTGATGATTGTTTCTTCGATATGATCATTACTTTTGTGTTACACCCATTTTGGCATCCTATTTTTAAAAAAATACATTTTCTTCTATTTTGCTCGATCTGTAGACATCCTTCCCAGCGTGCCCCAAATCTGGCCCTTTAACCTTTTTATACATATTCACTTAATTTTCTGAGCTCAAAATGTAGCAGCCTGATGCGGCGCTGGCCACATTACCCATTCACCAAGAAACATGAGAAGTAACTCACTGTTCCTGGTAGGTAGTGGAATGTCAAGTAGTGATTCCTGTTTTGAAGACATCGTTACGATGATCATTTCTTGCAGCAGTTCTGCCAAAGCCGAACTCAAGTCCGGAAGATAAAGAAATAACTTCGGGGTGTTTATCAGAAAAGGCTGTTGAGGAATTCCTAAGAAGATCCCTTCCTACTACCTTCAAGGGATTTGATTCCTCAAGTTCATAAGATCAAGTTCTATTTGATCTCAGATTTACTCATAAGACTTGTTATGTAATTTTACATATTCCACCACTGGCAAATCCAGCACAAAGGGCAGAAATCAATACTTTCATCTTAGATGTTGCACTACCAATTCCAACAGATCATGTGTATGTTTTAACCCCATGCTAGATACTTCTCTTTTGATAGTTCTTCACAGGAACTCTTTTGGTCTTTCCTCTTTTCTCGAGTCCCCTTACGTGTCTAAAGATGATTTTTGTTTTCCTTCATCCTTAGTGCTTGCCCGATAGAAGTCAATCTGGGTTTCTTATGGGAACTTAAATATTACTTTGGTTTGTCTCTTCGCCTATCTTTAAACTGCATTTGAAATCTTTCACATTAAAAATCGATGCTCTTCGCAAGTGTTTGTTGTCAAAAATTAAGAGGACGAGATTCTGTTCTAGTTGGCACATGTAGCGGTCATGGCTTCTAGACCCTTTATAGATGAGTACACACCGTCTATATGTTCCATATACATATATACTACATATACTATTGTACTACAATACCATCTACATGTAATTTCATAGTATGTTTGTCTTTTTCTTGGTTACGTGATGAAGATTTTACTGATCAAAACATTATTGTGTAGATTTGTCTGTCATAAAACTTTACTGATCGAAACATTCTTGTGTAGATTTGTCTGTCATAAGACTTTACTGATCGAAACATTATTGTGTAGATTTGTCTGCCATAAGACTTTACTGATCGAAACATTCTTGTGTAGATTTGTCTGCCATAAGACTTTACTGATCGAAACATTCTTGTGCAGACTTGTCTGTCATAAGACTTTACTGATCGAAACTTTCTTGTGCAGACTTGTCTGTCATAAGACTTAACTGACAGAAACTTTCTTGTGTAGACTTGGCTGTCATAAGACTTTACTGATAGAAACATTCTTGTGTAGATTTGTCTGCCATAAGACTTTACTGATCGAAACATTCTTGTGCAGATTTGTCTGTCATAAGACTTTACTGATCGAAACATTATTGCGTAGATTTGTCTGTCATAAGACTTTACTGATCGAAACACTATTGTGTAGATTTGTCTGTCATAAGACTTTACTGATCGAAACACTATTGTGTAGATTTGTCTGTCATAAGACTTTACTGATCGAAACATTATTGTGTAGATTTGTCTGTCATAAGACTTTACTGATCGAAACACTATTGTGTAGATTTGTCTGTCATAAGACTTTACTGATCGAAACATTATTGCGTAGATTTGTCTGTCATAAGACTTTACTGATCGAAACACTATTGTGTAGATTTGTCTGTCATAAGACTTTACTGATCGAAACATTATTGCGTAGATTTGTCTGTCATAAGACTTTACTGATCGAAACACTATTGTGTAGATTTGTCTGTCATAAGACTTTACTGATCGAAACATTATTGCGTAGATTTGTCTGTCATAAGACTTTACTGATCGAAACACTATTGTGTAGATTTGTCTGTCATAAGACTTTACTGATCGAAACATTATTGCGTAGATTTGTCTGTCATAAGACTTTACTGATCGAAACACTATTGTGTAGATTTGTCTGTCATAAGACTTTACTGATCGAAACATTATTGCGTAGATTTGTCTGTCATAAGACTTTACTGATCGAAACACTATTGTGTAGATTTGTCTGTCATAAGACTTTACTGATCGAAACATTATTGCGTAGATTTGTCTGTCATAAGACTTTACTGATCGAAACACTATTGTGTAGATTTGTCTGTCATAAGACTTTACTGATCGAAACACTATTGTGTAGATTTGTCTGTCATAAGACTTTACTGATCGAAACATTATTGTGTAGATTTGTCTGCCATTTATAAAACTGCAGCAAACTAATCTTCCTATCCTCTTGATTTGTGTCTGAGTTGACTTTCAACTCTCACAGCCAAATAACAATTCTGATATTACTAAACAGCATTAGTTTATTGATAAACGGCATTAGTTTATTGATAAACGGCATTAGTTTATTGATAAACAGCATTAGTTTATTGATAAACGGCATTAGTTTATTGATAAACGGCATTAGTTTATTGATAAACAGCATTAGTTTATTGATAAACGGCATTAGTTTATTGATAAACGGCATTAGTTTATTGATAAACGGCATTTGTTTATTGATAAACGGCATTAGTTTATTGATAAACGGCATTAGTTTATTGATAAACGGCATTAGTTTATTGATAAACGGCATTAGTTTTTTATAAACGGCATTAGTTTATTGATAAACGGCATTAGTTTATTGATAAACGGCATTAGTTTCGTTTGCTTGCTTTGCAGTTTTAAATTTCCGGATGCGTGTTAGTCTCGTCAAGAAAGGATGATACAGGTCTTGATTTATAATAATAATATAGTTCTTATTT
The DNA here is from genome assembly GCA_032433765.1 of Megaustenia siamemsis. Classification (NCBI taxonomy): domain Eukaryota; kingdom Metazoa; phylum Mollusca; class Gastropoda; order Stylommatophora; family Ariophantidae; genus Megaustenia; species Megaustenia siamemsis. The sequence continues at coordinate 30,691,998 of JAVIAB010000091.1, forward strand.
TGTAATGCTAATGTTCTAAAAATGTAAAATGTGAAGTATTAATATTAAAAAAATAAAGTTCTTAATTTATGAAGGTTGTGTTATAAATGTAGACTAATGTCTTAATTTGTGATGACAAGTTTACAATCTCTAAATTAACTCTTTCCGTATGGAAGCTTTTTATCAAAGCAACGGAAGAGATTTCAGAGACAAAATTGTTCATGGTTTTAAGAATCAATCTACATATTTATATGTATCTAACATATAACATATTATGTATACAATTTTATATAATTAAACAAGGAATTATATTTCACCAATACCAAGATGATACAAGACATATAAAAAGAATATATTTAAATGACAGTTTACACTAATCAAATTGAGAGTGACGCACTGTGCGGCAAAACGTGCGGAAAGAGTTAATATCCAGGGATGCTTTTCAGTGGGAAGTTGTTGAATTTAGAAAGGTCAAATAAGAGAAATAAGTAGTAAAGATAGCAAATATGGAAATCAGATGTTTTCAAACAAAACTTGGGGGGGGGCGGGGGGGGAGGGGACTGGTTGGTCTCGAGGCAAGACGCCGGCCTCGAGACAGAGAGGTTGTGGGTTCAAATCCCGGCTGCATCAGTTTGGGTTTTTATTTATGGTTTCTCTCTGCGGCAACCACCCCATGGTATTAGCAGCGAGGCCCGGTTTGCATCGTCAATTACTCATCGACAGAAAAAAAATATGAGTACCACCGAAGACGGAGATATCTGCCTGTGCGGCGAGGGACCCCTGTGCATACGGCTGCCAGGGGAAAAAATGGATTAATACGCAACATTCAGTTCCTAGTCTCTAGGGACTTCGTCAAAGCTGGCGAACGAAAAAGAAATAAAAACTTAAAATGACAATAAGAGACAAAATAAGAAATAAGACAACGAGTTTGAGTAGTACCAGTACTAAGATATATCTAGATACAGTGTCATTGGTGTGAATATAACACGAGACTACCAGTAAACAATAATTTACCTCCCATATAACGAAATTGTCAGTAAACAATATACCATAACAAAATAATATCACTAAACAGCATACCATGACACGAAACTACTAGTAAATATCATTTTACATACCATATAACGAGGCTACCTGTAAACATTTTACATACCATATAACGAAGCTACCAGTAAACATTTTACATACCATATAACGAGGCTACCTGTAAACATTTTACATACCATATAACGAAGCTACCAGTAAACATTTTACATGCCATATAACGAGGCTACCTGTAAACATTTTATGTACCATATAACTAGACTACCAGTAAACATTTTACAAACCATATAACGAGGCTACCTGTAAACATTTTACATACCATATAACGAGGCTACCTGTAAACATTTTACATACCATATAACGAAGCTACCAGTAAACATTTTACATGCCATATAACTAGACTACCAGTAAGCAACATATGACAACACTAACATCCAGATACATCAACAGAAGATATCGAGAAGGACAGCCCAAGACATGGACAATTGATGTACCTGACGTCATATAATGAGATACGAACCACCAAAGGGCGTTCTTAAGAAGACTACTATTGATCTCTCGAGGTTGCAACGTGACAGATGATATAGAACAAAGCAAATCAAGTACCATGATTGACATATGTCAGCTCTGTAAGTGGGCGGGATTTACAACCAGTTTGCGATAATGTACTCAAAAGTTCATAAATACATTAGCTGGACTCTGAAAAGATGAACTTATGTACTTTCTTGTCAGTGTGACCGCAGGAAGACAGGAATCAACTCAATGTTTATAAAAATCAGAGCAAGAGAACGTTATCTTTTCCTAGTTTGACTTTACAAGTGGTAATACATTACTCATTATTTAATTATTTTGCATGGCTTCCGGTTCAGGTGTAAACACACCTGTTTGTTTTCATCACAAAATGGCATTTTATATCTAATCTTGGAAATGTTGCATCGTTTCTGGATGAAGATGTTGAATCGTTTCTGGATGAAGATGTTGAATCGTTTCTGGATGAAGATGTTGCATCGTTTCTGGATGAAGATGTTCTGGGCCTAGAACATTCCACTCATTAATAAAATTGATATTCTATGGAATTTGTGAATATTCAATTTTTAACCACAAAAGCTTTGTAGTGTTAATATAATGAACGTACACTTTGAATGTGTAATAGACTATGGTGTTTGTGATCATATTTGTCCATGGCCACGGCACAATTTTGAATGATGAGGTCAGGATTACGCCAGGCCGCCTTTACTTTAACAGAAAAAAAATATGGTACCCACTTTAAGAGGCTTGGTGAACATCGGAGTCTTGTCGAACCAAATATCCGCCACCTTTGGAAATCGTAGCCGAACTCTTTTGATCAGGAAGCGAGCACACTAACCACTCAACCACCAATGCTCCTATGTACTAAAATAAAAAGTATAGTACCCCCGTCACGCCAAGTTTCGTATAGGGAATCTGGTGTTAGTGACCATAATTTTTACAGACCTTCGGCACATGATTTTTGGGTATTACGCCCATACCGCTTTAGTTCCCCAGAAAAAAAATCCCTTAGCTGCTATTACGATCAATCAATTCATTATCAAGACCTCTTTTGGGAGCACAAGGACGGACGAGGTCACTCGGTTTAACTTTGCTGCTATACTTTTTCTCTATTTCCTTCCAGCAAAGGCTGGTGTCTTTGAAGATTTCAACAATTTCTCTTCTCACGTACTCCTTCTTTCCTCACCGCATTTCTTCACTCTTCTAGTATGAGGATCAGAGGACTGAAGGGGAGGTCATCATCATCGAGTGCCGTCTCCGCAACGAAGGTAGGCTACCATGGAGCGCCATTCTGCTCTGTCTCTTGCTTTGATGGTGCAGGTTGTCATAGGCTGATTTGTCCATCTTTTGATCTTACTCGTCCATGTTAGTCTTGGTCTGCCTCTGCCTCTGCCTCTTTTACCTGGTATTTTCCCCTCCAGGATTACTTTTAGTAGGTTGTTGTGTCTTTTAACATGGCCCAAAAATCGCATTGATCTTGTTTGAATTGTGTTTAGTAGTTCTCTTTTCATTTTTAGTTGTTTTAAGACTTCGCCGTTTGTTTTCTTTTCCTTCCATCCAATTCTACCTATTCTTCAATATATGCACATTTCAAAGGCTTCAATTCTCTGTTCTGTTATCTTGTCTAATGTCCATGTTTCTGCACCATATAGGAATATTGAGAAGACATAACAAAGATATCAACACAGTATGTTCTTCGTGACATTAAAATTACTTTTTGCCATTCCTATTCTTTTGTTTATTTCAGTTGTACATTTTCCATCACTGGTTATAGTATGTCCAAGGTAGTTGTAGTTTTGAACTGTCTCCAGGTTTATTCCTTCTATTTTGATATCCACTTGTGGGTTTTGAGTATCTTCTTTGTTTATGATCATAGTTTTAGTCTTTTTGATATTCATATCTAGGCCATATTTTTTGCTTGTCATGTTTATTTCATTAATTAATTGTTGTAGTTCTTTAGGATTTTCTGCTAGTAGCACAGTATCGTCAGCATATCTTAGGTTATTGATTATCTTTGCATTAATGTTTAGGCCTGGCATCTCTATGATGTTTTTAAAGATTTGCTCAGTGTATAGATTGGACAAGCTTGGTGATAAGATGCATCCCTGTCTTACGCCTCTTTTATATCAATGGGTGTAGAGTTCTCTTTGTTATATTTTATTATTGCTGTTTGCTCCCAGTATAGATTACATATTAGTTGTATGTCCATGTCATCTAGATGTATCTCTTTTAGGCATTCTATAAGTTGTTTGTGGTGTACTCTATCAAAAGCTTTGGTGTAGTCTATGAAGCAGGCATATTTTGGTTTGTTTACTTCTGTGTACTTTTCAATTAATGTTCTCATGCAGAATAGGGCTTATTTTGTCCCGCTATTTTTCCTAAATCCAAATTGCTGCTGATCTAATTCAGTATTGATTTTATTCTGAATCCTTTCTTGTATAACTTTTAGCAAGATTTTTGTAACATGGCTCATTAGGCTTATTGTTCTAAAGTCACTGCATTCAACTGCACCATTCTTTTTAGGCAATGCAATGAAAGTTGATGTTTTTAGTTCATTTGGTATGTATTCTAAGTGGTATATGTCGTTGCATTTGTCTGTAATCACTTCAATGCCAAAATCTTCTAGTGCCTGTATCATCTCTATTTGTATGTTGTCAGGTCCTGCTGCTTTTCCCTTTTTTCATTGTTTTTATAGCTTTTTCCACCTCAGATTTTAAGATTTTACAGCCTGATGTATATTTTATAACTGGTTTCTTGTCCCTTTGATCATGAAATAGTTCTGTTATATATTCCTGCCATCTATCTATAATATCTTTATTGTCTGTTAGCATTTTTCCTTTTTTGTCTGCAATGCATCCACCTTCAGTGGCTTTTTTTTTATTAGTCATTCTCTTTATTTCTGTGTGCATTCCTCTTAAGTCTTGTTTGCTTTCCATAGTTTCTATTTCTATACATTTTTGGCTGAGCCAGTCTTCTTTTGCCTTTTGCACATTTTGCGTATTTCATTATCTATTTTATTGTAGTGGTCAGTGTTCTTTGCTTGTCTCCTTTCTTCCATTTTTTCTAAGATGGTGTTAGTTATCCATTTTTGTTTTTTGTTCTTTTCTCTTTTGGGTAAGGTGTCGCGGGTTTCTTGTATGCTTTTCTTTATGCATTGCCATTTGGCTGCTATTTTTTCATCAGGATTTTCTCTTCTGTATTGCTCAATTCCTTCTTCTAGCAGCTTCTGGTATGTGTTCTTCACTTGTATAGGTATCTTTAATATCTTTTTGATTTAAAGCTGTTATATTTAGTGGAATTGTTGATGATTTAGACTTTTGCTCGTTTCTCTTTAGTTTGATTTTCATTTTAATCATTACAGGATTGTGATCTGAATTAATATCTGCTCCTGGGTAGGTTTTGGCTTTCTTTACGCTGTTATGGAATCTTTCTTTTATCATTATGTAATCTATTTGATTCCTCTTCTTATCTTCAGGGCTTTTCCATGTGTATAGTTTCCTTTTTTCTTGCTCAAAGTAGGTGTTACATATTATCAGCCAGTTTTCTTCACAGAATTGAAGGGGATGTAAAGGGCGTAATTATCGAGTTACATGAGCTATCAATAAGCACATCTTTCACCGTATGTTAACAAGGAAAGAACACCTGTAAAAAAAAAAAGTAAAGAGCCCCCGTCAAGCCAAGTGGCGTGTAGGGAATATGGTGTTAGTGACGATAAATTTTACAGACCGTCAGCACATGATTTTTGGGTAATGTGGTCGGTATTACGCCCGTGCCGCTTAACTTTCCCAGAAAAAAATCTGGTACCCATTTAAGGCTGGGTGAACCCGGAAACCGTAGGTTGGGATCGAACCCTACCTCTTGTCCTTTGTAGTCCAGTTCACAAACTACTGAGCTATCGCGGCTCAAAGAACCCATGAGTCTGGCATAAGTACAGTGAGGTCGATCCCAGTTAGCAAAATGAAACTTTATTTATGTGATATTGTTATATTGTTATATTTTGTTTGCATTAATTTTGCTGCTGTTTTGTTTCTCCAACGTTGAACTAGGCGCACAGATCAAACACTAACACTATTCTTCGTGTACAAAATACACGTTCTCTAAATCCCTTATTGCAATTCTCACGCATTTTCTAAATAAAAAAATTAATTAAATAATGGACCTTCCGTGCATTCTCTAAATCAGAGGTGGACAACCTGCAGCCCGCGGGCCAGAACCGGCCGTTCAAGCTATTTTGATCGGACCTTATGTGGTAAATCAGATTGTAAAAGTTCACAGCCTTCTGTCACACCCACCTATGATTTATTTTGGCTTCCGTCTCTTCTTCGGATGAACTACTGTCCGTGGTTTGTTCTTTTCGTTTCTTGGCGTGTAAATGTCTTTAATTTTGGTTCTGGTTTTGATACTGTTGATGTTATTATTTTCTCTTCCTTTTCTTGGGGTTGACTTTCGACCGCTGCTGCAGTCACGTGATGTTGCAGCAAATTAGATCCTATTTTTTTTAAATAAAAAAAACAAAGTAACTTTTCGATGTCTGTTAAAGACGTCCAAAATACGTAAGGTCACCTTTGTCTATGTCCCTGGACATGCGGGGAAAGGAAAGAGCGGACAGGTTGGCTAGCTGTGCTGTCGTTGAGGACGGGCAACCAATGGAAGGGGCGGACATTATCAATGCCCTCCGAGATGTGGGAAAAGCACATGACTTCGACAAACACAGATCCACGTCACTTCTTCGGATGATGGAAATGGGAGTTAAGATGGGCACAGCCAGAAATGAGAAACTTAGTGGCCGTATAAGAAGACTTATCAACCAACATACAACTGGAGTCGTCAGTCGCTGGACACTGCGGGAATTGCTGAGAAAGTGATCTGGGCACATATGGACATGTTCGGAGTGCAATGATGATGACCCCCAAATAACTCAATAACTCAATAACTTCTTATTTCTCACTTCAACAATATCCAATAATCACATCACAAGACACAAAAGTCCATTCATTCTTTGGTTGCACTTATGTTTGCGTACAATTTTTGTTCCAAGCTTAAGTGGACTCAATCAAAAGTAAGAAACCTGTTAACCGACGGACTGTTAAAAAATATAACATGGATTGGTGTTAGTCAAATACCACCAAACACGGATAACCTTGTTGCGTGAAGTTCAGGCCCAACCCGCTCAATGCTTATCGTTCTGTTTAGAATTTGTTTAATTCCCCCCATCTCTTTTCTGTTTTACCATTCTCCCTTTCATTCCACTGACTTTCTGTCTTCCACTCTCCATCGCTAATAAGATTTATACATTGCAATCGCTTGTGAATGTAAATTAGGTATTATATATAATGGTTTCATTAGGTGAGGGTTTCTGGCCCTCGGCGTCTTCATAGTTTTCAGAGAGAGGTTGTGGGTTCAAATCTCGGTTGTTTGGGATTTTTATCTATGATTTCTCTCTGCGACTACCACCCCCGGTCTTAGCAGCGAGGCCCGGCTTGAAACGTCAATTACTCATCGACGGAAAAAATATGAGTACCTCCGAAGTCGGAGTTATCCGCCTGTGTGTCGAGGGACCCCTGTGCACACGGCTGCCAGGGAAAAATCGATTAACACGCAACATTCAGTCCCTAGTCTCTAGGGACTTCGTCAGAGGTGAAAGCTGGCGAACAGAAAAAAAAAAGATCTGGCCATCGGCGTCTTCATAGTTTTCAGATCTGGCAGAAAATACCAAGTTGTCCACCCTTGGATAAATCAATCATGGACTTTTACTCATGCACTTTTACTCATGTACTTTTACTCATGCACTTTTACTCATGCACTTTTACTCATGTACTTTTACTCATGCACTTTTACTCATGTACTTTTACTCATGCACTTTTACTCATGCACTTTTACTCATGTACTTTTACTCATGCACTTTTACTCATGTACTTTTACTCATGTACTTTTACTCATGCACTTTTACTCATGCACTTTTACTCATGCACTTTTACTCATGCACTTTTACTCATGCACTTTTACTCATGTACTTTTACTCATGCACTTTTACTCATGCACTTTTACTCATGCACTTTTACTCATGCACTTTTACTCATGCACTTTTACTCATGCACTTTCATAATCACTAACGGATTTCTCACTTTGGCCAAAGTCAAATCCTCCCTGACATTTTTTCTGAACAAAAAGTTGCCTCCTCCCATATTTTCTATTGAAATGTTGACTCATGCCTTATTTTCTAAATCATAACTTGACTCCCCCCTTACATATTTTCTAATTCATAATTTGACTCCTCCCATATTTTCTAAATCATAATTTGACTCCTCCCATATTTTCTAAATCATAATTTAACTCCTCCCGTTACGTTTTTGTTTTTTTTCTAAACAAAAACTGGACCTTTAACTGGCGTGTTTTCTTTATCTAAAGTGGAATGCCTGTTTTTGATTCTAGAGAATTGCTGAGTAATGTTGAAATAATTCAACTTGTGACAGCGCCAAAATGAATTATATTCATCATCCTCAATTTGTTGAACGGTTCATGTTTGAACACCCTCACAAAGAAATTATTTCAAGTTTAACAAATTTATCAAAACGTTTGATTAAACCACTATCCAGTTCTTCAACTGCAGGTGAGATATCTCATTTTCGTAATCCCACCACTCAAGTGTTAAACTTATTTAAGCCTTTTTACAGTTTCGGCAAGCCTGTATCATAAATGATTAAAACAAACCACAGAACGTTATGTCTCGCATTACAGCTCGTTGTTTTGTTTTGCAGTAATCGGACTGGATTTTAATTTCTTAAATATTTATGTAATAAATAAATTACACTGACAGCAGAGCTCCATATAAGAATAACGTATGTAAATTGTGTCGGCAGAGATGCATCTAAAGTATTGCAAACGAATGCCACATGTTTCATGATACTAATGTGCATAAGAATACACAGGAGTATATACCGTCATCTCTTTGGAAATTATTGTTCCAGACAAGCCGTTATGCTTTTGTGTTCACTTCAGGTCTCTAAATCAAATCTTTATTTTCTATATCTGCCTTCATTCTAGTTCTTCCCACTAAATCGTTATTTTCTATATCTGCCTTCATTCTAGTTCTTCCCACTAAATCGTTATTTTCTATATCTGCTTTCATTCTGGTTTTTCCAACCAAATATTTGTTTTCTATATCTGCCTTCATTCTAGTTCTTCCCACTAAATCGTTATTTTCTATATCTGCTTTCATTCTGGTTTTTCCAACCAAATATTTGTTTTCTATATCTGCTTTCATTCTGGTTTTTCCAACCAAATATTTGTTTTCTATATCTGCCTTCATTCTAGTTCTTCCCACCAAATATTTGTTTTCTATATCTGCCTTCATTGGGAGCCGCGATAGCTCAGTGGTTAGTGAACTGGACTACCACGGACAAGGGGTAGGGTTCGATCCCAACCGACGGCTCCGGGTTCACCCAGCCTTAAATGGGTACCGGATTTTTTTCTGGGAAAGTAAAGCAGCACGGGCGTAATACTGACCACATTACCCCAAAAATCATGTGCTGAAGGTCTGTAAAATGTAGGGTCACTAACACCATATTTCCCTATACACTACTTGGCGTGACGGGGGTACTTTAAAAAAAAAAATATCTGCCTTCATTCTAGTTCTTCCCACTAAATCGTTATTTTCTATATCTACATTCATTCTAGTTCTTCCACTAAATCGTTATTTTCTATATCTGCCTTCATTCTAGTTCTTCCCGTCAAATCTGTATTTTCTATTTCTACCTTTACTCCAGTACTTCCCACCAAATCTATTTGTTCTCCATCTACCTTTATTCCAGTACTTCCCACCAAATCTATTTGTTCTCCATCTACCTTTATTCCAGTACTTCCACCAAATCTATTTGTTCATTTACTTTATTCCAGTACTTCCCACCAAATCTATTTGTTCTTCATCTACCTTTATTCCAGTACTTCCACCAAATCTATTTGTTCTCCATCTACCTTTATTCCAGTACTTCCACCAAATCTATTTGTTCATTTACTTTATTCCAGTACTTCAACCAAATCTATTTGTTCATTTACTTTATTCAAGTACTTCCCACCAAATCTATTTGTTCATTTACTTTATTCCAGTACTTCCCACCAAATCTATTTGTTCATTTACTTTACTCCAGTACTTCCCACCAAATCTATTTGTTCATTTACTTTATTCCAGTACTTCCCACCAAATCTATTTGTTCATTTACTTTATTCCAGTACTTCCCACCAAATCTATTTGTTCATTTACTTTATTCCAGTACTTCCCACCAAATCTATTTGTTCATTTACTTTATTCAAGTACTTCCCACCAAATCTATTTGTTCATTTACTTTATTCCAGTACTTTCCACCAAATCTATTTGTTCTCCATCTACCAATACTCCGGTACTTCCCACCTAATCTATATTTCCCTAATCCATCTCACGGGTAGTAGGTCAATGACCACAAGCACAACCTGAAATGTTGCCTGTGTGTTCACGCAGACCTCAGTATCAGTGTGAGTGGGTCAAAAGCTGGTACTGGACACAAACACAGCCTGAAATGTTGCCTGTGTGTTCACGCAGACCTCAGTATCAATGTGAGTGGGTCAAAAGCTGGTACTGGATACAAGCACAAGCTTTTCATTCATTGGATGCCGTCTCCCCAATCGAAGGTTGGCTACCATGGAGCGCCATTTTAGACTGTATTTTGCCTTTGATAGTGAACGTTGACATAGGTTCACTTGTCCACTTCTTGATGTTATCTGTTCACTTTAGTCTTGATCGTCTACCTTGTAGCTTCCCTTTCAATATGTCTTTTAATAGGATATTGTCTCACTTGGCATGTCTTAAACAAGTTAGTTGTTTTCTTTGAATTATATCAAGTAGTTCTTTTTGTCTTTTTTCATCCTATTATCATCTGCTGCCTTGCAGGAAGATTGGGGACAATCAAAGGCTAGGGAAAGCAAACCTGAAAAAAATGCTGGCTGAAATCGAATGCACTGGGCCACTGGCGCAGAACACAGTGCAACGTTTATAACGGGTGTTCAATCAGAGTGGATCTGGCAGACTCTAATAGTGATGTTCTGTTTGTAACAACAGCTGAGTTCATGTGAGGAGCTGGAATCCTACTCTGATTGGGTCCTGATCGCAGAGAGAGATCCTATTCAGAAATGTACTATTTGTCTTCTTCCCTAACCCCATTTCCACCCCCACCCTCAAAACCCCACCTTCTCTATCCAATTCTCTCAATTTTTTTCTCTAATTTCACACTTCAAAGGCTTCAATTTTTTGCTCTTTTTTCCTAACCTAATAACTATAATAGTAATGTCCATGTTTCTGCACCATACAGGAATGTTGGACAGTTATTTGCGGGTCATCATCATTGCACTTCGAACATGTCCATAGGTGCTCAGCAAGTCCCGCAGTGTCCAGCGACTGACGACTCCAGTTCTGTGTTGGTTGATAAGTCTTCTTATACGCCCATTAAGTTTCACGTTTCTGGCTGTGCCCATCTTAACTCCCATCTCTCTCCTCCAAAGGATTGACGTGGACTCATGGTTGTCGAAGTTGTGTGCTCTTCCCACATCTCGGAGGGCATTGATGATGTCCGCCCGATCCATTGGTTGACCGTCCTCAACGACAGCGCAGCTAGCCAACCTGTCCGCTCGTTCATTTCCCCGTACTCCCGCATGTCTAAGGACATAGACAAATGTGACCTTACGTATTTTGGATTTCTGCAACGACTCTACCCATTGCATGCGTACAGAGCCCGCCTCCACTTTTTTATCATGCTCATCGAATCACTCAGTATACATGCGTGGATGTAGTCTTGTGACTCTACCCATTGCCTGCGTACAGAGCCCGCCTCCACTTTTTTATCATGCTCATCGAATCACTCAGTATACATGCGTGGATGTAGTCTTGTGACTCTACCCATTGCCTGCGTACAGAGCCCGCCTCCACTTTTTTATCATGCTCATCGAATCACTCAGTATACATGCGTGGATGTAGTCTTGTGACTCTACCCAGTTGAACAGAGTTCTGGAAATCACAGGGGCACTAACACAACTTCATGTCTACAACAGAAAGAACAAGGGGGGCAAGTCACCGAGAAGTAGCAACCACTGACAGTGTCCAGGAACTTATAGCTGGTTGTTAGGGTCAGGGTCACCTCCTGTGGTTGGCTCGTGGATTAACTAGTCTGATCAAGCAGTAGCGATTGAAGAGGGAGGGCTGCACGGTACTCACAAATGGCGTTTCTCTCTCTCTTTTTATCTCTCTCTCTCTCTCTTTCTCTCTCTCTCTCTCTCTCTGCGATCAAGTCTCAATCAAAGTAGGATTCCAGACTCTCTTATGAAGTCAGCTGTCTGTTTAAGCGATTCAATTGCCCCATATAGTTTCTCTTCCAGGGAGGAGGGTGTGGTCCACATTGCTGTGGTCAACATCATGTTGTCCAGTGTACAGTGGCATTGGCTGGTTGTACCTATTTTGAATTTAGTGACATTGTGGTTTCTCATTCTAGTGTGGCCAGTGCGTAGGCGAAGTATGATGACTTGATCCCTCCTTGATAGTTGGAGGTATATGTCCCTCTCTTTATGTTTTGGGTGTTCTCGTTTCCATTTTTCATGATACTGACCTTTGATGATGGATTTGGCTTCATCATAACTGACCGGATGGTTCTTTTGTGTTAATCTCCCTCCCTCTTTAGCTAATTTGTCTGCGCGTTCGTTTCCGTGTATATTACAGTGTGATGGTATCTACAGAATGACTACTCTCTGGAAGTTATTGCAATGGCGTTTCGAAGTGGGATGTACTGGGCAGAGAGCCGTAAATGTCGCAGCTTGCTGTAAACCACATCACATCGGATCTACGCTAATTTAACATTCTATAGGGACGAGTCACGAAGAGGAGGAAAGTGATAAAACAATGTTGTCGCTCGTAGCACCACAATCACCGTAACCAGAAAAAGAGAGTAAAAAAGTAAAAAGTAAAGTACCCCCCCCCCCCGTCACGCCAAGTGACGTATAGGGAATGTGGTGTTAGTGACCATACATTGTATAGACCTTCGGCACATGATTTTTTTTGGTAATGTGGTCGGTATTACGCCCGTGCCGCTTTACTTTCCCAGAAAAAAATCCGGTACCCATTTAAGACTGGGTGAACCCGGAAGCTGTCGGTTGGGAAGAAAACGAGAGGCATCGACAGAATGACAATAACAACGACGGTGGCATGGTCTGGCATTTGAAAACGAGTGGCCAGTTAAATAAAAATCTAAATTCTAGTTTAATAATGTTGCATTGGTAATCGCGTGGCCGATGAAATAAAAATCCAAATTCTAATTTAGTCTGTCATTGGAAAGCGAGTGACCGATATAATAAACATCTAAATTATAGTTTAAAAGTCTGGCTGATGTAAATGGGTAGACTGAGAAGATACTTTTAGATTCCTCAAATAAAAAGGACGAGAGTTCAAATAATTATAAGATCAAGAAGTTTGTTTTTATTTGTTTAAATCGAAATAGAAATAAAATTTCTAACCAGACACCTAACAGCGACAGCATGCAGCCATAGTCTCCAACCCCTTAGAAAACGTCTTTCACACCCACTATCTGGTTTCCGGTTACATTTCAATATGGAAGCCCTTGTTTCCTTCATGCTTACTAGAGATGGTTGAATGGAAGCTTAATAAGCCACCATCTTGAAGAAATACGGTGTAATTGAAGCAGATGTTTGTCGAAGTATACTGACTGAGCGTTGTGTTACCAATGCCAGTTTTGGGTTCTAGACTCAAGAACAAGCAGAACAAAATTATCCACTTACACAGACAGCTGCCTTCATGAGAGAGTCCCGAATCCTATTCTGAACGAGTCATGATCGCGGAAGAAGCAGAAGAGGCAGAAGAATAAGAAGAAAAGAAGAAGTAGAGGAAGGAGAGAAGAAACAGATCTTAAATGATGACGTTAATTAATATAATGTTTCTTTTGTGAATCGCCAGACATGTAGAGTTGTCATTCCTACCCAATATGCCGCCTTCGGCCAAAGAACTAACTAGCT
>JAVIAB010000091.1:30708093-30760593 GCA_032433765.1 Megaustenia siamemsis
AGGATATTGTACTAGCTAATGTTCGTAACAAAAAGTCAGCTTCTTTAGTTCAAGTCAATATTTCTGTCAATGAAGGATATTTTAGTAGCTAATGTTCGTAACAAAACGTCAGCTTCTCTAGTTCAAGTCAAAGAAGGATATTTTACTAACTAATGTTCGTAACAAAAAGATCAATGCCTGATAATTTAGAGAGTGTCGGGGGATGCAACATTCATGTTTTTAATAAGTTTTTAAATGTTAAGATACAGCTCTTTCTAATTACTTTAAACGCATAATAGAAGAAGTATATATATTTTATCTTCCTGGAAAGACACAAATAAGGAAATAAACTAAAATATATGTGATAAAGGGAATCATAGGAGGAAGAGGTATGTATTACAGCGCTCAGAAAAATGTATATCATATGTTCTTTGTTTTTTTTTTCTGTTGTTGATTATTTGTCATTTTTTCTGAGTGCTGTAATACATACCTCTTCCTCCTATGATTCCCTGAATTATCGCCTCGGAAGTTTCCCTCTATAATAATATTTATTTGTTAATATTTGTCTCCCTTATCTGTGATAAACAACTGCGACTAACTAATTTATTAATTAACGAAATAACTATGTATGTAAGTGACTGTCTGATTACGGTTAATCGAAGGCCCGGGTATCACTGCAAACGAATTAAGATCCATAATTACTGACTGACTGACTAGCAAAGACCCCAGAGATTGGGAAAAGCAATAACGAAAGGTCTGTATCAGATAGTAAGGCATTGAAAGACTTCAACAATTCTACCGATTCAACTAGTACGGGTTTTGCTCCAGAACTCAGCTGGCTTCCATTTGTTTTGTCTTATTTATGAACTGGTCTGTGTAATTTTCAAGAAACTATGCTCCTGAGTCGTTTGTATTTTATTTAATTTTTTCCATCATGTTTTATTGTTCGTATGTAAGTTAGCAAACCCATAGAGATAGAGGCGATGAAGTAGCTTTCAGTACATTCTTGGAGGGTTTTGTTCCTACTATTTTTCTTATGGTTTCATTTGGAAGAGATAGAATACCAAATGAAACCATAAGAAAAATAGTAGGAACAAAACCCTGCCAAGAATATATCATCATCATCATTGAGTGCCGTCTCCGCAACGAAGGTTGGCTACCATGGAGCGCCATTTTGCTCTATCTCTTGCTTTGATGGTGCAGGTTGTCATCGGTTGATTTGTCCATCTTTTGATGTTACTCGTCCATGTTAATCTTGGTCTGCCTCTGCCTCTTTTACCTTGTATTTTCCCCTCCAGGATCACTTTCAGTAGGCTGTTGTGTCTTTTAACATGGCCTAAGAATCGCATTTGTCTTGTTCTAATTGTGTTCAGAAGTTCTCTTTTCATTTTTAGTTGTTTTAAGACTTTGTCATTTGTTTTCTTTTCCTTCCATCCAATTCTACCTATTTTTCTATATATCCACATTTCAAAGGCTTCAATTCTCTGTTCTGTTTTCTTGTCTAATGTCCATGTTTCAGCACCATATAGGAATATTGAGAAGATGTAACATTTTGCTATTCTTAGTTTTAGCTCTGGTGTTATTTGTTTTGATGTTAGTATGTCCTTCATGACATTAAAATTACTTTTTGCCATTCCTATTCTTTTGTTTATTTCAGATGTACATTTTCCATCACTGGTTATAGTATGTCCAAGGTAGTTGTAGTTCTGAACTGTCTCCAGGTCTATTCCTTCAACTTTGATATCCACTTGTGGGTTTTGAGTATTTTCTTTGTTTATGATCATAGTTCTAGTCTTTTTGATATTCATATCCAGTCCATATTTTTTGCTTGTCGTGCTTATTACATCAAGCAACTGTTGTAGGTCTTTAGGATTTTCTGCTAGTAGTACAGTATCGTCAGCATATCTTAGGTTATTGATTATCTTTCCATTAATTTGTAGGCCTGGCATCTCTATGATGTTTTTAAAGATTTGCTCAGTGTATAGATTGAACAAGCTTGGTGATAGGATGCATCCTTGTCTTACTCCTCTTTTTATATCAATGGGTGTAGAGAACTCTTTGTTATATTTTATTATTGCTGTTTGCTCCCAGTATAGATTGCATATTAGTCGTATATCCATGTCATCTAGATGTATCTCTTTTAGGCATTCTATAAGTTGTTTGTGGTGTACTCTATCAAAAGCTTTGGTGTAGTCTATGAAGCAGGCATATATTGGTTTGTTTACTTCTGTGTATTTTTCGATTAATGTTCTCATGCAGAATATGGCTTCTTTTGTCCCGCTATTTTTCCTAAATCCAAATTGCTGCTCATCTAATTCAGTATTGATTTTATTCTGAATCCTTCCTTGTATAACTTTTAGCAAGATTTTTGTAACATGGCTCATTAGGCTTATTGTTCTAAAGTCACTGCATTCAACTGCACCATTCTTTTTAGGCAATGCAATGAAAGTTGATGTTTTTAGTTAATTTGGTATGTATCCTGTGTGGTATATGTCGTTGCATATGTCGTATGCACCAAGAATATATAGAACAACAATTTAAATGGTTTGGCCACCTGGTCAGAATGAATCCTCACCAATCACCATCAAGGGCGTTCTTCTCGAGAATGCATGGAAAAGGACCAAGAGGAAGACCCAGAAGAAGATGGATAGATGCAGTGACAGAGACATGTAACAACAAAAGGAAATCACTAATTCAGACAATTCGAGCAGCACAAGAACGACAAATGATATAAACCACGACACCTTTTAGGTATCAGTGAGAAGAGAAAAGAGGAAGAAGAAGAAGTAGCTTTCATTATCCGACAATCAGGCACTACTACTTTGAAAAACTGAAGACACACACAAACACTGAAATAGACGCATGTACCAAACACAACATAAAAATCAACATCAACAGGGAGAAGTCATGATCATTGCAAGAACAAAAAAAAGAACATCATCATAACGCTATAAGGTCAGATAATTAAAACAAGTGGAGGGATTTAAATATCTAGGAAATCAAGTGACATACTACAATTCACAAGAAGCAGAAATAGACTCAATATGCAACGAAGCTTGTCAAATCATCGGACAGCTATCATAATAGTGGTATTGTCCAACAAGGAAATAAATCTAGAGGCAAAACCGACACTGTACAATACAATCTTCATCCCGACGTTGTGCTACCAATGCCAGTCTTAGGTTCTAGACTCAAGAACAAACAGAAAAATAACCACTACAGAAATGAAATGTGTTAGACGAATGACAGGAAACAGCCTGAAAGGTAAGTTCAGAAATGAGGAACTAAGAAAAAAGCTAGGAATAACCCCCGCCATTGGAGACATAAAGAAACAAAAGATAACATTGTTTGGCCACGTGAGAGAACAGAAAGTTCAAAACACAACGAGTCTCTAATAAACTTTGCAAGAATACCAGACTCACAGGTCGGTGACAAAAAAAGATGGATTGACGGAATATTAGAAACATTATTAAACATAACAGCAGCAGAGGCCAGTAGAATAGAAAAAAAAAATTAATTATACTCTCATCGACGCTGAAAGGCAAATGGGGAAGGAAAGAAGAATCGTTTGTTTTGTTACAGTTCCTGAGAAATGTATTTCTGCTCCCACTATTTATCAACATTTTACTTTTATTGGAAGGCTTGTAATCGAGTCAGCTAGACTAAGTGTTAGGACTGTAAGCTCCTCTCCATCGACAGCGAAAACAAGAAGCTTCCGAAGACAGGAACATGTTGGGAAGATGACATCAAAGAGTAGACAGGACGTCAATTGCAATCAACAACATTTGGAGGAAACCAGTTGTGGCAATCAATAATGTCACAGTAACCTATGAGTTAAAGATAGATCAAACCAATGTAATAATGTTGTTGTTATTATTTATTATTAAGTATTATTATTATTATAGGAAAGTCTTTAGCTGTTACTGATTGTTGCAGGCTGGTTGTTGTCCATCTACAAGCTTTATTTCGCTGATTATAATTGATTTAGTGCTTGGCACATTTAACTCTTTCTCTCACTCTGCTTCTCTCTCTCTTCTCACCCTCTTTCTCTTTCTCGAAGGACTGATCTTAGGAGAGTTAAAACGGAAGTACAAGGTTCATATAGTGGTAAAGGAAGATGAGTTACAGGGGATATTTGAAGGTGGGCACACACACACACACTCACACACACATCTCTGTGCGGTGTTATTACAGGGGTATGTGTGTGCGTGCGTATGTGTGTGCAGAGAGAGACATACACAAATCTCTATGCGCTGTTATTACATATGTGTTCGATATCCCGTTTGTTTACGTTGAATGATGATATCGTATGACAGGGAACAGTTGGCTGTGTTCACTTTCTGCGCGGTTTCGCCTTATGTCTTTTGGCGTGTGCTGAGACTGCTACGATGGGGACTACAGTTACCTTTCTTTGTTTGAGAGATGAGTTAGTAATTCGGATGATTCCACTGGCACGGGCGGTTGAGCAATTATGGATTTTAATTCGTTTGCTGTGATACCGAGGCCTTCCATAACCAATAACCAATACATATGTGTGTGAGCGCGCGTGATGGTAGAGAGAGAGAGAGAGAGAGAGAGAGAGAGAAAGAGAGAAAGAGAGAGAGCCAAGGCTTCCTTTTTATTCCTTTTCAGTCGGAAGTATCCGGAACGCGTTCCTATAAACTTTCAGAACATAACACTTACTGGACCAGGCCCCGGGCACGGCCAGAAACGAGAAACTTAGTGGGCGTGTCGTCATCAGCATCAAGTACCGGGCCTACTGGCGTAGGTGATCATGTCTCTCCACAACTTTCGATCTTGACAGTTATTTATAATAATTTATTTTAATAAATTTTAATAAATAATAATCTATTATAATTTCTGTTGTTGACCTTCTGCCAAGCCATTCTCTCAAGCTGTCTGGTATTTTCTCTCTTTGCTTCCCTCTATCTCTTCGTCCCCCAAATGTCCTAGTTACAATATATTCCAGTTGTTCTCTTCTCATTACATGACCCAAAAAAATGATGATTGTTTCTGATAAAACAAATGATGAATATTGGAAATTAGCTCTCTTTTTGCTTTGACCTCTTTCAGAACATTTTCATTACTCTTCTTAGCTGTCCATGGTATTCTCAACACACTTCTGTAAAACCACATTTCTACAAACTCCAGTGATTTTCTTGTCTGTTGTCCTATTGTCCATGATTCACATCCATATGTTAACACTGGCTCTACATTCAGTGGGCGTGTAAGAGGACTAATTAACCAACACAGAACTGGAGTCGTCAGTCGCTGGACACTGCCAGAATTGCAAAGGAGGGGATCTGAGCACCTATGGATATGTTCGGAGTGCAATGATGATGATCCGGAAATAACTCAATAACTCAATGTAATAAACCATAATACTAATGTAATCAATATGTTATCTATTATAACGTAAGTGCACCTGAACTCAAAGACCTTGCATGTTACGATGTTATCATTTCATTTAGGATGATAGAGGATCATAGGGAAAAAAAGTACTGTATATAGAAACAATAAACAAAAGTACTGTATATAGAAACAATAAACAAAAGTACTGTATATAGAAACAATAAACAAAAGTACTGTATATAGAAACAATAAACAAAAGTACTGTATATAGAAACAATAAACAAAAGTACTGTATATAGAAACAATAAACAAAAGTACTGTATATAGAAACAATAAACAAAAGTACTGTATATGGAAACAATAAACAAAAGTACTGTATATAGAAACAATGAACAAAAGTACTGTATATAGAAACAATGACCAAACTTTTGTATATAAAAACAATAAACAAATGTACTGTATATAGAGAGAGCCGCGATAGCTCAGTGGTAAGTGAACTGGACTACAAAGGACAAGGGGTAAGGTTCGATCCAACCGACGGCTTCCGGGTTCACCCAGCCTTAAATGGGTACCGGATTTTTTTTCTGGGAGAGTAAAGCGGTACGGGCGTAATACTGACCACGTTACCCCAAAAATCATGTGCTGAAGGTCTGTAAAACTTATGGTCACTAACACCATTTTCCCTATACGCCACTTGGCGTGACGGGAACTCTTTACTTTTATGAGCATGTTACAGTATGTACAGGGAGTCAGACAAGGCTGTGTTCTGTCGCCGGATCTGTTTTCACTTTACAGCGAAAATATTATGAGATCTATAATAGACAAAAAAGGAATTCAAGTCAACGGCCACAATATAAATAATCTGCTATATGCAGATGACACAGTCTTAATAGCAGAGACAAAGAATGAACTACAAGAAATGATAGACATAATAGTAAAAGAAAGCAAAAAAAAAGGTCTCAGTCTGAATAGTAAGAAAACAGAAGTAATGGTCATATCGAAGAAACAATCATCACCAGCATGCAGCATAAAAATAAACAGGACAAATCTGAAACAAGTGCAACGCGTCAAATACGTGGGCACAATAATAACATCGGATGGAAGATGCACCACGGAAATAAAAGTAGAATAGCTCAGGCAAAAATAGCATTTCAGAAAATATTTTATGCAACAAATCTATGTCAATAGAAATGAGAAAGAGAGTTCAACGGTGCTATATAGAACCAATTCTGACCTACGGAAGCGAATAATGGGCAGTAGACAAACAAATGAAAAGACGATTAGAGGCCACAGAGATGGAATTTCTCAGAAGAATGTTGAAAGTTCCCTGGACAGCTAAAAAGACCAATGAGGAAGTTTTCAAAGAGGCCAACACAAAAAGGCAGCTCCTAAAAAACATCAGATGTTCACAATCAACATTTTTCGGGCAGATCATGAGAAGAGAAAGTTGGAATACTTGGTTACAACTGGCAAAATAAATGGAAAGAGAGACTGCTGGCGACAAAGAGAGAAAATACTGGATAGCTTGGTGTCATGGCATGGAAAACAGTCAACAATAGAACTGATACGATGCACTGTAGATAGAAGATTGTGGAAGGACATGATCGCCTACGCCAACCGGTATGTCACATGATGATGATGATGATGATGATGATGATGATGATTATGATGATGATGATGATGAAGATGAGCATGTGGTGTTTACAGGAAAAAAAGAAAAACAGTTGAGACTTTCTTGCGACTTGTGGTAACATCTAACATGGAACACAAATATACTCATATCTTCCCATCTCGTTCTTGGCCTACCTCCTCACATCGCTCCATTCATATCTTCCCATCTCGTTCTTGGCTTACCTCCTCACCTCGCTCCCCTCATATCTTCCCATCTCGTTCTTGGCCTACTTCCTCACCTCGCTCCCTCATATCTTCCCATCTCGTTCTTGGCCTACCTCCTCACCTCGCTCCCCTCATATCTTCCCATCTCGTTCTTGGCCTACCTCCTCACCTCGCTCCCCTCATATCTTCCCATCTCGTTCTTGGCCTACCTCCTCACCTCGCTCCCTTCATATCTTCCCATCTCGTTCTTGGCCTACCTCCTCACCTCGCTCCCCTCATATCTTCCCATCTCGTTCTTGGCCTACCTCCTCACCTCGCTCCCCTCATATCTTCCCATCTCGTTCTTGGCCTACCTCCTCACCTCGCTCCCCACATATCTTCCCATCTCGTTCTTGGCCTACCTCCTCACCTCGCTCACCTCATATCTTCCCATCTCGTTCTTGGCCTACCTCCTCACCTCGCTTCCCTCATATCTTCCCATCTCGTTCTTGGCCTACCTCCTTACCTCGCTCCCTTCATATCTTCCCATCTCGTTCTTGGCCTACCTCCTCACCTCGCTCCCCTCATATCTTCCCATCTCGTTCTTGGCCTACCTTCTCACCTCACTCCCCTCATATCTTCCCATCTCGTTCTTGGCATACCTCCCCACCTCGCTCCCCTCATATCTTCCCATCTCGTTCTTGGCCTACCTCCTCACCTCGCACCCTTCATATCTTCCATCTGGTTCTTGGCCTACTTCCTCACCTCACTCCCCTCATATCTTCCCATTTCGTTCTTGGCCTACCTCCTCACCTCGCTCCCCTCATATCTTCCCACCCTCATATCTTCCCATCTCGTTCTTGGCCTACCTCCTCACCTCGCTCGCTTCATATCTTCCCATCTCGTTCTTGGCCTACCTCCTCTCCTCGCACCCTTCATATCTTCCATCTGGTTCTTGGCCTACCTCCTCACCTCGCTCCCTTCATATCTTCCCATCTCGTTCTTGGCCTACCTCCTCACCTCGCTCCCCTCATAACTTCCCATCTCGTTCTTGGCCTACCTCCTCACCTCGCTCCCTTCATATCTTCCCATCTCGTTCTTGGCCTACCTCCTCACCTCGCTCCCTTCATATCTTCCATCTCGTTCTTGGCATACCTCCTCACCTCGCTCCCCTCATATCTTCCCATCTCGTTCTAGGCCTACCTCATCACCTCGCTCCCTTCATATCTTCCCATCTCGTTCTTGGCCTACCTCCTCACCTCGCTCCCTTCATATCTTCCCATCTCGTTCTTGGCCTACCTCCTCACCTCGCACCCTTCATATCTTCCATCTGGTTCTTGGCCTACCTCCTCACCTCGCTCCCTTCATATCTTCCCATCTCGTTCTTGGCCTACCTCCTTACCTCGCTCCCTTCATATCTTCCCATCTCGTTCTTGGCCTACCTCCTCACCTCGCTCCCTTCATATCTTCCCATCTCGTTCTTGGCCTACCTCCTCACCTCGCACCCTTCATATCTTCCATCTGGTTCTTGGCCTACCTCCTCACCTCGCTCCCCTCATATCTTCCCATCTCGTTCTTGGCCTACCTCCTCACCTCGCTCCCCTCATATCTTCCCATCTCGTTCTTGGCCTACCTCCTCACCTCGCTCCCTTCATATCTTCCCATCTCGTTCTTGGCATACCTCCTCACCTCGCTTCCCTCATATCTTCCCATCTCGTTCTTGGCCTACCTCCTCACCTCGCTCCCTTCATATCTTCCCATCTCGTTCTTGGCCTACCTCCTCACCTCGCTCCCTTCATATCTTCCCATCTCGTTCTTGGCCTACCTCCTCACCTCGCTCCCTTCATATCTTCCCATCTCGTTCTTGGCCTACCTCCTCACCTCGCACCCTTCATATCTTCCATCTGGTTCTTGGCCTACCTCCTCACCTCACTCCCCTCATATCTTCCCATCTCGTTCTTGGCCTACCTCCTCACCTCGCTCCCCTCATATCTTCCCATCTCGTTCTTGGCCTACCTCCTCACCTCGCTCCCTTCATATCTTCCCATCTCGTTCTTGGCCTACCTCCTCACCTTGCACCCTTCATATCTTCCCATCTCGTTCTTGGCCTACCTCCTCACCTCGCTCCCTTCATATCTTCCCATCTCGTTCTTGGCCTACCTCCTCACCTCGCACCCTTCATATCTTCCATCTGGTTCTTGGCCTACCTCCTCACCTCACTCCCCTCATATCTTCCCATCTCGTTCTTGGCCTACCTCCTCACCTCGCTCCCCTCATATCTTCCCATCTCGTTCTTGGCCTACCTCCTCACCTCGCTCCCTTCATATCTTCCATCTCGTTCTTGGCCTACCTCCTCACCTCGTTCCCCTCATAACTTCCCATCTCGTTCTTGGCCTACCTCCTCACCTCGCAATCTTCATATCTTCCATCTGGTTCTTGGCCTACCCCCTCAACTCGTTCCCCTCATATCTTCCCACCCTCATATCTTCCCATCTCGTTCTTGGCCTACCTCCTCACCTCGCAATCTTCATATCTTCCATCTGGTTCTTGGCCTACCTCCTCACCTCGTTCCCCTCAGTCCTTCCCACCCTCATAGCTTCCCATCTGGTTCTTGGCCTTCCTCCCCACTTCGCTCCTTCATAGCTTCTTCCAGAATGGTATTTCTGAAGCCAGATCGACCGAGAGACGTGACCAAACTATTTAATTAATTTTCTTTTTTCTCCACCACAGACAAATGATCATCTTGTACTCCACTTACTTATTGTCATCATCATCATCATCATCATCATCATCATCATCATCATCATCATCATCACTGGGTGCCGTCTGCGCATCGAAGGTTGGCTAACATTTAGCGCCAGCCCACTCTGTCTCTTGCTTTAAGGTGCAGATTGTCATAGGCTGACTTGTCCATCTTTTGATGTTACTCGCCTATGTTATTCCTGGTCTGCCTCTTTTACCTTGTATTTTCCCTTCCAATATTACTTTTAGTATGCTGTTGTGTCTTTTAAAAAAAAGTAAGAGTAAAAAGCCCCGTCACGCCAAGTGGCGTATAGGGAATATGGTGTTAGTGACCATAAATTTTACAGAACTTCGGCACATGATTTTTGGGGTAATGTGGTTGGTATTACGCCCGTACCGCTCTACTTTCCCAGAAAAAAATCCAGTACTCATTTAAGGCTGGGTGAACCCGGAAGCCGTCGGTTGGGATCGAACCCTATCTCTTGTTCTTTGTAGTCCAGTTCACTAACCACTGAGGTATCACGGCTCCCTTGTTGTGTCTTTTAACATGCCCTACAAATTTCATTTGTCTTGTTCTTAATGTGTTTAGTGTAGTTCTCTTTTCATTTTTAGTTGTTTTAAAACATTTATTTGTTGTATACTTTTGTAAAGTTGTCCAGTCGTTATACGATCTAAATAGGAGATGCCCGGAATCTGATGATACTATCGTAGGGCTAGGCAAAGAAATGCATAAGAATTGTGAAGCTGCAGTAAAGCTAATTGTAAGGAGGAATAGAAAAAAAAAAACATCTAAAAAAATTATAAGAAAACAGTATAGTTAAAGCTTTACGTAATAAGTGCACGACACAAATTAGAACGACGTTTCGGCTCAATAGGCTTTCATCAGGAACAAACACATACAGAACATACCCACAGTTATGTAAAAGTAAAAAAGTAAAGTACCCGTGGCGCCAAGTGGCGTATAGGGAAAAATATGGTGTTAGTGACCCTATATTTTACAGACCTTCGGCACATGATTTTTGGGTAATGTGGTCGGTATTACGCCCGTGCTGCTTTACTTTCCCAGAAAAAAAAATCCGGTACCCGTTTAAGGCTGGTTGAACCCGGAGGCCGTCGGTTGGGATCGAACCCTACCCCTTATCCTTTAGGGTCCAGTTCACTAACCACTGAGCTATCGCGGCTCCCACAGCTATGTATTTAAAATAAAAAATAATGAATAGTAAAAATAAAATAATTTCGAACTAGAATGAGAAAATAAAAATAAAATGTCTTCCCTGTATACTGCGCTGTGGCCAGAAGGACAATGAACGTTAGTGCGCACGGGTCTCCTCTCGGGTACTCTGCATTCTTCTGGTCTGTTCGTTGCGCTTTATGTATGCACATGGAACTGTGTGTGGGAACGTCTCGTGATGCCTGTGTGTGCGTACATTTTCACTTTGGTGCACAGACACATGCCCCGTGCGCACTAACGGTAATTTTCCTTCTGGCCACAGCGCAGTCTACAGGGACTCATTTTATTTGTATCTTTATTTTTCTTTCTAGTTCAAAATTATTATTTTTTACAATTTTAGATACATATCTGTGTGTGTGTGTTGTATGTTTGTTCCTGCGGAAAGCCTATTGAGTCGAAAAGTCGTTCGAATTTGTGTCGTCCACTTAGTACATAATGCTTTAATCATACTGTTTTTTTTTATTTTTTTTATCTTGTTTTTTTCTCTCGATAACATCCTATCTCCGTAACCTTCATTTTTATTTAGAAGAATTATGTAGTTCTTCTATCCGAGTCTATGTTTGAATATATCACAAGGATATATATACAACAATATATCACAAGGATATCACAGGGATATATATATAAAAGAAAAACAAACAAAAAACTGATGTAACAACATTTACATGACGTGTACGGTACTCAAGAAAAAATCAACACTCACCTGTCAAAGTTTTTACCTGTGCCTCATCTATCCAGAGCGATAAACGACTCCTAGACTTTTGCCGAGCCAAAGCCAGACCCGGTGGTGAGCTCAGTGACCAGTACATGAGAATGAGCACACACAGGGACATTGGCGTCAAAGTATGACGCATGACGGTCTTAACTCTGGTGGGACACGAGCTCGCAGCTCGCCATAGCACTACTGATATACACGACACGATCAAAACAACCCCGCAGGTTGCACACGATTTGAAAATCGCGTGTCTGAATAAAAAGAACTGCGTAGGCCCTATGTTTTTAGATGGCACAGTTCACATAAATTTTTTCGTTGCCAACGAAAACGTCTTCATTGAGAACATCCACGGAGATAATCTTTGCCAATGTCCTTTCAGCGAATGTTTACCTATCTTCAAACTTGGGTGTTAGGTTAAGTCCGTATTCTCGGCTCTCTCTAATCTTAAAGGAAATCCGACAAGATTAAATATATTCTTGACTTTCCAGCACCAACAATTCATTCTGAATACGAATCTTCATGAGCATTACATCGGTGAATGTACAGTACAGATTGTGTACGTCTCCAGTAATGTGTGAAATCTCTACCCAGCAAAAACGCGTGTGACTTATCTGAGAGATCTAACACAAACAGGCTAACATTTCTCTGTGGTTGTTGCAGCAGATCAAGGCGGTTCCTGCGATTCGTAGGACGGACAGTAGGTCGCCACTTGTCAGTCAACAGATGCGGCGGGACAGTTCTTTATTCAGTTTCAGTCGTTGGTAAACTGGTGTTGACTTAATGATACAAGCTGTGTAAACCTGGAGAAAAAATATGATGATTATATTTTCATGTAGAAATGAAGTCTCAAGTTTCATTGGCAGTTTTATAAACAATTGTATTCATATCAATTGATGAAATGTTTAAAATACTGGAGACACCTAGAAAAGAGTTGTAAAAGGAATCTTATAAAATCAACAAAAATAAAGAAAAAGAGAATGATTATAACTAATAGCAGAGAAAAACAATCACAATTGTTAAAAAATATAATGAGCACCAGGGGAAAAAAACAATATAATGAGGAGACAGTTAAAATAAATAGCGACAACTGGAAAAATTGAAAGAAGAAGAAATAGAGAGAAACATGAAATACGTTACTAGATATAGTTTAAGAAAATTATTCGGTACAAAGTCATCGTCGATAAACTAATGTCGAGGTAGAAAGTTATCGTCGATAAATTAATCTATAATTTAATGTCGAGAAAGAAAGTCATCGTCGATAAACTAATGTCGAGGTAGAAAGTTATCGTCGATAAACTAATGTCGAGAAAGAAAGTCATCGTCGATAAACTAATGTCGAGGTAGAAAGTTATCGTTGAGAAAGAAAGTCATCGTCGATAAACTAATGTCGAGGTAGAAAGTTATCGTCGATAAACTAATGTCGAGAAAGAAAGTCATCGTCGATAAACTAATGTCGAGAAAGAAAGTCATCGTCGATAAACTAATGTCGAGGTAGAAAGTTATCGTCGATTAACTAATGTCGAGAAAGAAAGTCATCGTCGATAAACTAATGTCGAGAAAGAAAGTCATCGTCGATAAACTAATGTCGAGATAGAAAGTTATCGTCGATAAACTAATGTCGAGAAAGAAAGTCATCGTCGATAAACTAATGTCGAGATAGAAAGTTATCGTCGATAAACTAATGTCGAGAAAGAAAGTCATCGTCGATAAACTAATGTCGAGATAGAAAGTTATCGTCGATAAACTAATGTCGAGATAGAAAGTTATTTGGAGATATGATCACCAATACCCGGTGTCGGACTTAGACTTATTCAGGGGCTAAGCTAAAAATTAAACTATGAGGACACCGCCCCCCCCCCCCCACCCTACCTCCGCCTTAAAGACTTAACATTAGAAGGTCCCACTATACTTGAAACAATATCATCATTATGTGCCATATAAGTTGGCGTAGGCGTTCATGTCCTTCCACAATTCTCTATACAAAATTGTTGTTGGCTGTTTCCGTGCCATGACATCAAGCTATCTAGCATCTTCTCTCTTGTCGCCCGCGATCTCTCATCCCCTGTATTTTGCCAGTTGTAACCAAGTATTTCAACTTTCCTCTTCTCATGATGTGCCCGAAAAAAATGTCGATTGTTTTTTTTTTCTGATGTTTCTTAGGAGCTCCCTTTTTGTGATCGCCTCTGAGAATTTCCTCGTTAGTGAATTTAACTGTCCAGTGAACTCTTAATATTCTTCTGCGAAATCCCATCTCTGTGGCCTCTAATCGTATTTTCATATGTTTGTCTACTGTCCTTGATTCATTTCCATAGGTCAAAATTTAAATTGGCTCTACATCATCATCATCATCATGTGCCATACTGGTTGGCGGGCATTTCCTTCCACAATTTTCTATCTACAGTGCATCGTATCAGTTCTGTTGTTGACTGTTTTCCATGTCATGAAACCAAGCCATCTTGTATTTTCTACCTCTGTCGTCCGCGATCTCTCTTTCCTTGTATTTCGCCTGTTGTAACCAAATATTCCAACTTTCCACTTCTCATGACATGCCAGATGTGAAAAGGAGAATGGCTCAGGCAAAAGCAGCTTTCAAACAAAATTAGGAAGATACTAAGCAACCCATTTTTGACAATAGAAACAAAAAAAATAGTTCTTAAATGTTATGTAGAGCCAATCTTAACATATGGATGTAAATCATAGACAGTAGGACAACAGACAAGGAAATCACTGAAGTCTGTAGAAATGTGGTTTTACAGAAGAATGTGGAGAATACCATGGACAGCTAAGAAGAGTAATGAAAATGTTCTGAAAGAACATCGTCTTTAAGGAGATCTTTAAGGTCTGCGGTAATCTGTTCACGCATGTTACTACTGTCATTGTTTGTTACATTCAACACAGCATTCATATGTAAATGTATGTTTAGTTTGTGTCTCAGAAATAATACATTTCGTATTTGACAAGATTCGTCCTAGCAGAACATGTACAAGCAAATCTTGCAAAAATAACCTAAACTCATCGATAAAACAAATTCAAATAAAACTTTACACCGATCTGACACAAGTCCACATTAACCAGTTTTCTATGGCTGGGTTTGTCTGTCTTGCAGGAGCATACATAATATGTTACTACCAGGCTGACAGGCTTCTAACCATACGGCTCGTACTCTGAGATAATATTTGGTATTATTGTCAGTTCAGTTTGTCTTGTGTAAATTCATACAATTAAACAAGATAAATATAATATTACACAGTTACTTGACACTGATAATTTAGTTGCTTTCATCATTTGTTGTGGGTTTCTATGAAGATAACAAAAAACACGTGTCCTGCCTCCATTATATATTTAAAGTGTTTAGAAGAGCAAGGAAGAGGCAAATATTTGCAGTTATGGTTATTGGAAGGCCCCGGTATCACTGTAAACGAATTAAAATTCATAACTGTTGAACTGCCCGTGCCAGTGGAATCATCCGAATTAAAATTCATAACTGTTCAACTGCCCGTACCAGTGGAATCATCCGAATTAAAATTCATAACTGTTCAACTGCCCGTGCCAGTGGAATCATCCGAATTAAAATTCATAACTGTTCAACTGCCCGTGCCGGTGGATCATCCGAATTAAAATTCATAACTGTTGAACTGCCCGTGCCAGTGGAATCATCCGAATTAAAATTCATAACTGTTGAACTGCCCGTACCAGTGGAATCATCCGAATTAAAATTCATAACTGTTGAACTGCCCGTGCCAGTGGAATCATCCGAATTAAAATTCATAACTGTTGAACTGCCCGTGCCAGTGGAATCATCCGAATTAAAATTCATAACTGTTGAACTGCCCGTACCAGTGGAATCATCCGAATTAAAATTCATAACTGTTGAACTGCCCGTGCCAGTGGAATCATCCGAATTAAAATTCATAACTGTTCAACTGCCCGTGCCAGTGGAATCATCCGAATTAAAATTCATAACTGTTGAACTGCCCGTGCCAGTGGAATCATCCGAATTAAAATTCAGCTCATTGAAGGATCCAAACAAAGAAAGGCAGCTGCAGTCCCCATCACAGCAGCTAGAGCACACGCCAAAAGACAAGACCTAGAGGCACCGAAAGTGAACGTAACTGAACTATCCTTCGTCATACGATATCATCATTCATCGTAAGCAATCGGAATATCGAAACACGATCCGGATGAAAAACCACAGCTCACGGTGTGCATAGAGCACTAACTCAGTAGCTCCGCCAGCAAGCCGAACTCGGAATATGAGGAAACTGCAACAAGGAACACTTTTCCAGACTGGGTCTGACTGGTTCCTGCCGCCTATCTGCCATATTGACCGGAAGTCAGTAATTTGTGAACTTGACTACAAAGGGCAAGAGGTTGGGTTCTATCCTGATTGACGGCTTCCAGGTTCACCTAGTCTTAAATGGGTACCTGATTTATTTATTTTTTTAAAAGTAAAGCGGCACAAACAAATAATTACAGTACTACGGGGAAGCCAGGTAGCTATGAGCAAGTGGTGGGATGTAACATACACTTCCATAATGTATGGTGACAGTTTTGATTAGAAGAAACTCTAAAATGTTTTTTTTTTTTTGTTAGTAAAAATTGATCTTTATATCCCCATAAACTCTCAAACGTTACAATGTTTATCTTTTTGATACGAGCACTAATTACTAACATATTTTTTTTTTACATTTAAATGTTTACTTAGCCCGAAAATGTATTTTCTGTGTCTGGTGTCACAAACTGAAACCACTCCCATAAAACATTAATTTAAGAAAGAGGGGAATGTACTAAAGTCATTATATTCATGGAATCAGTAGTACAGCAGTCGGGAATTCCCCATACTCGCCCCACTCATATCACAGTTCCCATCAAGGCTCAGTGGCAAATTACGTTGATATGTTCGACTTCCGTGCAGTCTACTCAACGCCTAGGCGACGATTCCACACGACTTCCATCGAATAAAGAGTGTGCACAGTGACTTCCTGATTAGTCTCTCCAAATTCACAGAATTAAAACAAACACAGCAACCATAAAAGGTTTACATTACAACGTTAATCTGGGAAGAAAAAAAAACGTGGCGACATGCAGTCATTTTGATTTTGCATCACACCGGACTCAAAGATCTTCACACATAAATGTAGCAAAAATGTGCAAGATTAGAAAGAAATTCCCACTTTGGATATAAATAAAGAGTTGTAATCTCATTTGTGTCATCATTTCAACTGAATTGTGTTCTCTAAATATAGAGCTTCGCTTGGTTTTTAACGTTAGCGGCAGTTGGGGGGGGGGGGGGGGCCGCGAGGAGATAGGGAAGGGAGAAGAGGAAGATGAAGAAGAGTAGACGACGAGAAGAATAAGTAGAAGAAGTTGAAAAAAGACGAAGACGATGAAGAAGAAGAAAAATGAAAAGTAAAAAGATTAAGAAGACGACGAAAAGATGAAGTAAAATAAGAAGAAAAGCAGAGAAGAATAAGAAGTTAAGAAGACGAGAAGAATAAGTAGAATAAGTTGAAGAAGACGACGACAAGAAGAAGAAACGTTGTATTGCCCTACCAGCATCCATAACAGCGGATAATGCGCCACCAGTAGACCAGTTTACTCTCCACAGACGTACCACGGCTTCTAACATGTTCAGGTACACAAAAGGAAAAAAAAACAAAAAAATGAAAAAAAAAACAAGAAAATGATGCCTGTATTTTTTTCTGTATCCATAAACATACTCTTAAAACCAGGTGTTTACAACAGAAAAAAGGAGAAACACTACAAGAAAAACAGAAAGTAATAATAGACAACATTTATTCAGAAGTAATATTGCTCATTGTTTATATGTGCGCACTGTCAAAGTGTCCGAAAGTTTGAAATGTTTAATTCCCAAACATTGATTTCATAACTTCAGAGTTTTCAGACATGTAGTTAACATTTTCAGAGTTCCCAAAAATTTATAAAACATTTTCAGTTTCCAAATATTTATTTCACAATTTCAGAGTTCTCAAACACTTATTAAACCATTTCAGGGTTCTCAAACACTTATTTAACCATTTCAGAGTTCTCAAACATTTATTTAACCATTTCAGAGTTCTCAAACACTTATTAAGCCATTTCACAGAGTTCTCAAGCACTTATTTAACCATTTCAGAGTTCTCAAACACTTATTAAGCCATTTCACAGAGTTCTCAAACACTTATTTAACCATTTCAGAGTTCTCAAACACTTATTAAGCCATTTCACAGAGTTCTCAAACACTTATTTAACCATTTCAGAGTTCTCAAACACTTACTTATTAAGCCATTTCACAGAGTTCTCAAACACTTATTTAACCATTTCAGAGTTCTCAAACACTTATTAAGCCATTTCACAGAGTTCTCAAACACTTATTTAACCATTTCAGAGTTCTCAAACATTTATTAAGCCATTTCACAGAGTTCTCAAACACTTATTAACCATTTCAGAGTTCTCAAACACTTATTTAACCATTTCAGAGTTCTCAAACACTTATTAACCATTTCAGAGTTCTCAAACACTTATTTAACCATTTCAGAGTTCTCAAACACTTATTAACCATTTCAGAGTTCTCAAACACTTATTTAACCATTTCAGAGTTCTCCACACGTTTATTTAACAATCGCGTAGTTTCCAAACGTGTAAATAGCAATTTAAAGACAAGAAAAAGCGTGGTAGTTACATTTTAAAAGGGAATAAACTTTGGTTGCTGAAACAATTGTTCATTCAGGAGAAAGAAATGAAAAAGCCAACACCCGATAAAGACAAGGATGAAAACGTCTAAGACTTGACAAGATAACTGATTAGATTTTTAAAAAAGAGAAGAGAATGTGGATGCAGGGTTTCTCAAAGGGGGATCAACGGAACCTTAAATTGCATTATCTTCATTAGATATATTGTGAGATCCAGAAATCGTTACTGAAATGAATATTATTTTTCCTATTTCTCAAGCTTATTTCAAATATTTCACACAACTGGTATCTTAGCAACATTTAAAAAAAAAAATTAATATGGAATGGAGAAGTTCATTATGGGGTTTTATGAGGAATTGGTCACAGTTTCTCTATAGCTCAACTTTTGGCTTAGAAATAAAGTAAGAATTAGAAGTGACTAGCCGGAAATGAAGAGTTATCATTTCTATACTGAGTGTCGTCTTCGGTCAGGAGGGACTAACGAATTTGGTTATTTGGTCATGCAACAAAGCTTGTCAAATCATCGGACAGTTATCACAACTATTGTCCAACAAGGAAATAACTCTGGAGGCAAAACGAGCACTATACAATACAATCTTCATCCCAACGTTGTGCTACGAATGCCAGACCTGGATCCTAGATGGAAGAACAATAAGATAAATAATCTCTACAGAGATGAAATGTGTTAGACGAATGACAGGAAACAGTCTGAGAGATAAGATCAGGAATGAAGAACTGAGAAAAAATCTAGGAATAGCCCCCGCCATAGAATATTTAAGGAAACAACAGATAAAATGGTTTGGCCACGTGACAAGGCAGAAAGAACAAAACACAACACAACGAGCCTTCAACAAACGTTGTGAGAACACCAGACCCAAGGGTCGACCACGAAAAAGATGGGTCGATGGAATATTAGAAGCACTAGGAAACATAGCAGCAGAGGCGAACAGAAGAGCAAAAGACCGCAAATTATATCTCCCCTACGGCTGACGAAACAGTTCACATTCATGTAAAAGACTTGCCTCAAGCAAATCCAACAACGGTCATGAACAGCACCAATGTGACGTAAAGCGCAGATCAAGTCTAGCCGGTGGAAGGTCGCATTCACAACACTTGATTTGTCGAAAAGGGTTATTGCCGGAGTACGACTCCGCTTTATCGGCCCAGATGTAATAAGTAGATCATCATTTTGATTTAAATGCAGAAAAGTGCAATGGAGAACCGAAATTAATCAGACCCCGAATGCACTTTCTGCAACGATCGAGAGAACGTGCACTAGATCCACCATCTTGGAAACGGAAGCCGAACTAACGAAATAGCTAACTAACTAAATAGCTAACTAGCTAGATAACTAACTAAATAACTAGCTATCCTATTATCTAACTAACTAACTAAATAACTAGCTAACCTATGATCTAACTAACTAACTAAATAACTAACTAACATATTATCTAACTAACTAACTAAATAACTAGCTAACGTATTACGTAACTATCTAACTAAATAACTATCTAACGTATAACCTACCTATCTAACTAGCTATCTAACTAACTAAATAACTAGCTAACGTATTACCTAACTATCTAACTAACTAAATAACTAGCTATCGTATTACCTAACTATCTAACTAGCTATCTAACTAACTAAATAACTAGCTAACGTATTACCTAACTATCTAACTAACTAAATAACTAGCTAGCGTATTACCTAACTATCTAACTAGCTATCTAACTAACTAAATAACTAGCTAACGTATTACCTAACTATCTAACTAACTAAATAACTAGCTAACGTATTACCTAAGTATCTAACTAACTATCTAAATAACTAGCTAACGTATTACCTAACTATCTGACTAACTAACTAAATTAACGTATTACCGAACTAAATAGCTAACTAAGTAAATAACTAGCTAACGTATTACCTAACTAAATAACTAACTAACTAAATAATTAGCTAATGTATTACCTAACTATCTAACTAGCTAACTAAATAACTAGCTAATGTATTACCTAACTAACTATCTAACTAACTAAAGAATTAGCTAACGTGTTACCTAACTATCTAACTAGTTATCTAACTAACTAAATAACTAGCTAACATATTACCTAACTATCTATCTAACTAAATAACTAGCTAACGTATTACCTAACTATCTAACTAAATTACTAGCTAACGTATTACCTAACTACCTATCTAACTAAATAACTAGCTAACGTATTACCTAACTATCTAACTAAATAACTAGCTAACGTATTACCTAATTATCTATATAACTAAATAACTAGCTAGCGTATTACCTAACTAACTATCTAACTAAATAACTAGCTAACATATAACATATCTAACTAGCTATCTAACTAACTAAATAATTAGCAAACGTATTACCTAACTATCTAACTAAATAATTAGCTAACGTATTTTTACCTAAACTAAATAATTAGCTAACGTATTACCTAACTATTGAACTAAATAATTCGCTAACGTATTACCTAACTATCTAACTAACTAAATAATTAGCTAACGTATTACCTAACTATCTAACTAAATAATTAGCTAAAGTATTACCTAACTATCTAACTAAATAATTAGCTAACGTATTACCTAACTATCTAACTAAATGATTAGCTAACGTATTACCTAACTATCTAACTAAATAATTAGCGAAAGTATTACCTAACTATCTAACTAAATAATTAGCGAAAGTATTACCCAACTATCTAACTAACTAAATAATTAGCTAACGTGTTACCTAACTATCTAACTAAATAATTAGCTAACGTATTACCTAACTATCTAACTAAATAATTAGCTAACATATTACCTAACTAAATAATTAGCTAACGTGTTACCTAAATATCTAACTAAATAATTAGCTAACGTATTACCTAACTATCTAACTAAATAATTAGCTAACGTGTTACCTAAATAACTAACTAAATAATTAGCTAACGTGTTACCTAACTATCTAACTAAATAATTAGCTAACGTATTACCTAACTATCTAACTAACTAAATAATTAGCTAACGTATTACCTAACTTTCTAACTAAATAATTAGCTAACGTATTACCTAACTATCTAACTAAATAATTAGCTAACGTATTACCTAACTTTCTAACTAAATAATTAGCTAACGTATTACCTAACTTTCTAACTAAATAATTAGCTAACGTATTACCTAACTATCTAACTAACTAAATAATTAGCTAACGTATTACCTAACTTTCTAACTAAATAATTAGCTAACGTATTACCTAACTATCTAACTAAATAATTAGCTAACGTATTACCTAACTTTCTAACTAAATAATTAGCTAACGTATTACCTAACTATCTAACTAAATAATTAGCTAACGTATTACCTAACTATCTAACTAACTAAATAATTAGCTAACGTATTACCTAACTATCTAACTAAATAATTAGCTAACGTATTACCTAACTATCTAACTAACTAAATAATTAGCTAACGTATTACCTAACTATCTAACTAAATAATTAGCTAACGTATTACCTAACTATCTAACTAACTAAATAATTAGCTAACGTATTACCTAACTATCTAACTAAATAATTAGCTAACGTATTACCTAACTATCTAACTAAATAATTAGCTAACGTATTACCTAACTATCTAACTAAATAATTAGCTAACGTATTACCTAACTATCTAACTAAATAATTAGCTAACGTATTACTCCGTAGCACATCCTGGGATCCACGGTCCCTGTGCACGAACTCCGTAGAACGCCCTGGGATCCACGCTGTGGAGTGTGTTTTTGACGACAATTTTGCCCCTGGGAGCGACCATATTGATGACCTCCCGTTTCGATTTAAACTGTCACGGGATCTTTAACGTGCACACGTGCACACAGGACCTCCTATTTATTGCCGTTATCGTGGAAGACAAGACATCAGATCTCACTACCAACGAGATCAGGGGAGGTAACGTTATAAAGAAACCACGGTTTAATGTTTCCTTTTCTTTTTTATAAATCACCAATACTTCTGGTGGGCTTTGAGGCAAGGCTCTTCCGGTTGTGAGTTCGACGTCGTACAACTGCCAAGCACCCCCCCCCCCCCCCCACCACCCAGTCACATTGATTTCAAACGAAGGTTAGCAGTAACCAACAAACCCGGAAGTTAGTTTGCTATTTCATTACTTGTTTTACAACCCCACTTGGCGTTAATGCTCGTTCATTATTCGTGTTGTCAGAGTTGACACAGATTCACTGTAAGAAATGTCTTTAGTGCCAGTGTCGCTATCAGCAGATGATTAATTGTGGGTACACTGATGGTTCCAGCAGCGCGCTGAGTATCCCCACACTTAATTAGGTCTGTCAGACGATCTTTCATAATTGGCAGTTAGTGATCATTATCATCAAGTACTGTGCCTGCTGGCGTAGGTGATCATGTCTCTCAACAACTTTCGATCTCCACAGTTATTTATCATTTCTGTTGTTGACCTTCTGCCAAGATATTTTCTTAAGCTGTCTGGTATCTTTTTTCTTTGCTTCCCTCTATCTCTTCGTACCTCAGTTGTCACAATATATTCCAGCCGTTCCCTTCTCATTACATGGCCAAAAAATGATGATTGTTTCTTACTAATATTGGAAATTAGCTCTCTTTCTTTGCTTTGGTCTCTTTCAGAATGTTTTCATTACTCTTCATATCTGTCCATGGTATTCTCAACATTCTTCTGTAAAACCACATTTCAATTAGTGATATATCAACAATTTATAATCCATTACAACGTTACGTTACACGTGTTACGTAATATGGTTCCGAGCTCATATTTTAAATAACCATACACACATTCATTTTGTGGTCAGACTTACGCCAGGTCGTCTTTCTTTTCCTAATAAAAATATCTCACATTAAAGACTGATTGAACCCAGAAATCGATCGATCGTGGTATCGAACTCGACTTCTTGTTTTCATTAGGTCGCTTCTCTAACCGTTTCTCCTTTCATTAGGTCGCTTCTCTAACCGTTTCTCCTTTCATTAGGTCGCTTCTCTAACCGTTTCTCCTTTCATTAGGTCGCTTCTCTAACCGTTTCTCCTTTCATTGGGTCGCTTCTCTAACCGTTTCTCCTTTCATTAGGTCGCTTCTCTAACCGTTTCTCCTTTCATTAGGTTGCTTCTCTAACCGTTTGTCCTTTCATTAGGTCGCTTCTCTAACCGTTTCTCCTTTCATTAGGTCGCTTCTCTAACCGTTTCTCCTTTCATTAGGTCGCTTCTCTAACCGTTTCTCCTTTCATTAGGTCGCTTCTCTAACCGTTTCTCCTTTCATTAGGTCGCTTCTCTAACCGTTTCTCCTTTCATTAGGTCGCTTCTCTAACCGTTTCTCCTTTCATTAGGTCGCTTCTCTACCGTTTCTCCTTTCATTAGGTCGCTTCTCTAACCGTTTCTCCTTTCATTAGGTCGCTTCTCTAACCGTTTCTCCACCACTACCTGAAAAAAAAAATTATAAAAGCTTCATCAATATCTAGCTGCTTGCCACACTTGGAATATGGCTCCCATGACAGCTACTCTGAACTGTTCTATATCCTGGGCGAGATGCCCACCTTCTGCGCAAGTCATTTCCGGCTCGAAGTTTTATCTTGCACCCATCTTCATCTAGGTCTTTCTTTCTAATTTACCTGAACCTATGCCCTCCATCATTATTTTCACTCGGTCATTTTGTCGTAGTACGTGAAACAAATTATTTTATTTTCTGCATTTCCATTACTAACAGATTTTCTGACATTTCAAATTCTTGCAAAAATTGACATTATAAAAACGTAACTATATTTACACAAGCTCATGTTACGGTACATATCAGAACAACGAAGCACAAATCTGAAAATGACAGAACAATCAAGGGTAAAAATAATTTAATTATGAATGGAAAGTACAGAGACGAGAAACAGACACACAAGGGACAGTGGTATATGTACATCACTTAGAAAAGTCCACAAACAAGCAACAGAAAACACAAACGAACAATTGACAGCCTGAACTACGACCGAACCCGTACTCCTCTCCTCTAGCGCCTTGCCAGGGAGAGACTTGCATTTCAGCACACTACCAGCTAAGCGTCCTAAAGCATCCTTTGTTCATTTGTCTCTCGTCTCGGAAGCTTCGATTCATAACAAAATATTCGTGTATTTGTTGTTTTTGTCTTCAGTCTAAATCACTGGGAGCCACGATAGCTCAGTGGTTAGAGAACTGGACTACGAAGGACAAGAGGTAGAGTTCGATCCCAACCGACGGCTCCGGTTCACCCAGCCTTTAATGGGTACCGGATTTTTTTTTCTGGGAAAGTAAAGCGGCACGGGCGTAATATCGACCACATTACCCAAAAAATCATGTGCAGAGGGTCTGTAATATTTATGGTCACTAACACCATATTCCCTATACGCCACTTGGCGTGACGGGGGTACTTCAATTTTTTTTTCTTTTTTCTAAACCACTATTACTCGAGGTGACCGACTGCGGTCAGGGTCAACAGCCCCGAAACTGACCAAGACATTGTTTCGCCTCCATATTAGAGTTTCCTAGAAACCATTTGCGCCAAAATAAACTGGCTAGTGAAGTGATGATCGTGGTATTCCCTGCAGTGATGGCTCTCGTATTGTACGAGCAGAAAACTCAGTCTTGCACTGCTTGTGGATGGACAAACTTCAAAAGTAGATTAGAGAAAGGAAGAAAACCATGCAGGCCGCTGAATCACCCAGACCGGGATCAGATTTAATGGCTTACATTTACACCGTGATATTAACAAAACACCAGTCCCTTTCCTGGTCTCACGAGAAGGTATTGGTATAGTGCACGAACTCCGTGGCACTGGCGATATGATACCAGAACCACAAACACATTAACACAGAAGATAAGATATCAACATAATCATCGAGTGCCATCTCCGCAAAGAAGGTTGGCTACCATGGAGCGCCATTCTGCTCTGTCTCTTGCTTTGATGGTGCAGGTTGTCATAGGCTGATTTGTCCATATTTTGATATTACTCGTCCATGTTAGTCTTGGTCTGTCTCTGCCTCTTTTACCTTGTATTTTCCCTCCAGGATTACTTTTAGTAGGCTGTTGTGTCTTTTAACATGGCCCAAAAATCGCATTTGTCTTGTTTGAATTACGCTTAGTAGTTCACCTTTCATTATTAGTTGTTTTAAGACTTCATCTTTTGTTTTCTTTTCTTTCCATCCAATTCTACCTATTCTTCTATATATCCACATTTCAAAGGCTTCAATTTCCTGTTCTGTTTCCTTGTCTAATGTCCATGTTTCTGCACCATATAGGAATGTTGGGAAGACATAACAAAGATATGAACACAGCTTACAACTTCCGTAACACGGGCGATAAGCTATCAGCACAGCACACGTACTCCGTAACAAGGGCGAAAAGATATCAATACAGCTCACGAATTACACTGCTCATGTGATGATACATGTGGTAACTTCAGTAGGTTGGATAATAATGCGATGATAATGATAGTAGAAATTTTGCAGTTTAAAATCAGTCTTGGCAGCAGCATACAGCAGGTTCTTTTTTTTGAGAATTGCTAATGTTTTCTTTTAAAATATTCACCTTGTACCGAAAGCAGGGTTAAACACGTCCGTCCCCGATAGTACTAGGAACTCGATTTTAATTATCTGTATGTAAGAGATTAAAGTATCATTTTTGTTCCACAACATCAGGAAGGGAGTCTTCCATTAATGTGATTGTAACACAGAAAAAATAAAGACAAGTGGAACAATATTAAAACAGGTAAATGAATTTAAATATTTGGGAACTTTATTAACCTCAGACAGAAGATGTACAAAAGAGGTGAGATGCAGAATGGCTCAGGCAAAAGCAGCTTTCCAAAAAATGAGGAAGGTACTATGCAATCCATTTTTGACAATAGAAACAAGAAAAAGAGTTCTTAAATGTTATGTAGAGCCAGTCTTAACATATGGATGCGAATCATGGACAATAGGACAACAGACAAGAAAATCACTGGAGTCTGTAGAAATGTGGTTTTACAGAAGAATGTTGAGACTACCATGGACAGCTAAGAAAAGTAATGAAAACGTTCTGAAAGAAGCCAAAGCAAAAAGAGAGCTAATTTCCAATATTAGGAAAAAACAATCATCATTTTTTTGGCCATGTAATGAGAAGAGAACAGCTGGAATATATTGTAACAACTGGAAAAATTGAGGGACGAAGAGATAGAGGGAAGCGAAGAGAAAAGATACCAGACAGCTTAAGAGAATGGCTTGGCAGAAGGTCAACAACAGAAATGATAAATGATAGATAACTATCGAGATCAAAAGTTGTGGAGAGACATGATCACCTACGCCAGCAGGCCCCGTACCTGATGATGATGATGATGAACGCAGAAAAATGACTCTCAAACGTTTACTAAAAAGATGTAATATATATATGTATATATATATATATATATATGTTGGTGTTAAACAAAGAACACTGTTGCTGCCATTACCGATGTCAAACTTTACGGGCTCAACGCTGATGTCATCCTACCCTGAGCTGACCAACGCCTTCTTTGAACTTATTAAGACTGACACCTGAACATTTATTCAGGAGAATATCTGTTTTTATATCAGAGGGTTGCTAAAGAAGAACACAACACTCCTGACGGGATTTGAACCAGGCACTCAGGGCAAGCGCACTAACGTTTACGAGCACATGTAGAAAGCTGAGAAATTATCAAGGAAATATTAAATAAGAAAACAACAAATAATAGACTGTCTAGAACAGAGCATCTGAAAGCAATGATTTATCGCACTTGTCATATTTCAAGATATATCTTCAGTGTTGCTTTTTCATAAAGCTTAAAGAATAAATAAATAAAAGGAAGGAATTTGGAAATACATTGCTAGAAAATATAAATAAAGCAATACTAACAGAACGTCTATTCAGGTGAAAGAAATGGATGGCAGGCGAGATTTGATCTCTACACTACAGAAAACGACGCATGCAGCAAAAAAAAAAAATGTTTAGGAATATCTTTAGAAAAAAAAATACAAAGTACATCAGAAAAAAATGTACAATGCATAAATTAAAGGAAGATTATTAACTGTATTTAAATAAAATAGAATAAAAACACTCAGGCTGTTGCAAAGCAATAAAGATCAAATGTGTTCATTGAAGCATGGGGTTAAGTTTCCAGCAAAACGAAAGGGGGAGATAATAATTTAAGTTGTAAACAAATGCTACAACAGATGGTTGCAATAAATCAGTGATTGTGTTACGGGGAGCGATAAGAACCCTCAATCTTGCAGCGATTAAAGGTGGATGGTTCACGTTTGATCATAAATCAAGTAGGAAATGCTTTAGAGCTGTGCGAGCGATATTCTTTCTCGTGCATATTGCGAGCTCGATCGAAACGACTATCGTTCAGCGACTCACAACTAATCAAGACCTCACTTCATTTCCAGTTTCACTTCCAACTTTGTGTTTGTTTGTTGGCGCACGTGACTTTTCTATCTCTAGCGAAATACCCAGGACTGAAGGTTGCTGAAAAATGACCTTTTCCTTTAATTCCGTACCGGCAGCTGTGTTCAGCTGTCCCTCACCACAAAAGCAGATATTCTCCAACTTCAGAGGTGCTCTCATTTTTTATCGTCAAAAGTTTTGACATTTTTTCTATCAATTTTCCCGGACAGCGGTCATTTTTGACCTACTCTTTTCATGTTCCAACTGCCAGGGATTCTTTAACGTGGGCAGAGTAAACAGGGGGCTTCCAGTTTTTTTCCTCATTTTTCGCGAGGGCTAGACATTGTATCTCACTGTCTAGAGAGGGATAGACATTGTGTTTCACTGTCTAGAGAGGGCTGGACATTGTATCTCACTACCCAGAGAGGGCTAGACATTGTATCTCACTATCCAGAAAGGGATAGACATTGTATCTCACTACCCAGAGAGGGCTAGACATTGTATCTCGCCTGTCCAGAGAGGACTGGACATTGTATCTCACTACCCAGAGAGGGCTGGACATTGTATCCCACTATCCAGAGAGGGCTAGACATTGTATCTCACTGTCCAGAGAGGGATATACATTGTATCTCACTACCCAGAGAGGGCTAGACATTGTATCTCACTACCCAGAGATGGCTAGACATTGTATCTAACTACAAAGAGAGGACTAGACATTGCATCTCACTGTACAGAGAGGACTAGACATTGTATCTCACTAACCAAAGAGGGCTGGACATTGTATCTCACTGCACAGAGAGGACTAGACATTGTATCTCACTAACCAGAGAGGACGAGACATTGTATCTCACTGCACAGAGAGGACTAGACATTGTATCTCACTGCACAGAGAGGACTAGACATTGTATCTCACTGCACAGAGAGGACTAGACATTGTATCTCACTAACCAGAGAGGACTAGACATTGTATCTCACTGCACAGATAGGACTAGACATTGTATCTCACTAACCAGAGAGGACTAGACATTGTATCTCACTGCACAGAGAGGACTAGACATTGTATCTCACTAACCAGAGAGGACTAGACATTGTATCTCACTAAGTGTTCCATTACCAGAGACACACTCCTATTATTTTCTACTTTTAACAGCCAACGATTATTTTATGCGCTCGAATATTTTTTCTTCAGTCTCGGATAGCACTAGGCTCTCGATCTTACTAGTACATATAGTGATATGGGTGGTTACTGAACTAGAATCCGTTTGAAACAGATTCTTGCTTGTTATTTGAACCAGAACGTAAGGCGGGAATGTGAACCTCAAACCTATAACCTCATCATTATTATCATCCTCATCATTATTATCATCCTCATTAGTATTATCATCCTCATCATTATTATCATCCTCATCATTATTATCATCCTCATCATTATTATCATCCTCATTATTATTATCATCCTCATTAGTATTATCATTATTACCATCATGATCATCGCCATCACCACTACCACTATCGTCATCAGCATCACCATCATCGCCGTCGTCGTCATCGCAATAATCACTACCACCACCACCACCATCATCATCATCACCATAATCATTATCATCACCTTCACCATCATCGCAAACATCATCGTCGTCATCACCACCACTATCGTCATCAGCATCATCATCACAGTTATTATCATCATCATCATCGTCGTCGTTATCATTGCTATTATCACTACCATCGCCAGGATCATCATCATCACCACCATTATTGTCACCATTATCACCAATCTAAATCACCATAATCATCACCATCATTATCATCACCATCACCATCATCTGCATTCATCATCACAATTATCATCGTCGCATCACCACCATTTTCGTAATCATTATCATCATCGTCATCATCATCATTATCACAGTCATCACCATCATCGTCGTTGTTATCGTCGCAATTATCACTACTACTACCACCATCATCATCACCATCAACACCATCACCATCAACACCATCACCATCACCATCACCATCATTTTTCTTGCTATAACTGCTCCAAC
This sequence comes from Megaustenia siamemsis, assembly GCA_032433765.1. NCBI lineage: Eukaryota > Metazoa > Mollusca > Gastropoda > Stylommatophora > Ariophantidae > Megaustenia > Megaustenia siamemsis. The sequence goes on from JAVIAB010000091.1 coordinate 30,738,105, forward strand.
GACAACAAGTTCTCTCTGTCCAGCCCAAGACGTTCAGGATCTGCTCTTGCTATGCACCGTCCGTTTATATTATCCCACACCCATCTTCTTCTTCCGGCCTTATCCTTTGTGCTGGCCTCACTGTGATGATCTTATCTGTTCCATCAGGTCGTTTTAAGAGCCCTAAATATTATATTATACCTGTTTATGTTCCTTAACAACTAGTTTTCTGGAATAGTTAGTTTTTGCTAAACGTTTTCTTCCCCAAAATAGAAACTAAACAATAGGGAAATAAGATCAAAGTTGATTAGTAAGGCAGAGAGATTGCTACTTGGGTATTATATTAACATAAGGCAGAAGCATGGGGAGCCGCGATAGGTCAGTGGTTAGTGAACTGGACTACAAAGGACAAGGGGTAGGGTTCGATCCCAACTGACGGCTTTCGGGTTCACCCTGCCTTAAATGGGTACCGGATTTTTTTCTGGGAAAGTAAAGCAGCACGAGCGTAATACCGACCACATTATCCCAAAAATCACGTGCTAAAGGTCTGTAAAATATAGGGTCACTAACACCATATTTCCCTATGACGGGGGTACTTTACTTTTTTACTAAGACGGAAGCATACTTACGGATATAGCGACCAGAGAATAGAGAGAAAAGCAAATCATTTCAGAGGAGGAGGTATGTTTACATCACTCGGAAAAAAATCACAAATAATCAACAACAGATAAACAAAAATACAGGATATGGTCCGAAGCAGGATCGAACCCGTACTCCTTAACACAGCGCCTTTCCACGAGAAACCAAACGTAGAGTATGCAGCCAACTTAGCTAACTATAATATTAGCTATATTTAGTTACCTGAGATGGTCGTGTGCTGTAGAGTGTGGTTTCTCGTGCCAATGCGTTGTACCAGGGAGTACAGGTTAGATTGATGCTTCTCTTATGATTTCTCTCTGCGGCAACCACCCCTGGTCTCAGCAGCGAGGCTTCCAGCTTGAAAGGTCAATTACTCATAGACGGAAAAAATATGAGTACCTCCAAAGACGGAGTTATCTGCCTGTGCGGCGAGGGACCCCTGTGGACACGGCTGCCAGGGAAAAACGGATTAACACGCAAAATTCAGTTCCTAGTCTCTAGGGATTTTGTCATAGGTAAAAAGCTGGCGAACGCAAAAAATAAATAAATAAAATGAACAGCTAAGAAACAAATAAATAAAATGAACAGCTAAGAAACAAATAAATAAAATGAACAGCTAAGAAACAAATAAATAAAATGAACAGCTAAGAAACAAATAAATAAAATGAACAGCTAAGAAACAAATGATAAATTGCGTTATTATACCAACCTTACCAATGTTAAACGTGTCCATTTAGCAAAACTCAAACACAGAAGATCACATCTAGCGAAATGAGCTGCTTGCAAAAATAACAAACAATACAATTATAAAATAAAAACCCGCTGTAAAAATCAGAGAACTGGTCGGAATTAAAAAGCGCCAGGATTTCATATCGTCGTCATCATGTGCCATACCGGATGGCGTAGGCGATCATGTCCTTTCACAATCTTCTATCTACCGTAAATCGTTTCAGTTCTGTTGTTGACTGAATTCCATGCCATGACACCAAGCTATCCAGTATTTTCTCTATTTGTCGTCCGCGATCTCTCTTTCCCTGTATTTTTCAAGTTGAAGCTAAGTATTTCAACTTTCCTCTTCTCATGATATGCCCGAAAAATGTTGATTGTTTCTTTCTGATGTTTCTCAGGAGCTCACTTTTTGTGTTAGCCTCTTTGAGAATTCGGATTATATCTACAAACAACACATGAAATGGTTCGGACACTTGGCAATAATGAAACCAAACCACAAATTAACCAAACATCAACAACTTTGAACATGAATATATCTGGACAGAGAGCAAGAGAGAGAGAGAGACCAAGAAAAAGATGAATAAACAGAATAAAAGACAAAAGCAAAAACCAAACCATTTCTGCCCTCACAGTATGCATATACGTCATAGAACGCCATTGCTTTCAAAGTGACCAAAGGAAGAAACAATGCATTACACATCGACAGACAACAGATTGTATCACATATTTCTCCTTTCTCCTGCGTCGCTTCAATGCAGCAACAGATGGTTACAAGAAAAAGAAGGGAGACAAGGAAAAATATAATAATTAAACAAATAAAAGGGAACCGGCGACAAGATAAACATTAAAATGTGACAAAAATAGCTAAAGTGGTGATAGAAGTGGGCACCAGAAAGAGACATTCACCCCGTGTACCAGTTACTTAAGGCTTCAGTGCCGCCTAAAATAACACAGAGATATAGTTACGTTGGAAAAGCAAGCTTTTAACATCGTCAGGTTGAAATCGTTGTTTTCTTGTTAAAAGTCAAGACAATGGAACCATGTGGAAAAAAAATGGTTGTCTGCAACAAAAGGAATGTGAACACAAAACAATAGTGAGATGGCCGATGGAAGGTTGCGGTTGAGTCTCGTCCCCCCCCCCCACCCGCCTCTCCCCCTTCCCACCCCACTTTCCTCCCACACACACATACTAACAAAATAGAACAAAATGGAGGGAGTGACTCTAGTCTTAACAACAAACAACAAAAGAACATTTGAAAAAAGATAAGTCCTTAAAATATGAACAACGAAAAATTCAACAACAAAGATAATTGAGAGCCTAGAAATGCGAATTTACGAATGTTTGTCAAGGGAGAGGATAGAAATCTATGTAGAAATTGGAAACAAAGAATTCATTAATATAATCTGACCACTATACTGTTATACATTTATAAAGAAATAACAAAATAATGTAAGTCGTCTTTGAATGAAAAGTACTTGAGAACGAAACATAGATAGGCAAGAATTAAAATGGACTGAAACCACAAAGAGATGTAATGAGAAATCAGTTATAAAGTGTACAATAGGGCGTAAAACTGTAGAAAGGCGTTCCATAGTCGCCGACTGTCTTGGCGGAGAATAACTACAATGTGATAAAGTCTTCTTGAAGAAATGTGGAGAGAAATGATCACATGTGTCTACCGGCATGACACATGATAATGATGATAATGACTTCCTATTTTTCTTCATAATCATCCCATGACCCTGGCGGTCGTTGGGTCACGAGTAACAGACTTCGCCATCCTTATTTATTCTCTCTCTTCTGTCATTTTTGCGACTCTGCAAATCGAGCATGTCGCGGCTCCCAAGAAGTGACCGAAACGAAGGACTATGAACATTGCAACAAGTGACCAAAAGCAAGGACTATGAACATTGTAAGAAGTGACCAAAACCAAGGACTATGAACATTGCAAGAAGTGACCAAAACAAAGGACTATGAATATTACAACAAGTGACCAAAACGAAGAACTATGAACGTTGCAAGAAGTGATCAAAACGAAGGACTATGAACGTTGTAACAAGTGACCAAAACGAAGGATTATGAACGTTGCAAGAAGTTATCAAAACCAAGAACTATGAACATTGCAAGAAGTGACCAAAACCAAGGACTATGAACATTGCAAGAAGTGATCAAAACGAAGGACTATGAACATTGCAACAAGTGACCAAAACCAAGGACTATGAACATTGCAAGAAGTGACCAAAACGAAGGACTATGAACATTGCAACAAGTGACCAAAACCAAGGACTATGAACATTGCAAGAAGTGACCAAAACCAAGGACTATGAACATTGCAAGAAGTGACCAAAACCAAGGACTATGAACATTGCAAGAAGTGATCAAAACCAAGGACTATGAACATTGCAACAAGTGACCAAAACCAAGGACTATGAACATTGCAAGAAGTGACCAAAACGAAGGACTATGAACATTGCAACAAGTGACCAAAACCAAGGACTATGAACATTGCAAGAAGTGACCAAAACCAAGGACTATGAACATTGCAAGAAGTGACCAAAACCAAGAACTATGAACATTGCAAGAAGTGATCAAAACCAAGAACTATGAACATTGCAAGAAGTGACCAAAACCAAGGACTAATGTGTTTAAAGAAGACTAAGTGCAAAGACCTTTTTCCTCCCCTTTCTCGTTTATCTTTCAGATGTGAACACGACTCCTGATAATTCTGGAATCAACAAACTGCGCTATTTAAACATATAACACAGTTTTGGAGACCGCCCTATGCTCACGTCACGTGTTCTCTTCACAGTCAGAAGGCATCAAGTTCAAACTACGATTAGAGAGATTGAAATTCTATGTTCTCTGACTCCACGATTAAAGGCATGTAAAAACAAGTATCAAGTCTTATCAGAATCGGACGATAGAGACTGGCAAAAAAAAATTTAGTAATTAAAAAACGTAAAGAATAGCATGCATGTTGTTGTACAAAGCCAAATTTCAAATTATAAAAGCATGTTCCAAATAAAATAGTAAGTAAAATAAAGAGCCCCGTCACGCCACGTGTCATATAGGGAATACGGTGTTAGTGACCATAATTTTTATAGACCTTCGGCACATGATTTTTGGGGTAATTTGGTCGGTATTACGCCCGTGCAGCTTAACTTTCCCAGAAGAAAATCCAGTACCCATTTACGGGCGACCCCGGAACTTTTGTCCTTTGTAGTCCAGTTCACTAACCACTGACCTATCACGACTCCGCTATGTTAAAAAAAAAATGGAAGGTAAAAATTCCTACCGTCGTTACAAATTTAGCTGTAGAGGCCCTAGTTGGCACCACGTGGTTCGTTAAATGCGCTGAGACTCTATGTTATCAAGGAAGACACGGGGAAGCTAATGAGCAAATGTCCGTATATATTGACGATACCATTTTAAAAAAAAAACATAGATATATACCACCAAACATCATCTAGCAACGAACAGCATCTAGCAAAAAAGTAAAGATCAGCATCTAGCAAAAAAGTAAAGCAACAGCATCTAGCAAAAAAGGAAAGCAACAGCATCTAGCAAAAAAGTAAAGATCAGCATCTAGCAAAAAAGTAAAGCAACAGCATCTAGCAAAAAAGGAAAGCAACAGCATCTAGCAAAAAAGTAAAGATCAGCATCTAGCAAAAAAGTAAAGCAACAGCATCTAGCAAAAAAGGAAAGCAACAGCATCTAGCAAAAAAGAAAGCAACAGCATCTAGCAAAAAAGTAAAGCAACAGCATCTAGCAAAAAAGTAAAGATCAGCATCTAGCAAAAAAGTAAAGCAACAGCATCTAGCAAAAAAGGAAAGCAACAGCATCTAGCAAAAAAGTAAAGCAACAGCATCTAGCAAAAAAGTAAATCAACAGCATCTAGCAAAAAAGTAAAGATCAGCATCTAGCAAAAAAGTAAAGCAACAGCATCTAGCAAAAAAGTAAAGCAACAGCATCTAGCAAAAAAGTAAAGATCAGCATCTAGCAAAAAAGTAAAGCAACAGCATCTAGATAAAAAGTAAAGAACAGCATCTAGCAAAAAAGTAAATCAACAGCATCTAGCAAAAAAGTAAAGCAACAGCATCTAGCAAAAAAGTAAAGCAACAGCATCTAGCAAAAAAGTAAAGCAACAGCATCTAGCAAAAAAGTAAAGCAACAGCATCTAGCAAAAAAGTAAAGATCAGCATCTAGCAAAAAAGGAAAGCAACAGCATCTAGCTAAAAAGTAAAGATCAGCATCTAGCAAAAAAGGAAAGCAACAGCATCTAGCAAAAAAGTAAAGATCAGCATCTAGCAAAAAAAGTAAAGCAACAGCATCTAGCAAAAAAGTAAAGAACAGCATCTAGCAAAAATGTAAAGCAGCAGCATCTAGCAACAATCAGCATCTAGTAACAATCAGCATCTAGCAATAGGCAAAGCAACAACTAAAGCAACAGCACCTAGCAACAACTAAAACAACATCATCTAGCAACAACTAAAACAACAGCAAAATAAATAAAACTTCCCCAAAATTGGATTCGTTAAGTACCAAACATATCCTCGTTTTCAACGGAAGATTTGCCCTATCTTTCCAATTTTCCGACAGTCCAGTCGTTTTATTCAAAATTTCGAATTAATAAAACGCTGTTTACATGTCACATTTTTGTAAAGAATTTTCATGCATATTTTTTTTGTTTTCAAAATTTTATGACAAGATCTGGAAAGACAGAAATTTGCTGGGCAAAATGACTTCATGGGCAATCTACCTAGCGATCGTAGTGAAGAGCATCTTCCTGTACGTCTACATAATGCTTGTACGTGCTCTATCAATCAAGAGAGTAACAGTAAACTCACTGCTCAATCGTCATCATTATCATCATCAAGTACCATGCTTACTAGCGTAGGTGATCATGTCTCTCCAAAACTTTCGATCTCAGTTATTTATCATTTCTCTTGTTGACCTGGCCGAGCACGTTTAGCCGCATAGTGCGTCACTCTCAATTTGATTAGCGTGAACCGTCATCAAACCACATTATTTTTACATGTCTTGTATCATCTTGGTATTGGTGAAATCTAATACCTTGTTCAATTATCAAACAATTAATATATAATATGTTAAATAAATATAAATGTATAGATTCTTAAAACCTTGACAAATTTAGTATCTGAAATAGCTTCCATTATGTTGATAAACAGCTTATGAACGGAAAGCGTTAAGCTGTCTGGTATCTTCTCTCTTTGTTTTCCTCTAACTCTTCATGCCTCAGTTTTCCTAGTTGTCAATGTTTATATAATTTAACTTTCTTTAAATGAACCGGCTTATTTTTTTTACGAATAAAGAATATTACATAGCACCCCCCTTCTCTCCCCCCTCCCCCCCCCCCCCACACACACACACAGCTGCATTTGTTACCATGACAGTGACCCGATTTAAACCTCAAGGATAGCCCACTCATTGCCACCTTCATTGACAGCCGAATGGCTGAGAGGATTTTACCGAATGCACCCCGAGCTTGTGACGGCTTCAGCTGTGTTAGCCATGGACGGCTGACGTCGACCTACCACCGCTCCTGCTCGCAACGCTATGAACGTCACAATCTGTAGGTGGTCGCCCTCAGCGGGCAGGCCTTCAATATAGGTGGCAATGACCTAACCAAACAACGTAACAACCTACAGCTGGTAATGACCTAACCAAACAACGTAACAACCTACAGCTGGTAATGACCTACCAAACAATGTAACAACCTACAGCTGGTAATGACCTAACCAAACAACGTAACAACCTACAGCTGGTAATGACCTACCAAACAATGTAACAACCTGTAGGTGGCAATGACCTAACCAAACAACGTAACAACCTACAGGTGGCAATGACCTAACCAAACAATGTAACAATATGTAGGTGGCAATGACCTAACTAAACAACGTAACAACCTATAGGTGGCAATGACATAACTAAACAACGTAACAACCTATAGGTGGCAATAACATAACTAAACAACGTAACAACCTATAGGTGGCAATAACATAACTAAACAACGTAACAACCTATAGGTGGCAATGACCTAACCAAACACCGTAACAACCTATAGGTGCCATTGACCTAACCATACAACGTAACAACCTATAGGTGGCAATGACCTAACCAAACAACGTAACAACCTATAGGTGACAATGACCTAACCAAACACCGTAACAACCTATAGGTGGCAATGACCTAACCAAACAACGTAACAACCTATAGGTGGCAATGACCTAACCAAACAACGTAACAACCTATAGGTGGCAATGACCTAACCAAACAACGTAACAACCTATAGGTGGCAATGACCTAACCAAACACCGTAACAACCTATAGGTGGCAATGACCTAACCAAACAACGTAACAACCTATAGGTGGCAATGACGTAACCAAACAACGTAACAACCTATAGGTGGCAATGACCTAACCAAACAACGTAACAACCTATAGGTGGCAATGACCTAACCAAACACCGTAACAACCTATAGGTGGCAATGACCTAACCAAACACCGTAACAACCTATAGATGACAATGACCTAACCAAACACCGTAAGAACCTGTAGATGACAATGACCTAACCAAACACCGTAACTACCTGTAGGTGGCAATGACCTAACCAAACACCGTAACAACCTATAGATGACAATGACCTAACCAAACACCGTAATAACCTATAGGTGGCAATGACCTAACCAAACTCGGTAATAACCTATTGTTATTATTGTTATTGGTTATGGAAGGCCTCGGTCGCACAGCAAACGAATTAAAATCCATAATTGCTCAACCGCCCGTGCCAGTGGAATCATCCGAATTACTAACTCATCTCCTAAACAAGGAAAGGTAACTGTAGTCCCCATCGTAGCAGTCTCAGCACACGCCAAAAGACATAAGGCGAAACCGCGCAGAAAGTGAACACAGCCAACTGTTCCCCGTTATACGATATCATCATTCATCGTAAACAAGCGGGATGGGACGCACCAAAATGGCAGCTTATTTACATTCGAGCTATGGACTAAGCAATGTTTACTTTGAATACCACGATTTATGTTATTGCAGCGAGTTGGCAGATTTTTTAAAATGTATTCGGGGGTTTGAACATTAATGTTTGTTCACAGTTCGTTAACCTTCGCTGTTGATAAAGTCGTTAATTTGATGGCTTAGTTTGTGACCTTGGTAGCTAAGGACCTAATTTGTGCAAACGGATGGCATTGGCAAGGATCATTTTGAATCTATGAAGTGGGCTCATTTTGTGTTTAACTCAAAAGCATATGTGCTTTTTAACCAAAGATTTTTTTTGGGACTCAATGAAGATATCCCCGATGGAAGAATATTTACATCCCAGAAAGAAATTCTGAATATAACAACATCATGTGCCGTCTGTGATATTAATGACCACAGACCAGGAGCCTCCAGTATGATTGATACAACTGTTGCACCAAGCACTTCATCAGCAAAGCCATATCTATGGAATGTTCATCTGACATTGTTCTTGAATGATGTCCAAGTTAATGAGACATCAGAATCGTGTGGCGGCAGCTACAAGAAGGGAGCGGAGAACATCATCAATTGTGTTTTTACTAACTACAGGTCATGTGGCTTCTGTTGGATTGGAAATGATAACTTACCACCACTGTGTGTCTATATGTTTGGAATTGGAGTCATCAATGATGGCCTAACATCATCAAGTGCTACGACGATCATCATTTTCTGGAGGACGTAAACTCCCATGGTATATGGTGGATATTCGGCAGGAACCATTGAAGGCTATGTCTGAAAAGTGTTCATTCTTGCAGTTTCCTCATATTCCAAGTCCGGCTTGTTGCAGGAGCTACTGAGTTAAGTGCTCTGTGCACACCGTGAGCTGTGTGTCTCATCAACCGTAACAACCTGTAGGTGGCAATGACCTAACCAAACACTGTAACAACCTATAGGTGGCAATGACCTAACCAAACACCGTAACAACCTGTAGGTGGCAATGACCTAACCAAACAACGTAACAACCTATAGGTGGCAATGACGTAACCAAACACAGTAACTACCTGTAGGTGGCAATGACCTAACCAAACACAGTAACTACCTGTAGGTGGCAATGACCTAACCAAACACCGTAACAACCTATAGGTGGCAATGACGTAACCAAACACAGTAACTACCTGTAGGTGGCAATGACCTAACCAAACACAGTAACTACCTGTAGGTGGCAATGACCTAACCAAACACCGTAACAACCTATATGTGGCAATGACCTAACCAAAGACCATAACAACCTATTGGTGGCAATTAACTAACCAAACACCATAACATCCTATTGGTGGCAATTAACTAACCAAACACCGTAACAACCTATATGTGGCAATGACCTAACCAAACACCGTAACAACCTATATGTGGCAATGACCTAACCAAACACCATAACATCCTATTGGTGGCAATTAACTAACCAAACACCATAACATCCTATTGGTGGCAATTAACTAACCAAACACAGTAAAAAATGTTCATGTGATCAAAAACACAACTCGATCAGCAAAACATTTTTATTTCGACCCTGCAAGGCACACGCGAATTGAAAATAGAATTACGGATATAGAGACAATAGATCTTTGAACATTACACACACACAAAATTAAACCCGGAAGGTCACTGACGTCTTATAAGTTCTCCTCCAAGCTTCAGAATTAAGTACTGCTTTCTGAGATATGGTGAATATGATTCTTGTCCATTCTTTAATACCGTTCTTGGATGATTTTTTTCAGTCTTTGGTAAATTTTATATAGAGTTAATGTTCTTGATGACTTCAAGAGAAAATTGAGATCCTTGATTACTTTAAAGAAAAGAGGATTATTGATGACTTCAAGAGAAAATTGAGATCCTTGATTACTTTAAAATAAATGAGTATTTTGATTGCTTTAAAGAAAAGAGGATTATTGATGACTTCAAGAAAAAATTGAGATCCTTGATTACTTTAAAGAAAAGAGGATTATTAATGACTTCAAGAGAAAATTGAGATCCTTGATTACTTTAAAATAAATGAGTATTTTGGTTGCTTTAAAGAAAAGAGGATTATTGATGACTTCAAGAGAAAATTGAGATCCTTGATTACTTTAAAGAAAAGAGGATTATTAATGACTTCAAGAGAAAATTGAGATCCTTGATTACTTTAAAATAAATGAGTATTTTGATTGCTTTAAAGAAAAGAGGATTATTGATGACTTCAAGAGAAAATGAGATCCTTGATTACTTTAAAGAAAAGAGGATTATTAATGACTTCAAGAAAAAATTGAGATCCTTGATTACTTTAAAATAAATGAGTATTTTGATTGCTTTAAAGAAAAGAGGATTATTGATGACTTCAAGAGAAAATTGAGATCCTTGATTACTTTAAAGAAAAGAGGATTATTAATGACTTCAAGAGAAAATTGAGATCCTTGATTACTTTAAAATAAATGAGTATTTTGATTGCTTTAAAGAAAAGAGGATTATTAATGACTTCAAGAGAAAATTGAGATCCTTGATTACTTTAAAGAAAAGAGGATTATTAATGACTTCAAGAGAAAATTGAGATCCTTGATTACTTTAAAATAAATGAGTATTTTGATTGCTTTAAAGAAAAGAGGATTATTGATGACTTTAAGAGAAAATTGAGATCCTTGATTACTTTAAAATAAATGAGTATTTTGATTGCTTTAAAGAAAAGAGGATTATTGATGACTTTAAGAGAAAATTGAGATCCTTGATTACTTTAAAATAAATGAGTATTTTGATTGCTTTAAAGAAAAGAGGGTTATTGATGACTTTAAGAGAAAATTGAGATCCTTGATTAGATGATCCTTGCTAGATAGACTTTTTTTTAGACAGGTTGTGGTGATTGCAACGTTCTGCAAGGGACATGCAACTTGATGATGATTGTGATTATATGTTGCATTATTTTGATTTCAGAGAGTTTATGAACCGCTGGAGCTTCAGTAATGGGTGTGGAAGGTCGGGTTTAATTTTCTTCCTCTCTATGTGTATGATGGCGAAGCTGAGAATTGCCTATGTGTGTTCTAATGAAGCTGATAATTTTCTATGTATGTTCTAGCGAAGCTGATAATTTTCTATGTATGTACTAGCGAAGTTCACAATTTTCTATGTGTGTGCTAACAAAGCTGATGATTGTCTATGTATGTGCTCATCATCATCATGTGTCATACCGGTTGACGTAGGCAATCATGTCCTTCCACAATCTTCTAACTACAGTGCATCGCATCAGTTCTGTTGTTGACTGTTTTCCATGCCATGACACGAAGCTATCCAGTATTTTCTCTCTTTGTCGCCCACAATCTCTTTTTTCTTTTATTTTGAAAGATGTAACCAAATATTTCAACTTTCCTCTTCTCACGATGTGCCCGAAAAATGTTGATCGTTTCTTTCTGATGTTTTTTAGGAGCTCTCCTTTTGTGTTGGCCTCTTTGAGAATCTCTTAATTGGTCTTTTAAACTGTCCAAGGAACTTTCAAACATTCTTCTGAGAAATCCCATTTTTGTGGCCTCTAACCGTCTTTTCATTTGTTTGTCTACTGTCCATGATTCGCTTCCATAGGTCAGAATTGGTTCTATATAGCACCGATGAATTCTCTTTATTACTTCTTCTGGGATAGATTTGTTGCATAAGATTTTTTCATTTTCTGAAATGTTATTTTGGCTTGAGCTATTCTGCTTTTTATTTCTGTGACGTGTATGTGCTAGGGAAGCTGATAATTGTCTTGCATGTGCTAGCGAAGCTGATAATTGTCTATGTATGTGCTGGTGAAGCTGATAATTGTTTATATATGTGTTGGTTAAGCTGATAATTGTCTATGTATGTGTTGGTTAAGCTGATAATTGTCTATGTATGTGTTGGTTAAGCTGATAATTGTCTATGTATGTGTTGGTTAAGCTGATAATTGTCTATATATGTGTTGGTTAAGCTGATAATTGTCTATGTATGTGTTGGTTAAGCTGATAATTGTCTATATATGTGTTGGTTAAGCTGATAATTGTCTATGTATGTGTTGGTGAAGCCGAGAACCGTATGTACATATATATATATATGTACATGTTATGGTAAAGCTGATAACCATCTATGCATGTTCCTGTGAGGCTGCTACTGTCTGTGTTGCGAAATCCATCGTTCTATCTCCCCTACCACCCTCCCACCCCCACCAAATCTCTCCTTGAATAATGTCTCTTGCTGAACCTGAAGACTGTGTTAAATGATGAGTTCCCTCTCGTTCCATTGAGTGGTAACATTAGTGGAATGATGTCTGGTGGTAATTGTATCCAACCATCTCAACTCTTAACCATCTCAACTCTTAACCATCTCAACTCTTGTTTATTAACTCCAACATAAGCGATACCCCAACTCTTCTCTTTCTATCATCATCATCGAGTGCCATCTCCGCGTCGAAGGTTGGCTACCATGGAGCGCCATTCTTCTCTGTCTCTTGCTTTGATGGTGCAAGTTGTTATAGGCTTGTTTGCCCATCTTTTGATGTTACTCGTCCATGTTAGTCTTGGTCTGTCTCTGCCTCTTTTACCTTGTATTTTCCCTTCCAAGATTACTTTTAGTAGGCTGTTGTGAGTTTTAACATGCCCCAAAAATCGCATTTGTCTTGTTTGAATTGTGTTTAGTATTTCTCTTTTCATTATTAGTTGTTTTAAGACATCATCGTTTGTTTTCTTTTCTTTCCATCAAATTCTACCTATTCTTCTATATATCTACATTTCAAAGGCTTCAATTCTCTGTTCTGTTTTCTTGTCTAATGTCCATGTCGCCTTCTATAACATTTCTTATTGTGTTTCTTCACATTACATTTAATATCCTTCTTGGATATCGTGTTTTCTTGAGATCGGTTCTTTTTTCTTTAGTTGTTGATGTTCATATTTGACAATAGTAGAAGAGTAATGAAAGATATATATATCGGCAGCATTATCAATATAGGAGGATGTGTAGAGAGAGAGAGAGAGAGAGAGAGAGATAGAAAGAGAGATTGAGAGAGAGATTGAGGGAGATTGAGAGAGAGATAGAAAGAGATAGATATATATATATATATATATATATATATATAGATATCGAAATATAGAGAGAGGGATAAAGAGAGAGATAGAGAGAGAGAAAGAGAGAGATATATTAAGCAGAATATAAATAAAGCAAGAACAGCGTTCATTAAAATTATGGGCAGCGAAAACTTTGAATAAAAATAAAATATACAAATTCAAACATTGAATAAAGCACGTCAGAGGGTGCCGCGATAGTTCGTGAACTGAACTACAAAGGACATGAAGTCGGGTTCAACCTGATGGACGGCTTCTAGGTCCACTCAGCCTTAAATGGGTACCGGATTTTGCTGGGAAAGTAAAGCGGCACTAGCGTAATGCTGACCACATCACACCAAAAATAATGTGTCCGAAAGTCTATAAAAACATATTGGTAATATCACCATGGGAGCCGCGATAGCTCAGTGGTTAGTGAACTGGACTACAAAAGACAAGAGGTAGGGTTCGATCCCAACCGACGGCTTCCAGGTTCACCCAAATGGGTACCGGATTTTATCTGGGAAAGTAAAGCGGCACGGGCGTAATACCGACCACATTACCCCAAAAATCATGTGCTGAAGGTCTGTAAAATTTATGGTCACTAACACCATATTCCCTATACGCCACTTGGCGCGACGGGGGTAAAATAGAATAGAATAGAATAGAATAGAATATAATAGAATAGAATAGAATAGAATATCACCATATTTCCTATAAACCGCGTGACCTCACTGGTGTCTTTTCTTTCTTACCTGGCCAGAAAGTTTCAAATTCTCAAGTGTTTTTAAAACTAAAATGCAGTTTACACACAAATTACTTTACCTACAAGTTCGACATTTGTTTGGGATGATGTCACAAGTTGAAACCACTTCCATAAATTTCAGTTTTTAAGAATGAGTAGAATGTACAAAACACAGGACATCGTCCATAAATGTAGCAAAATGTTCACAATTAGATTTAAATGGCATTTTGAAATTAAAAACAAGCGCTTGTCAGAATATGTTTCTGATATAAATAGATAAGCAGTCATTGTCAGAAGCTACTATAAAGGAAACAATCAACATTTTTCGGGCACATCTTGAGAAGAGGAAAGTTGGAATACTTGGTTACAACTGGCAAAATAAGAGGAAAGAGAGATCGCGGACGACAAAGAGAGAAAATACTGGATAGCTTGGTGTCGTGGCATGGAAAACAGTCAACAACAGAACTGATATGATGCACTGTGGATAGAAGATTGTGGTAGGACATGATCGCCTGCGCCAACCGTTATGCACATGATGATGATGACCATAAAGGAAAAGAAAGAAAGAATAAAGGTTAACAGGTCATAGTGACCAAACTTTAACGGAAAGAAAGAGTCAATAGAACAGGTCATAGTGACCAAACTTTAAGGGAAAGAAAGAGTCAATATAAAAGGTCATAGTGACCAAATTTTAACGGAAAGAAAGAGTCATTATAAAAGGTCATAGTGACCAAATTTTTACGGAAAGAAAGAGTCAATATAAAAGGTCATAGTGACCAAATTTTAACGGAAAGAAAGAGCATAAGAGGGCTTTAATACCCACACTTATATCTATGAAGCCACTTTGCCCTGGGTAAAGGAACAAGATCAAGGGAAGAGAAACACTTGGTAGAATTAAATAATCAAATTGTTCATGATCTTTTTGCGTTCGCCAGCTTTCACCTCTGACGAAGTCCCTATTGACTAGGAACTGAATTTTGAGTGTTAATCCGTTTTTTCACTGGCAGCCGTGTGCATAGGGGTACCTCTCCGCACAGGCAATTAACTACGACTTCGGAGGTACTCATTTTTCTTTTCCGTCGATGAGTAATTGATGTTTCAAGTCGGGCCTCACTGCTGAGACCAAGGGTGGTTTTCGCAGAGAGAAATCATAAATAAAAATCCCAATTGGTGCAGCCGGGATTTGAACTCACAATCTCTCTGTCTCGAGGCCGGCGTCTTTCTTTCCGACAAACCAGTCTCCACTGTTAATGAATGATCTATGGGAAGTGCCATGCAAAAAGGTACAACTTAACTGGAAACAAAAACACCAAAGAATAAAAACATAAAAATTGAGAAATAAAAACAGAAACATCGGAAAATAAAATACGAATACTGAAAAATAGGGGAGCCGTGATAGCTCAGTGGTTAGTGAACTGGACTATAACATCCCAACCGACGGCTTCCGGGTTCACCCAGCCTTTAATATGTACCAGTTTTTTTTTTCTGGGATCGTATAGTGGCACGGGCGTAATATCGATCCCATTACTCCAAACATCATGTGCCGAAGGTCTGTAAAATGTATGGTCACAAACACCATATCTCCATCTTCTGTGTATTTCTCTGAGCATAAATCATTGATCTCTTACGCTGAAAGGCAGATGAGGAAGGAAAGAAGAAGACTATCACCAGATTGCCTATACGCCACTTGGCGTGGCGGGGGTACTGTACTTTTTTTTTTTTTAACTGAAAGATATAAAACGAAGTGATGGAAAAAAATAAAACAGGGAAGTTTCAAACACCTCTAGACTGAAGCAAATGTTGAAACTCTGAAACACACAAACCGAAAATATGTCTAAGATATTCGGCAAAAGGTCATCGCCAAGGAAAGACAAATCCACACAGACTTTAGGCAATGTATCTACAAACACCTCGTGGCGAGATCAAGTGACGACCTTTCTATAAGACCAAACTTTAACTGGTATGGTATCTCGATTGCTGGCCATTAAATGCATTAACTGGAACAGTGTTTATGCCAGTTGAGGACGTTATCGTCATGTGACTTGTGATTCTGATGCGGTCGATCACGTTTTCCAGACAGAACGGATCTCTGTGCGTTGCAGTTATTTGCGTTCCTTTGTTATTTCAGACTTAGTCAGTAGTATCATCTTTAGAGTATCACATATCACCTACTCATATAGTCTTTCCGGTATTTCTGACTTTATAGTCACCCTCTAGAGAAGTGTTTTGCAAAAACAGTGTTTCTTTAATTATTTCGATCCTTTATCTCTAATTTATAAGAATCAGTCCACTTTTGTGACATACAAGTATTCTGAGGTATACCTTTGCAAAATACGAGTATTCTCCTGCCAACTGTTATAAGGTACAAGTATTATCAGGCATACTTTTGTAAAATACAAGTATTCGTCGGCACACTGTTAAAGCATAAACCTATTCTCCGGGCTCATTCTGTAACATTCAAGTATTCTCCGCCTACTTTTATAACATGCAAGTATTCTTTCAGACACTGTTATAAAATACAAGTATTCACTGGCCCACATCTGTAACATTCAAGTATTCTCCTGCACACATTTATAATATAAAAGTATTCTCGGGCACACAGTTATAATATACAAGTATTTCTCCGGCACACTGTGATATCATAAAAAAGAATTCTCCGGCACGCTGTTACATCATACAAAAATTATCCGGGACGCTGTTATAACATATACTTACTCTCTGGCCCACTTCTGTAACATTCAAGTATTCTCCAGCCCACTGTTATAAAATACAAGTACTCTCTGGCCCCCATCTGTAACACTCAATTATTCTCCGGTCCACTGTTATAAAATACAAGCACTATCTGGCCCACTTCTGTAACATTCAATTATTCCCCGGCCCATTGTTATAAAATACAAATACTCTCTGGCCCACTTCTGTAACATTCAATTATTCTCCGGCCCACTTTTATAAAATACAAGTACTCTCTGGCCCACTTTAGTAACATTCAATTATTCCCCGGCCCACTGTTATAAAATACAAGAACTCTCTGGCCGACTTCTGTAACATTCAATTATTCCCCGTTCCACTATTATAAAATACAAGTACTCTCTTGCCCACTTCAGTAACATTCAATTATTCTCCGGCCCCCTGTTATAAAATACAAGTACTCTCTGGCCCACTTCAGTAACATTCAATTATTCCCCGGCTCCCTGTTATAAAATACAAGTACTCTCAGGCCCACTTCATTAACATTCAATTATTCCCGGCCCCCTGTTATAAAATACAAGTACTCTCTGGCCCACTTCAGTAGCATTCAATTATTCTCCGGCCCACTTTTATAAAATACAAGTACTCTCTGGCCCACTTCAGTAACATTCAATTATTCTCCGGCCCACTGTTATAAAATACAAGTACTCTCTGGCCCACTTCAGTAACATTCAATTATTCTCCGACCCACTGTTATAAAATACAAGTACTCTCAGGCCCACTTCAGTAACATTCAATTATTCCTCGGCCCCCTGTTATAAAATACAAGTACTCTCTGGCCCACTTCAGTAACATTCAATTATTCTCCGGCCCACTGTTATAAAATACAAGTACTCTCTGGCCCACTTCTGTAACATTCAATTATTCTCCGGCCCCCTGTTATAAAATACAAGTACTCTCTGGCCCACTTCAGTAACATTCAAATATTCCCCGGCTCCCTGTTATAAAATACAAGTACTCTCAGGCCCACTTCAGTAACATTCAATTATTCCCCGGCCCCCGTTATAAAATACAAGTACTATCTGGCCCACTTCAGTAACATTCAATTATTCCCCGGCCCACTGTTATAAAATACAAGTACTCTCTGGCCAACTTCAGTAACATTCAATTATTCCCCGGCCCACTGTTATAAAATACAAGTACTCTCTGGCCCACTTCAGTAACATTCAATTATTCTCCGGCCCACTGTTATAAAATACAAGTACTCTTAGGCCCACTTCAGTAACATTCAATTATTCTCCGGCCCCCGTTATAAAATACAAGTACTCTCTGGCCCACTTCAGTAACATTCAATTATTCCCCGGCTCCCTGTTATAAAATACAAGTACTCTCAGGCCCACTTCAGTAACATTCAATTATTCCCCGGCCCCCGTTATAAAATACAAGTACTATCTGGCCCACTTCAGTAACATTCAATTATTCCCCGGCCCCCTGTTATAAAATACAAGTACTCTCTGGCCTACTTCAGTAACATTCAATTATTCCCCGGCCCCTGTTATAAAATACAAGTACTCTCAGATCCACTTCAGTAACATTCAATTATTCCCCGGCCCCCCTGTTATAAAATACAAGTACTCTCAGGCCCACTTCAGTAACATTCAATTATTCCCCGGCCTCCTGTTATAAATACAAGTACTCTCTGGCCCACTTCAGTAACATTCAATTATTCTCCGGCCCACTGTTATAAAATACAAGTACTCTCAGGCCCACTTCAGTAACATTCAATTATTCTCCGGCCCACTGTTATAAAATACAAGTACTCTCAGGCCCACTTCAGTAACATTCAATTATTCTCCGGCCCACTATTATAACAAATAAGTATCAAGTAATAGAGAAACCCCTACCCCATCCCCTCTCCTTCATTCATAAACATTTTGAAGGTAAAAATAAACGAATGTATCGCCACCCACCCCGGCCCGTATCCCTGTTCTAATAAGCAAGCAATCTGAGATAAACAAATGACGTTTTAAAATAAAGAGCTTCAACACAATTATTCCAGAGATTTCCAGAATCAAAATAATTGTAATAACAAAAAAAAAAAAAACCCACTGTATGCACATAAAACTTTCATAAGGTGATACCTACAGATTCGGAACATTTTTTTTTCAAAAACATAAGGTGCTACCTACAGATTCGGAACATTTTCTTTTCAAAAACATAAGGTGATACCTACAGATTTGGAACATTTTCTTTTCAAAAACATACGGTGATACCTACAGATTCGGAACATTTTCTTTTCAAAAACATAAGGTGATACCTATAGATTCGGAACATTTTTCTTTTCAAAAACATAAGGTGATACCTACAGATTCGGAACATTTTTTTTTCAAAAAAACATAAGGTGATACTTAACCTACAGATACGGAATAGTTTCATTTAAAAAAAAAACATAAGGTGATACCTACATATACGGAACTGTGTCTTTTCAACATAGGAAATGATACAAATTAAATCGATTGTTTGGCCAGTATACTCCATGTACCTGCCATGAATTGAAATCTAATGTTATTACATATGGGATCTGTTGTACACATCATAAAAAGAACTCGTTACTTGTACAATTTCTATCTTATAGTACAGGGTGTAAGGAAATGTGCAATCGTGTTTCCATTGAATATTAAGCAAGTGAAATTGCAAAACTTGTGCATGAATATTATCGGGCTGAAAAGAGAAGACGTAAGAATGAAAACGCAGCAAAAGCATCGATGTCAGCATCGAAATTCAAATATAACCATTGAATATGCGGAAGTAACTGTCATTGTATCCACTTGTATCATGAAGATACAATCATGAAGATACAATCATGAAGATACAGACTTTCATAAATGGATGCTTACGTAAAATAAAAGGATGGAAATGGCAGGACAAAATCACTAACATAGAATTATGTAACTACTCATCACGAAGTTTGTATTCGAGATTGAGTGACCTACTATGATTCACAGAGTTATCCCTGAGACAAGACGCCTATTATTATCATCATTATTAAATGTTAATGGTAGTAGTAGTTGTTGAAATAGTGGTAATCATAGTGGTAGTTTGTGGTGGTGATGCTTAATAGTATATTACTACTACTACTACTTCTTCTATTACTACTACTACTACTACTACTACTACTACTACTACTACTATTACAAACACTACTATCACTACTTCTTCTACAATTAATAATATTATTACTACTACTACCACTATTACTACCACCACTATTACTCTTACTATTACTACTGTCATTACTGCTACTACTACTTTGACTATTAATACTAGCAGTACTATTACTACTGCTTATATTACTACTGGGGGCCGCGATAGCTCAGTGGTTAGTGAACTGGACTACAAAGGACAAGAGGTAGGGTTCGATCCGAACCGACGGCTTCGAATTCACCCGGCCTTTAATTAATAATTACCGGATTTTTTTCTGGGTAAGTAAAGCGGCACGGGCGTAATACCGACCACATTACCCCAAAAATCATGTGCCGAAGGTCTGTAAAATGTATGGTCACTAACACCATATTCCCTATACGCCACTTGGCGTGACGGGGGTACTTTACTTTTTACTATATTACTACTACTATTACTATTATTACTACTACTATTACTATTATTACTACTACTACTGCTATTACTACTATTACTGCTACTACACCTGTTACTATTACTACAACTGCTCCTATTACTACTACTACTACTACTATTACTAGTATACTACTACCAATACTATTGATATTACTTCCACTAATACTACAAATAGTAATACCATAACTGTTTCTACAAATATATTTACTACTTCTATTATTATTACTACTAGTAAGACTATTACTACTACTTATATTACTACTACTTATAATACTACTACTATTATTAATATTACTAATATTTTTATTACTACTATCATATTACTATTACTACTACTACTACTCCTATTACATGTACTACTAATTCTATTGCCACTACCACCCCTAATACAATATTACTACTACTACTTTTCCTACTATTACTAATACTACTCTTACTACTAATATAACTACTACTATTACTACTACTACCAATTCTATTTATATTACTTCCACTACTAACACTATAACTACTACCACTACTATTAGTACTACTAGTGATTTTACTACTTGACCACTACTATTACTACTACTATTTTTATTAGTACTATTATTACTATTATTACTACTACTATCACTACCGTTACTGTTATTACTAATACTACTACTACAACTATTACTACTACTTCTATTACAACTACCACTATTATTACTACTACTTCTAGTACAACTACTATTACTATTACTATTCTTATTACTACAACCATTACTATTACTACTAATATTACTACTAATATTACTACTAATACTCCTAATACTACTACTTCTATAATTACTACTACCGCTAATACCATTACTACTATTACAACTATTATTACTACAACTGCTATTACTATTATACTACAACCAATACTTTTGATATTACTTTTACTATTACTACAGCTAGTAATACCTTTCTTTACATCTATTACTGCTACTTCTATTACTATTACTACTAGTAGGACTATTACCACTACTTATATTACTACTATTATTATTATTACTATTAATATTCTTTTTAGTACAACCATTACAATTACTATTATTACTACTACCACTACTTCTCCTATTACTACTACATCTATTACTACTGCTATCACTAATACCTCTACAACTACTACTATTACTAATACTACTCTTAGTACTACTACTACTACCAATACTATTTATATTACTTCCACTATTACAACAACTAGTAATACCATTACTATTTCTATTACTATTACTTCTACACTAATATTACGACTAGTACCGTTGTTATTATAACTTATACCACTACTATTACTACTACTAGTGATGTTACTACTTTACTACTATTACTATTACTACCATTATTATTAGTACTATTATTACTATTACTACTACCAGATACGATTATTATTATTACTACTATTACTACTACTACTACTACTACTACTACGATTACTATTACTACTACTGCTACTACTATTATTACTACTATTACTACTACTACTTTTACTACAACAATTACTACTACTACTATTACTACTACTACTATTACTACAACAATTACTACTACTACTATTGCTACTACTACTACAACTACTATTGCTACTACTATTATAATTATTACTACTACTACTATTGCTACTACTACTACTATATCTACTACTTTTACTTCTACTATTATTATGACCATCCTTTTTGCAGGTACTGAATAAAGCAGTCTGCGGGTAGCTCCAAAAAAAAAAAAATCAAAAAAAAAGATGTCCGGATGCCTGTAGAGATATCACCTAACCTAAATAAGAATCTGGCAAACGATGATCAAGGAGAACAAACATGAGAAATGGTACAAGAACAAACAATGATCAAGGGGAACAAACATGAGAAATGGTACAAGAACAAACGATGATCAAGGAGAACAAACATGAGAAATGTTACAAGAACAAACGATGATCAAGGAGAACAAACATGAGAAATGGTACAAGAACAAACGATGATCAAGGAGAACAAACATGAGAAATG
>JAVIAB010000091.1:30768093-30788093 GCA_032433765.1 Megaustenia siamemsis
TAGGGACGAAGAGATAGAGGGAAGTAAAGAGAAAAGATACCAGACAGTTTAAGAGAATGGTTTGGTTGAAGGTCAACAGCAGAAATGATAAATGACTAAATAAAGATGTGTAGAGACATGATCACCTACGTCAGCAGGCACGACACTGGATGATGATGTTACCAAGCTCAGGACATCTTAATCCCTAAACGCTGCAAAATGTGCAAGAAGAGAGCTAAAATAGCACTCTGTGATGGAAACAGTCGCGATGTTATGCTGCCTTGAAGTTATGACGCGTTGAGTGACGTCTTTTAGAGGGGGTGCTGCATACTGTTTCACGTTAGACACATTTTCTTTCTTTCTTTCTTTCTTTCTTTCTGTCTTTCTTTCTTTCTTTCTTTCTTTCTTCTTTCTTTCCTTCTTTCTTTCTGTCTTTCTTTCTTTCTATCTTTCTTTATGTCTTTCTTTCTGTCTTTCTATCTTTCTTCCTTTCTGTCTTTCTTTCTTTCTTTCTTTCTTTCTGTCTTTCTTTCTTTCTTTCTTACTCTGTTTCTATGATAACCACCCCTCTCAAACGTCCCCACCAAACAGAAAGACGTTAAGTTGACGAGATGCGATGTACTGTAGTTTACTGCAAGTTGTAATAATTGATCCTTTCGGCCATATATATCCGACTTCTGTACGATATTTATTTGGGTACGCGTTGACTTCCTTCTCAACCACTACTCGCTTGATAAGACTGGTTAGTCTGTCAAGGCAGCCACCGCAGACTGAGCAGGGTCGAGATCAGCTGTTGTCACTAATCCTGACGCAAGCAATCATACTTTTAGACCACGTGATGATGGACTCTGGTCCCAGCTCAATCCCAGACTACCTTACTTGTGGCGCAGATTAGAAAGATCGCTTCACAACCAGTGGCGTCTCCTGACCCCTGATACTAAAGAATGTGAGTTTAGTAGTCCTAAAAAATACATTTGTCCAAAACGACTTTCACACAATAAATGTTTGTTTTAATGTAGTAATATCATTACATCATCATCATCAAGTACTGGGCCTGCTGGCGTAGGTGATCATACCTCTCCACAACTTTCGATCTCGACAGTTATTTATCATTTCTGTTGTTGACCTTCTGCCAAGCCATTCTCTTAAGCTGTCTGGTATTTTTTTCTCTTTGCTTCTCTCTATTTCTTCGTCCCTCAATTTCTCTAGTTGTTACTTTGTACAATATCATTACAATGAATGTTAAATACTGATAAATATAGATTTTATGTTGTTATTTATTTTATTTTAAATAAAGTAGTTATAGTAAGAAAAAGTATATCAGTCTTTATCAACGGGTACATCTAATATTTATATACTTTTAAATGGTAGCACGGTGTGCATATTTTTTCTTTTATATTTTAATTCCAGTGATATACAACCAGTGATGGAAAATGTACAACTGAAATAAACAAAAGAATAGGAATAGCAAAAAGTAATTTTAACTTCATGAAAAACATACTAAAAACAAAACAAATAACACCAGGGCTAAAACTAAGAATAGCAAAATGTTATGTCTTCTCAACATTCCTATATGGTGCAGAAACATGAACATTAGACAAGAAAACAGAACAGAGAATTGAAGCCTTTGAAATGTGGATATATAGAAGAATAGGTAGAATTGGATGTAAGGAAAAGAAAATAAACGATGAAATCTTACAACAACTAAAAATGAAAAGAGAACTGCTAAACACAATTCAAACAAGACAAATGCGATTTTGGGGCCATGTTAAAAGATACAACAGCCTACTAAAAGTATTCCTGGAGGGGAAAATACAAGGTAAAAGAGGCAGAGGCAGACCAAGACTAACATGGACGAGTAACATCAATAGATGGACAAATCAGCCTATGACATCCTGCACCATCAAAGCAAGAGACAGAGCAGAATTGCGCTCCATTGTAGCCAACCTTCGTTGCGGAGAAGGTACTCGATGATGATGATGATGATTTTAATTCCAGGCTCCACTTTGTTTTTCCTCAGAAACGTTTAAATCACTGAATTGAAAATAAATGTGTCTTTCACTCTTATGTCTTGTCATATTTCCTTCTCTATAGAAATAAGACTCAAACCACTCCAACGATCTTGATTCCGAGTGTACTTGTGTCTATGTGTCTATGTCTCCGCTGAAGTGTCTATGTATCTGCTTCAAAGCAGAAAAAGAAATGCTCCGCTGACCTTGTAGCACAAGGAATAGTCAAAATAAATTCTCTTAATGTGTGCATTTCTTCAGTCCAGAATCTAAACGATGATCTTTCATAATCATTCAAAAATAGGAAACTTTGAACTTCAGAACTTGCATAAATTACAGCTGGTTCACATTTATGATGAACAAATATATTATGTGGTTGCATAAGCCAATTTTAACTGACATAACAGCCCACAGGAGAACTAAGGACTAACCATACCATAAACATTTTTTAAAATGTCTCCTTCATCAGGAGAATTGTTGTTGTTGTAGTTGTTATTATTGTTGTTGTTGTCAAATTTCTGATGTGCCGGAAGTTGAACAAGTGCTTGTTTGGAAATGTAACGCCTAACTTGTTTTCACCTGTTCTGCTCGATTGTTCATAATTTAACAGTACAGCCTCAGGTAAAACTAATTTCCACTCGCAATACGAGAAATTTAACTTAAACTTGTGTGAAAAACAAATCATCACACTATATCCTATATATATATATATATATATATATATATATATATATATATATATATATATATATACACTAATCGATCCGACCACAAATAACAAATACACTAATATGTACTCATTTTTTTTTCAATAACTGTATTCTACTCCCTTATCGCACCCATAACAGTGCTAAACGACCCGTTTTAAATTTGGAAACAATACTCGTTTCACTATTAAGTCTAAAAATAGAACCACGGTGTTCTAGGTTATTACAGCACACCGAACACAATTTCCCCATACGGTCACTTACGTTTATAATTAATTAATCAAGAGACCATCTGATTATTCGTAGACTTTTACACTTGTTTACAAAATTAATTACACAACATTACCAATGCTGTATTTTAAATTGTACTTAAATAATAATATATTATCACAAATAAATATTTCGGTTAGCAGCCTCACTTGAGCGTGCCCCGAAGTCGCATTCACAAAAACCGTTACGCCACTGTTCGCGACCCGCTTATTCTGTTACTTGATCCCCATTAAAGTAAATGAGATAGTATTCAAACATGGCAGTCACGGAAGCGTGTGTTCTTTTTTTAAACATAGAATGTTAAGGATATCATGGACTGATAAAAGGTAAAATAAGACCGCTCTTAATGAGGCCAAAGCCAAAAAAAAAACACTTATTTCTTTGGTCTTTTTATTAACAGGGAACAAGTGGAATTTATTTTTACATCAGGAAAGGGGGGGGGGGAGAGTAGGATAAGAGAAACAGAGAAACAGAGATGAAAAATAAGCTACAAGACAATAACGGAATGACTCCTTAGGAAATGGTAAAAAAAAACTGTAGAGATAGAAATTTGTTGGCGAGACATAACCACTCTACAGTAGAATTGACGATGATGAAGGTGATAATAATGAGCAGACATCCTGTCCTTGTTACTTAAACCTTTGTCTATCTCTTCCAAATGTCTGGACTGACAGTATATTGCTGACGTCACGAGTATGCTCTTGAATCATTCATTTATTTTGTCCACCATGTTGACTACTGCCCTCCTGCGGCCCGTCGTGAAATGGTTTCTTTCGTAGAGGCAATCATACAAATGGCATTTGTCTCAAATTACAATCATTACGCGTCGTGGAGACTAATTCAACTTGGCGGGGTGCGTTTAATCACCTTGCTATACCAGTGGTATTACATATTTGAAGATATGTTTACCTTATCAGTTTATTGGACGTCGGGGAAGGTAGATGGCGCGGATCTTAGATTTTTAAATTCTGCGGTAGGGTAAGACAACCATGTCGATGCTCAGATGTCAAAGACTAAGATGGTTGGGGCATGTCCAGCAAATGAAAGAAAATCGCATCTCCATGCAAATACTATATGGCGAACAAACACACGGAAAAAGACAAATCGGCAGACCTAAACTACAATATAGAGATATCTGTAGATCATCTATGAATTGCTTCTCCATATGTGAATATGACTGGGAACATCTGGCAAGTGACCGCACATCGTGGAGAGCATGTATAAGGAATGGTATAACATCATTTGAGACTGTGCTAAGGCAGAACTTAGAAGAGTAAAGACTCATGAAAAAGAATGGAAAACTCTGTGGGTCCGGCTTGTTCATTATGTGACCGCGTGTGGTTGTCAAACATTGAAATTAGCCACGAGAGAAGCTGTTCGACAAAAACAAAACCTCAAAAAATACACAATAACCTCCACTAGACCGTTGACAAGACGAAAAGGCCCATATAGAGTGGTAAAAGATTTATAACATTAGTAAGAATATCTCAAAATGACGTTTCAGTTGTAACTCAAGATACTGAGCGCCACAAGTTTTGTGTCCAGAGTTTGACATTTTCTTGAAACCGAATCTTCATGACAGGGATTTGCATCCTTGCTTTAAAGGTATACAGGGAATATTTTAATTGTCCCCATATTGGAGTTAGTTCCCTTAGTGGTATTAGTCCTCACAAAGGTATTAGTGTTCATATTGGAGTTAGTTCCCTTAGTGGTATTAGTCCTCACAAAGGTATTAGTGTTCATATTGGAGTTAGTTCCCTTAGTGGTATTAGTCCTCACAAAGGTATTAGTGTTCATATTGGAGTTAGTTCCCTTAGTGGTATTAGTCCTCACAAAGGTATTAGTGTTCATAATGGTGTTAGTTCACCTCATGATGCTAGTGTCAATAATGGTGTTAGTTCACCTAATTATGCGAGTGTTAATAATGGTGTTAGTTCACCTAATTATACGAGTGTCAATAATGGTGTTAGTTCACCTAATGGTGCGAGTGTCAATAATGGTGTTAGTTCACCTAATGATGCGAGAGTTCATAATGGTGTTAGTTCACCTAATTATGCGAGTGTCAATAATGGTGTTAGTTCACCTAATGATGCGAGTGTCAATAATGGTGCTAGTTCACCTAATTATGCGAGTGTCAATAATGGTGTTAGTTCACCTAATTATGCGAGTGTCAATAATGCTGTTAGTTCACCTAATTATGCGAGTGCCTATAATGGTGTTAGTTCACCTAATGATGCGAGCGCCTATAATGGTGTTAGTTCACCTAATGATGCGAGACTTCATAATGGTGTTAGTTCACCTAATTATGCGAGTGCCTATAATGGTGTTAGTTCACCTAATGATGCGAGTGTCAATAATGGTGTTAGTTCACCTAATTATGCGAGTGTCCATAATGGTGTTAGTTCACCTAATGATGCGAGTGTCCTTAATGGTGTTAGTTCACCTAATTATGCGAGTGTCCATAATGGTGTTAGTTCACCTAATGATGCGAGTGTCCTTAATGGTGTTAGTTCACCTAATGATGCGAGTGTCCTTAATGGTGTTAGTTCACCTAATGATGCGAGTGTTCATAATGGTGTTAGTTCACCTAATGATGCGAGTGTCCTTGATGGTGTTAGTTCACCTAATGATTCGAGTGTTCACAATGGTGTTAGTTCACATAATGATGCGAGTGTCCTTAATGGTGTTAGTTCACCTAATGATACGAGTGTCCATAATGGTGTTAGTTCACCTAATGATGCGAGTGTCCTTAATGGTGTTAGTTCAACTAATGATGCGAGTGTCCATAATGGTGTTAGTTCACCTAATTATGCGAGTGTTCATAATGGTGTTAGTTCACCTAATGATGCGAGAGTTCATAATGGTGTTAGTTCACCTAATGATGCGAGAGTTCATAATGGTGTTAGTTCACCTAATGATGCAAGAGTTCATAATGGTGTTAGTTCACCTAATTATGTGAGTGTCCATAATGGTGTTAGTTCACCTAATGATGCGAGAGTTCATAATGGTGTTAGTTCACCTAATTATGTGAGTGTCCATAATGGTGTTAGTTCACCTAATGATGCGAGAGTTCATAATGGTGTTAGTTCACCTAATGATGCGAGAGTTCATAATGGTGTTAGTTCACCTAATTATGCGAGTGTCCATAATGGTGTTAGTTCACCTAATGATGCGAGTGTCCGTACTGGTGTTAGTTCACCTAATGATGTGAGTGGCCATAATTGTGTTAATTCACCTAATGATGCTAGTGGCCATAATAGTGTTAATTCACCTATTGACGCCAGTGCCCATAATTGTGTTAATTCACTTCATGATGCTAGTGGCCATAATGGTATTAATTCACCTAATGACGCCAGTGCCCATAATTGTATTAATTCACTTAATGATGCTAGTGACCATAATGGTGTTATTTCACTTAATGATGTTAGTGACCATAATGGTGTTAATTCACTTAATGATGCTAGTGCCCATAATTGTGTTAATTCACTTAATGATGCTAGTGCCCATAATTGTGTTAATTCACTTAATGATGCTAGTGACAATAATGGTGTTAATTCACCTAATGACGTCAGTGCCCATAATTGTGTTAATTCACTTCATGATGCTAGTGACAATAATGGTGTTAATTCACCTAATGACGTCAGTGCCCATAATTGTGTTAATTCACTTCATGATGCTAGTGGCCATAATGGTGTTAATTCACCTCATGACGCCAGTGCCCATAATTGTGTTAATTCACTTAATGATGCTAGTGACCATAATGGTGTTAATTCACTTAATGATGCTAGTGATCATAATTGTGTTAATTCACTTAATGATGCTAGTGACCATAATGGTGTTAATTCACTTAATGATGCTAGTGACCATAATGGTGTTAATTCACTTAATGATGCTGGTGACTGTAATGGTGTTAATTCACCTAATGATCGAACCCGTACTCCTCACCACAGCCCCTTGTCATGAGAAACAAACCTTAGGCCACACGGCCACCTGAGCAATCTCTAATGATGATAGTGCCCATAATGATTGCCCATAATGATGCTATTACCCATAATGATTGCCCATAATGATGCTATTACCCATAATGATTGCTCATAATGACGCTGGTACCAACATATTTAAATGATCAACAGTACATTGTATGAACGATGTTGCCAGTGATGAGCAGATAGCTCAGGAAAATGCGGCATTTCAAAGAATGAGGACAATATTGTGCAATTCATCTGTGTCCACGGAAATAAGAAAACTAGTTCTTCAATGTTATGTGTAGCCAATAATGACGTATGAATGTATATCCTGGACAATCGGAAAACTTACAAGAAACTCGTTGGAGTCCAGAGAAATGTATTTTACAGTAGAATGTTGAGAATACCACTGACAGCTGGAAAGAGTGAAAAGGTTATTGTGAAAGAGGCCAAAGCAAAACGAAAACTTATTTTCAACACCATAAGGAAATAATAATGTTTGTATCCAATCCATTTTATGAGAAGGAAACAACTGGAATGTATTGTGACAACAAGAAAATCGACGGGAGAAGAGACAGAAGAAAGCAGGGAGAAAAGATACAGGAAAGTAGATACAAAGAGCCTGTTTGGTAGGTAAGTCAACAAGAGTATAGATAAACAACTGTGGCGATAAGATTTGTGGGAAAACATGTCCACCTATACTAGCGGGCACGGTATTTCATAATGGTCGGCATCACGCCAGGCCGTCCTACTGTAGCAGAAAAAAGAGGTTCATTGTAAGGCTGGTGAGCCTAGAAGCCATCTATCAGGATCGAACACAACCTACTGCAGTGTTAACCAGTGAGCTACCGCAGTTCCCTGATCCAATCTGTGACACCATCAACGATGAATTTTCTCACTTATTTTATGTTTGTGTCAGTGATATCTTGGGAGCCACAGTAGCTCAGTGATTAGTGAAGTGGACTACAAAGGATAAGGGGTAGGGTTCGATCCCAACCGACGGCTTTCGGGTTCAGCAAGCCTTTAATGGGTACAGGATTTTTTTCTGGGAAAGTGAAGCGGCACGGGCGTAATACCGACTACATTACCCCAAAAATCATGTGCCGAAGGTATGAAAAATGTATGGTCACTAACACCATATTCCCTATACGTCACTTCGCGTGACGGGGGTAGTTTACTTTTACTTTTTTACTCAGTGATATCTTACATTATAAGAAGAAACATGACGGGGGTGTTCACAGTTGACACTTTCTGTGTGAGGTATTCAAACTTCAGTAATAAATGCTATCTCAACGTTAGAAATAACCTCTTCTAATCACACTGGTTGCGAGGTAAGATCGGAAATGAAGAATTCAGGAAAAAAAGATAGGAATAATCCCCGCCATTGAACACATAATGAAACAAAAAACAACAGGTTTGGCCACTTGATGAGACAGGATGATCAAATCGAGCCTTCGTTTAAGTCTGCGAGAACAGACCCACGGGACGGCCAAGAATTAGATGGAGTGATGGTATATTAGGGAAAAAAAACTAGGAAACGCAAAAGCAGAAGAGGATATCAGAAGGGCACAAGACCGCAAACGTTATCTCCCCTAGACAGATAGGTCTGAAAGGCAGTTGTGGAAGGAAAGAAAAGAAAGAAAAAAATATGTCACAGATTGCACCACGGAAAAAAAAAATCATATACGAATTAGGTTTATTTTTTTTTTTAATGCGCGTTAGCACTACAACTAAAATATTACTGATAAGCCGCTGTGTTGAAAGCTTAATCACAATTAACAAATTGTAAATATTATTATCCGATTATTTGCAACATTTGCTATCTAAATCGTAAAAAAAAAAAAAACCTCTATCATGGCTTTATTCCCATTTAACAGGATTTCCAGGGGTTTATTTGATGATCTCTAACTAGCTCTTCCTAAAATAAAATAAAAACCGACGATTAGAAACGAGTGAGGCGATCGGGGATTGATTCTTAGTGGCGCAGTCAAATAGGGAAAATATTGCCCTCAAGTAATGCGGTAAATTTGAAAATATTACCATCACTTTTAGGGTAAAAACTGACGGTTGTTGTGTACAAATAGAAATAAAAGCTATTTTTATTTAAACACACACAAACGTTCACCACGATTGTAAAATAATGTATTTCATCGTGGCTTTTTGCAGCCGGAACTGTCCGGGAGGCGTTGTGGTGTTCATTCATTTAATAGCCACTGGACCTTACAACTCACGAATGGACCATTGTGTACACCTAGGCTGGATTGATCGATCTCTAGTATCTAAGGCAGCCCTAAAGCTGATATGAAATGTGTAAATTGTTCTCATCTGACAAATGTGGCACATTCTAAACACACACAAAATAGAAAGAGTTGTTGTGTAACACACCTTTGTCAATTTGAATTTTAAAAAAATATATGTATGCAGCCTTCCTGATATACGGAAGCAAACACTGATCAATCAAGCAAACACTGATCGATCAAGCAAACACGATCGATAAAGCAAACACGATCGATCAAGCAAACTACTGACCGATCAAGCAAACACTGATCGATCAAGCAAACATTGATCGATCAAGCAAACACGATCGATCAAGCAAGCACTGATCGATCAAGCAAACACTGATCGATCAAGCAAACACTGATCGATCAAGCAAACACTGATCGATCAAGAAAACTACTGACCAATCAATCAAATTTTGAAAAACAAGTTCAATGGTGGATAAAGAAATGTGGATTCACAAATCAATGTTGAGAATATTGTTCTGCTTCCTCATTTGTCTTTCAACGTCGGGGCTGGTATCATTTGTGGTTTAGTTTTCTAATGCCTCTAATATTGCATCAATCCATTATGGTCGACTCTTGAGTCTGGTATTCTTGCAACGTTTATTAAAGACTCTTTGTGTTATGTTGTGATATTTCTGTCTTATCATTGACCAAATCTGTAATGTCTTTATGTCTCCAATGGCGAGAATTATTCCTAACTTTATTCTCAGTTTTTCATTTCTGATCTTATCTTGCTTGCTGTTTCCTGTCATTCGTCTAACACTTTTTATTTTGGTGTTGGTTATTTTTCTTGGTTTGGTTGCTGAGCCTAGAATCTATGTCTGACATTGGTAGCACAACGTGGGAGTGAAGTTTGTGCTGCAAAGTGCCCGTTTGCCTCTACAATTACTTTCTTGTTGGGCAGTAGTGGTGATAGTTGTCCGATGATTTAACAGGCTTTTGTTTCAGCTTGAACATTGGTGGCAACTAAATAAAAGTAATAGTTTGTTGTAGTTGTAGTTGTAGTTAGTCGAAGGCCCCGGTATCACTACAAACGAATTAAAATCCATAATTGCTCAACCGCCTGTGCCAGTGGAATCATCCTTATTAACATCTCATCTCATTGAAAAATCCAAAACAAAGAAAGGCAGCAGCAGTCTCCATCATAGCAGTACCTGCACACGCCAAAAGATATAGTCCAAGCCGCGCTGAAAGTGAACGCAATCGAATTATCCTTCGTCATACTATATCAACATTCATCGTAAGCAATCGGAATATCAAAACACGATCCGGATGAAACAAACAGCTCACGGTGTGTACAGAGAACTAAACTCAGTAGATCCGGCAGCAAGTCGGACGTGGAATATGAGGAAACTGCAACAAGAAATACTTTTTCAGACAGAACCACAATGGTTCCTACCGCCGCCATATTGACCGGAAGTCGATAAATAAAAATATTAACGAGAACGATCCAAATGGGGCTGAAGACAATAATAGCAAATTTGTATTTCTATGAAAAATCCTAGGAGAAAGACATACATAAATTACACTGGAATGTACATATTTTAAAAGACAAAAGAAGGTTCCTTTCACACTTTACTAAGCGTACGCCATTTAAGGGTTATGGTGTTAGTGGCCATATTATTTCATGACAATAAGACATTGAATATGTTGGAAATTCATGGGTCATGAGCTCAGAAGGGAGCTCAGTGGTTAGTGAATTGGACTACAAAGGACAAGAGGTAGGGTTCGATCCCAACCGACGGCTCCGGGTTCACCCAGCCTTTAATGGGTACCGGATTTTTTCCTGGGAAAGTAAATCGGCACGGGCGTAATACCGACCACATTACACCGAAAATCATGTGCCGAAGGTCTGTAAAATGTATGGTCACCAACACCATATTCCCTATACGCCACGTGGCGTGACCGGAGTACTTTAATTTTTTTTTAATGAGCTCAGAAATGATGAAGAAAGACTTCCCAGTAGGGCACTCATTTGGAAGCCATCTGTAAAATAAAAAGAAGTATATAAAAAGAAACATTACACAGAACAATTACTAGGGAAGGTTTAACCATGGAACTAAGAAACAACCAAGAACAACAAGAACTGGCAGCAATTCGTCATTTTTGGAGAATTGTGACTTCCGCCCTGTGTGCAGTCTTCTACCGGAGAGAAGCTAACAGCATATTCCTGGGAGATATTGTCTGGATCATGTCAGGCCATCTTTACTTCTCACAAAAAAATCTCTGGTATCCATTTATAGAGGATGAGTAAACCGCAGAACCTTCCCGTCCCGAAAGAAATCCGCCATGATTGAGCGCACTAATTACTTAGCCAACAAGGCTCCCATATTTTTTTTTTTAACTCTTGGGAAAATTGACATTGAATCGAAAACAAGAGGTCGTCTTAAGCAAGTTTACGAAATTTGCCTTTTGATGCATGGCTTTTCATGTTATTATTGCGTTATGTCACAGCCAAATTTAGATTTAGTGTGCGTGACTTAAAGTTTTACGTCACTTTGGTTGGCGTGATCCATTAAAGGCAAAGTAAAAACGGGAAGACCAACATTATGAGAATTAATGCAGTTGGCAATAACCAAATAAAACTAGGAGAAATACCTCTACTAGACGTACAATCTTACATGTATCTGGGCTGTAATATAGATAAAGAGGGAGGAACAGAAAATGATACCAAAATAAGGATATCAAAAGCAAGAGGAGCTTTCGTTGCACTGGGAAACATATGGAAATCCAAAGAAATTAGGCTAATTACAAAAATAAAAATTTTCAACTCAAATGTTAAGTCGGTCCTATTAAATGGCTGTGAAACATGGATACTAACAAAATTGACAATCACGAAGGTACAGACTTTCATTAATGGATGCTTGCGCAGAATAAAGGGATGGAAATGGTAGGACAAAGTCACTAACGTGGAATTATGGAAATGTACCGGTCAAATACCAGTGGATAAAGAGATACAGCGAAGACGATGGCGATGGATAGGACACACACTACGGAAGCCAAATGAGAGTATTACACAACCAGCCCTTTTTTGGAATCCCCAGGGGAAAGGACAAAGAGGAAGACCAAGGAATTCTTGGAGAAGACAGATCGAAGCAGAGATGAATATGATGGGGAAGACATGGAATGATCTTAAAAGAATGACAAAAAAACAGAACGACTTGGAAAGTGTTTGTTGAAGACCTATGCTCCACTGGGAGCTAAAAGGTAGAAGAAAAACGGGATGGACGGTTAGATGGATAGACGGAAGGAACGATGGATTAATGGATGAATACAAAGGTGGATGGATTCAAGGATGGATGGAAAGATGGATGAACTAATCGATGGATGATTAGCTTGAAGGATTATTTGATGAATGGATGGATGCATGGTTAGGTGGAGGGATGGATGTAAGGATGTATGGCTTAATGGATGTATGGAAGGATGGAAGGATGGATAAACTAATGGATGGATGGAAGGATGGAAGGATGGATGGAAGGATGAATGGCTTAATGGATAGATGGAAGGATGGATAAACTAATGGATGGATGATTTGATTGAAGGATTATTTGATAAATGGATGGATGCATGGTTAGGTGGAGGGATGGATGTAAGGATGAATGGCTTAATGGATGGATGGAAGGATGGATAAACTAATGGATGGATGGAAGGATGGATAAACTAATGGATGGATGAATGAATGGACGGTTGGATTGGTGGATAGATGGATGTATTAATGGAAGGATGAATAGACTGTTGGGTTGGTGGAAGGAAGGATTAATGGATGGATGGATGGATGGATGGATGGATGGACGGACGGACGGTTGGATGAATGGATGGATGGATGGATGGATTTATGGATGAATGGATGGGTGAATGGATGGATGGATGGATGGATGGATGGACGGTTGGATTGGTGGATAGATGGATGTATTAATGGATGGATGAATAGACTGTTGGGTTGGTGGAAGGAAGGATGGATGGATGGATGGATGGATGGATGGATGGATGGATGGATGGATGGATGGATGGATGGATGGATGGATGGACGGACGGTTGGATGGATGGACGGTTGGATGGATGGATGGATTGATGGATGAATGGATGGGTGAATGGATGGATGGACTGTTCGATTGGTGGAAAGAAGGAAGGATTGATGGATGGACGGTTGGGTGGATGGACGGTTGGATGGATGGATGGATGGATGGATGGATGGATAGATGAATGGGCTGTTCGATTGGTGTAAAGAAGGAAGGATTAATGAATGGATGGATGGATGGATGGACGGTTGGATGGATGGATGGATGGATGGATGGATGGATGGATGGATGGATGGATGGATGGATGGATGGATGGATGGATGGATGGATGGATGGATGGATGGATGGACGGTTGGATGGATGGATGGATGGATGAATGGATGGCTAGATGAATTAATAGATGGAGTGATGGATGAATGGATGGCTGACTGTACTGACAGATAAATACGGATGATGAAAAGAGTGAGAAATTAGTCAATGTCTGACTGGCGGATGAATACATTGATAGACGAATGGAAAAAAATGAATAAATGTATTAATTTATATATTAATAAATGTGGCTGAGTGTATGAATTAAAGGAGACAAATAATTTAAAAAAACACATTGAGTTTAAATTATACTAAAGGTAAAGTACGATATACCAAATGTGGAATGATAATTGGAAATGACAAACACAAATAGTGAAAGCCAAATGTATGAAGTTCACCCTCTAGAAGATAGTTGTGGCTGCAAACAAAAATGGTCAAAACCTGATGTGCTATAGTAAATGAACGAGTTGCGTCCAGTGAACTATTGGTTATCAAGAAAGTTATACACGTCCACAAGGTATTCGTTCGTCCGTCCGTCCGTCCATCCTTCCTTCCTTCCATCCATCAGTCCATCCATCTTTCCTTTCATCCATCATTCCATCCATCCATTAATCTATTTAATCCATATAATACATCTATCTATCTATCTATCTATCTATCTATCTATCTATCTATCTATCTATCTATCTATCTATCTATCTATCTATCTATCTATCTATCTATCTATCTATCTATCTATCTATCTATCTATCTGTCTGTCTGTCTGTCTGTCTGTCTGTCTGTCTGTCTGTCTGTCTGTCTGTCTGTCTGTCTATCTATCTATCTATCTATCTGTCTGTCTGTCTGCCTGTCTGTCTGCCTGTCTATCTGTCTATGTGAACTGTTTATCTGTCTGTTTCTCTACTACACTTTCTTCTCAAGTGTTTTGTATGTTTGCTTTTATACTTAATATCTTCGTTCCTATTTTGATCTGTGTATTATCTTTCACTTTTATTTTGTCCACTTTTATTAATGTTATTTTGTTTCCATCTTAATGTCGATTGTCGTTATTTTGTGGTTATTCCTTTTTAAAAGAAAACTTAACTCTTTCTTCCTTCGCAGTAAAAACAGCTTCCCGAGATTGTTAAGACTCCAGGGACGTTGAGTGGATGCGATTCCATTGTGGAAATGCCGGACCATATTCTGCCTGAACGCGGAACTGTTTGAAATGTGTCAGGACGTGAGTGCTTAGTGTTAGCGGCTTATCGGCTTGAACTAGCCATGACTGCGGGCGGTACTGCCAGGGAAGTAAAAAGTCTGTCAGTAAATCGCTGTTGGCCACTGCTCGACACAGTGTTAAGAATTAAATAGGCCACACAAAAGTGCGCGCCCCGAGAAGT
The DNA here is from genome assembly GCA_032433765.1 of Megaustenia siamemsis. Classification (NCBI taxonomy): domain Eukaryota; kingdom Metazoa; phylum Mollusca; class Gastropoda; order Stylommatophora; family Ariophantidae; genus Megaustenia; species Megaustenia siamemsis. The sequence goes on from JAVIAB010000091.1 coordinate 30,783,013, forward strand.
TGAGGAGGGCACTTATCACTCGTGGTACACTGGGGGGGGGGGGGGGGGGAGTGATCACAGTTGGAATTAATCATGGCTGTGTTTTACGATGGACGTTTAAATTCTACCTCATTTCGTATCAAACAACCGGCAGAGGCTGGGCTGAAAGCGGTGTCCGACTTATAGCTGGTAGTTTGTATATGTATCATAAATAATCAATATCCAGGTGCACCCACTGTGAGGTTGACTTCGACCTACTTAGAGTAAGAGAGTAGAGGTGAAAGGAAGAAATTAATCAGAGACAGCAATGACATGATAAAGTCGGATGTGTTGGGTCGAAAAGCACAGATATCACAGTTTGAGGTAAACAACAGCACCCAAGACAAGTTCACTTTTTTTCTGAAGAAAAAAGAAGGCGATAAATTAAAGTAGTTATGAGGTGAATGTATTATCTTCTTGTTTTTCTGTATTCCCCTCATGTTTACTTTAATGTATTATCTTCTTGTTTTTCTGTATTCCCCTCATGTTTACTTTAATGTATTATCTTCTTGTTTTTCTGTATTCCCCTCATGTTTACTTTAATGTATTATCTTCTTGTTTTTCTGTATTCCCTCATGTTTACTTTAATGTATTATCTTCTTGTTTTTCTGTATTCCCCTCATGTTTACTTTAATGTATTATCTTCTTGTTTTTCTGTATTCCCCTCATGTTTACTTTAATGTATTATCTTCATCTTTCTCTGTATTCCCCTAAAGCCTACTTTAATGTATTATCTACATGTTTCTCTGTATTCACTTCAAATACTCTAATTTATTATCATCTTCTTTCTCTATATTCACTTCATGACCACTCTCATTTATTATCATCTTCTTTCTCTGTATTCACTTCATGACCACTCTCATTTATTATCATCTTCTTTCTCTATATTCACTTCATGACCACTCTCATTTATTATCATCTTCTTTCTCTGTATTCACCTCATGACTACTCTAATTTATTATCTTCCTCTTTCTTTATATTCACCTCATGACTACTCTAATTTACTATCATCTTTAGATCCTATGTGAACTTCGAAGATATGCAAGTCCGAAAAATAAAATAATGCATCACATTTATGAATGAAACTTAAACACACCCGGTTATTAGACGATCACACTACACATATGGTACTTCTTCGTTTTCTTCAGCATTCAGCTTCAGCTTTTGATTATGCGGTTGACTCTTTGTCCAGTTTCATTATGGATGAGTACGAACAAAATCAAGACACAAGAGGAACTAGTCGCATAATCTGTACTTGTATGTGGGAGTGTGTCCCGGTTTTCCCATCTAAAACTTCATCATGGCACTCCGTCTTCGGCAGGCGAAATGAACCAAGTTGTAAATCATGAAATCGAACAACAAAAAATGTATCGACGCCACTGAGATGCGGTGTTACTATATGCTTGTTAAAAGAGCAACCAGGACGCTCTAACAGAAGCCAAGCTGAAAGATAGTCTGTTGCTGAAATCAGAAGGAAACAAACATTTGGTCATGTAGTAAGAAGGAAACAAACATTTGGTCATGTAGTAAGAAGGAAACAAACATTTGGTCACTTTCTAAGAAGGAAACAAACATTTGGTCACGTTCTAAGAAGGAAACAAACATTTGGTCATGTAGTAAGAAGGAAACAAACATTTGGTCATCTTCTAAGAAGGAAACAAACATTTGGTCATGTACTAAGAAGGAAACAAACATTTGGTCATGTTCTAAGAAGGAAACAAACATTTGGTCATGTAGTAAGTAGGAAACAAACATTTGGTCATGTACTAAGAAGGAAACAAACATTTGGTCATGTACTAAGAAGGAAACAAACATTTGGTCATGTAGTAAGAAGGAAACAAACATTTGGTCATGTACTAAGAAGGAAACAAACATTTGGTCATGTAGTAAGAAGGAAACAAACATTTGGTCATGTACTAAGAAGGAAACAAACATTTGGTCATGTAGTAAGAAGGAAACAAACATTTGGTCACGTACTAAGAAGGAAACAAACATTTGGTCATGTACTAAGAAGGAAACAAACATTTGGGCATGTACTAAGAAGGAAACAAACATTTGGTCATGTACTAAGAAGGAAACAAACATTTGGTCATCTTCTAAGAAGGAAACAAACATTTGGTCATGTACTAAGAAGGAAACAAATATTTGGTCATGTTCTAAGAAGGAAACAAATATTTGGTCATGTTCTAAGAAGGAAACAAAGATTTGGTCATCTTCTAAGAAGGAAACAAACATTTGGTCATGTTCTAAGAAGGAAACAAACATTTGGTCATGTTCTAAGATGGAAACAAACATTTGGTCATGTTCTAAGAAGGAAACAAACATTTGGTCATGTTCTAAGAAGGAATCAAACATTTGGTCATGTAGTAAGAAGGAAACAAATTAAATATGTGGGAACCATACACATTGAGGAACAAACAGACAGAAGGGAGCAGTGAGATGCGGTGTTACTATATGCTTGTTAAAAGAGCAACCAGGACGCTCTAACAGAAGCCAAGCTGAAAGATAGTCTGTTGCTGAAATCAGAAGGAAACAAACATTTGGTCATGTAGTAAGAAGGAAACAAACATTTGGTCATGTTATAAGAAGGAAACAAACATTTGGTCATGTTCTAAGAAGGAAACAAACTTTTGGTCATGTTCTAAGAAGAAAACAAACATTTGGTCATGTAGTAAGAAGGAAACAAACATTTGGTCACTTTCTAAGAAGGAAACAAACATTTGGTCACGTTCTAAGAAGGAAACAAACATTTGGTCATCTTCTAAGAAGGAAACAAACATTTGGTCATGTTCTAAGAAGGAAACAAACATTTGGTCACGTTCTAAGAAGGAAACAAACATTTGGTCATCTTCTAAGAAGGAAACAAACATTTGGTCATGTTCTAAGAAGGAAACAAACATTTGGTCATGTTCTAAGAAGGAAACAAACATTTGGTTATGTTCTAAGAAGGAAACAAACATTTGGTCATGTTCTAAGAAGGAAACAAACATTTGGTTATGGTCTAAGAAGGAAACAAACATTTGGTTATGGTCTAAGAAGGAAACAAACATTTGGTCATGTTCTAAGAAGGAAACAAACATTTGGTCATGTTCTAAGAAGGAAACAAACATTTGGTTATGTTCTAAGAAGGAAACAAACATTTGGTCATGTTCTAAGAAGGAAACAAACATTTGGTCATGTTCTAAGAAGGAAACAAACATTTGGTTATGTTCTAAGAAGGAAACAAACATTTGGTCATGTTCTAAGAAGGAAACAAACATTTGGTTATGGTCTAAGAAGGAAACAAACATTTGGTTATGTTCTAAGAAGGAAACAAACATTTGGTCATGTACTAAGAAGGAAACAAACATTTGGTCATGTTCTAAGAAGGAAACAAACATTTGGTCATGTTCTAAGAAGGAAACAAACATTTGGTCATGTTCTAAGAAGGAAACAAACATTTGGTTATGTTCTAAGAAGGAAACAAACATTTGGTCATGTTCTAAGAAGGAAACAAACATTTGGTTATGGTCTAAGAAGGAAACAAACATTTGGTTATGGTCTAAGAAGGAAACAAACATTTGGTCATGTTCTAAGAAGGAAACAAACATTTGGTCATGTTCTAAGAAGGAAACAAACATTTGGTCATGTTCTAAGATGGAAACAAACATTTGGTCATGTTCTAAGAAGGAAACAAACATTTGGTCATGTTCTAAGAAGGAATCAAACATTTGGTCATGTAGTAAGAAGGAAACAAATTAAATATGTGGGAACCATACACATTGAGGAACAAACAGACAGAAGGGAGCAGTGAGAAAAGATAACAAACAAAGACCTATACACATGTGTGCTTTCTCAATGACTCAATGAGTATGTTCAAGCAGATCACAACTGATTCAGCTCGAAGTCATTAGTTCAAAGGAAGAAGAAAAGGGAATAAAGAATAGGGGAAGAAGAAAAAAACAGAAAAATAAGTAACGTGGTAGAACAAAATGAATAAGAGGGGAAAAAGAAAAAAAGAAATATGAGGAATATATGAAGAAGAAGAAGAAAAAGAAGAAGAAGAAAAAGAAGAAGTAAAAGAAGAAGAAGAAGAAGAAAAAGAAGAAGAAGAAGAAGAAAAAGAAGAAGAAGAAGAAGAAGAAAAAGAAAAAGAGGAAGAAGAAGAAGAAAAAGAATAAGAAGAAGAAGAAGAAGAAGAAGAAGAAAAAAGAAAAAAGAAGAAGAAGAAGAAAAAGAAGAAGAAAAGAAGAAGAAGAAGAAGAAGAAAAAAGAAGAAGAAGAAGAAAAAGAAGAAGTAAAAGAAGAAGAAGAAGAAGAAAAAGAAGAAGAAGAAGAAGAAAAAGAAGAAGAAGAAGAAGAAGAAAAAGAAAAAGAGGAAGAAAAGAAGAAAAAGAATAAGAAGAAGAAGAAGAAGAAGAAGAAGAAGAAAAAGAAAAAAGAAGAAGAAGAAGAAAAAGAAGAAGAAAAGAAGAAGAAGAAGAAGAAAGAAAAAAGAAGAAGAAGAAGAAAAAGAAGAAAAAGGAAATGAAGAAGAAAAAGAAGAAGAAGAAAAAGAAGAAGAAGAAGAAGAAGAAGAAAAAGAAGAAGAAGAAGAAAAAAAAAAAAAGAAGAAGAAGAAGAAAAAGAAGAAGAAAAGAAGAAGAAGAAGAAGAAGAAAAAGAAGAAGAAGAAGAAAAAGAAGAAAAGGAAATGAAGAAGAAAAAGAAGAATAATAAAAAGAAGAAGAAGAAGAAGAAGAAGAAAAAGAAGAAGAAGAAAAAAGAAAAAAGAAGAAGAAGAAGAAAAAGAAGAAGAAGAAGAAGAAGAAGAAGAAGAAGAAGAAGAAGAAGAAGAAGAAGAAGAAGAAGAAGAAGAAGAAAGAAGAAAAAGAAGAAGAAGAAGAAGAAGAAAAGAAGAAGAAAGAAAAAAGAAGAAGAAGAAGAAGAAGAAGAAGAAGAAGAAGAAGAAGAAGAAGAAAAAGAAGAAGAAGAAGAAAAAGAAGAAAAAGGAAATGAAGAAGAAAAAGAAGAAGAAGAAAAAGAAGAAGAAAAAGAAGAAGAAGAAAAAGAAGAAGAAGAAGAAAAAAGAAAAAAAGAAGAAGA